>LT554361.1:21962-32433 GCA_900079185.1 Absidia glauca
AGACTTTGCGCGCATAATTTATGTATCTAGACTTTCAAGCTGCCAGCTGTGTAGAGTCTGATGATTTATTTGTATGTATGTATATGTATAAAAGGGAATAAAGAGAGAGGGGGTTTAAGCGTTACAACAATCACGGACAGTCAACACTTTGGCACGAGGTTCGCTTGGAGGAGGAGACACCGACAGAGGACGGAAATGGAAATCCGTAAACGACGGAGGGGAAAGAAGCAGATGCGGAGGGGAAGGTAATGGCTCTACAGCTGAGGGCTTTTCCTGTGTCTTGCGTTTATACCATTGATGTTTTCGTTCTTGTGCCTTGAGCTTCCCAATCGTCTTGACCAACCCCGCTGCCAAGGGGGACCCCGACGAGCGGAGTTTGTCAAGCTCGACCTCCAGGTGATCAATACGAAGCCGGCGCTCCGTGGATTGGCGGGCAGCATGTTCTTTTCGTCTGATGCGTTTTCGTTCATCCACAGACAAGGTTGGCGATAAAGGGGGCGAGGTGGGGGCTGCTGCCATGGGCAACCACTTGACAGGTTCTTCTTTGTCGACATTTGAAGCGCCGCTTAAAAATTTTGATCGACTCTTGCCTCTTTTGTACTGATAGCCTTGCTCTAGGAGCTTTTTCTTGGCCAGGTCGAATAACCTGCCCTTGTTGATTAAAAGGGATGGGTCCTGAAGGGCGAATTCGATGCTTGCTCGGTTGATGGAGAGTTCGTAGTTGGTTAATGGTCTTGCGCTGTTCTTGCCATAGATGACGGCATGGGAGGCGATGCTCGCCCTTTGCTCAGTATCACCTTCTTCACCTTGGGCTAGATGGCAAGTCATTTCAGCAGTGCGACAAGGTGGGCTTTTATGGCTGGGTTTGTCTGATGATGATGATGATGATGATGACGATGATATCTTTTGTACAAAAGTAAAATGTTAGTTAGTACAGTACCATGAGATGAGTGATTCTAGGATTGAGGACACGTACCGATGATTCAGGGGTACGCTGTTCACGAAGTGCTTTCTTGAATTTGATGGAATGAAACGGGAGCATTTGCACTGCATGTATCATTTCATTCAATTCTTGGTCATTTAGGGCTATAAGATTGGGCAGATCATGATCTGTAGCTCCGGCGTTCATAAACGATTGGTAGTATTGGTCGAGCTGGTGGGCAGTGAGGAAAAGTTCAAGGGAAAGAGGCATTTTCGCTATGGTGGGTTGTTTGGGAAGAAGAAAAGAGAAGAAGAGAGGAAAGATAGGACGGTCGATCTGGGAAGTGGAGGATTTTTAATGCTAATCTATCACCCTGTGGGAGGCAAGCCAGCAGCGAAATGCACGCACTCGTCAACTGAGTTGATCCCGACCTCTGCAGGAACGTCCTCAAAAATTTCCAAAAATTCCTACTATCAAACTCCGCCAAACCAAAATTACAACTCCGAATGTGGCCTTGACCAAGTTTTTTGGGGGGGGGACCGATGAGAAAAAAAAAAGCTGTTTGTGCATCGATAAAGATGGTGAAACCGTCCAGGGCACATCTTTTTCACCTGCGAAAAAAAGTAAAGGGAGACTTGATCTTATTCTTTTGACACATGAGTGCTACTCTATGATTGTTCCATGGCTTTTATCATATGAAAAAGAAAAAGCCACGTTGTGAAAAGGGTCAACAACCCAGGTACAAGAAAAGGTTTACCGCCTGGGAGGGTCCGATTTCATCACCACTACGATATATCATCCTTCCACAAGATGATCTAAATCAGTGTGTTGTTTTGTATTTGTATTCGAACTGTTGGATCTAATGATAATCCTTGCTCTGGTAACAAAACAATGGGCTGTTGTCTGCCCATCTCAGTCTATTTTACCCGTGTCACCGATTCGAGCGACCTCTGTACGTCCTGTTGTTCAAACTCCGATAATACACTTTATTTTCGTGCTCTTGGTATTTTTAACTCTTTCCTCCTTTTCCCCTTTCCTTCTCTCACTTTTCTTTTTCTTTTCTACTTTTTTACCTTTTGTCCTATTGAATCTGAATCTGCAACACTTGTAGGTTTCATGTACTTCCATTCTTCAAGCTCAAGGCATGAGCAATATGCCAACATACGTAAACAGCGAAACCAACAACTGAAGCAGCCTCGAACATCAACTTCGTCAACAGCATCCGGAACTGATAGTGGCTACAACTCACCTACTTCACCACAATTGGATCCTCATATTGCAAAAGAAGAACCACTAAAACTGAAAGTGGAGCAGCAGCTTGAACAACAGCAACAGCAACAGCAACAGCACCAAGTACTAGAAGACAATCATGACAATGCCTCTACGACTTCCTCATTTGTAACAGACACAACGCTGGATTCCACAACCTCAGAACACAGACAACCCAAGAAGAAGCGAAGCAGGAAGAAGAAATACTTGGACCAACCACCTCGGCAACCTGATTTTGTGTATTCGTGCCCACGCCCTCTCGCTTTCCCTTTCCACAACGATTGCCACTTTTTACCAGTAGCAGAAGCTGATCCTCGTGATGTGGCTCGCATTGCACCTCCTCGACGAATGCCCTCTCTGGAATCAACTACCTCTTCAGCTGCCAATGGAAGTATCAACAAAGCAGGATCCACCACTAGCTCAATCGCATCACATCAACAACACAGTCCTTATCGATCTGGTAGAAATAGCAGCAGCAGCAGCACT
Source organism: Absidia glauca (assembly GCA_900079185.1). NCBI lineage: Eukaryota > Fungi > Mucoromycota > Mucoromycetes > Mucorales > Cunninghamellaceae > Absidia > Absidia glauca. The sequence goes on from LT554361.1 coordinate 24,640, forward strand.
CGAACAAGTACTTCGTCAAATGCAACACAGTTTACCGATGATGACGATGATTATAATGACGATGCATCTACTGCCACCTCCTCTTCACAACAAAGTCGACCTGCTTCGTTAATCAGCTCCGTACAACAAGGCACTGTACGATCCTTACGCTCTTTATTCCAACTCACCAAACCTGAAGATCACTCCCGTCAGCAACAGCAGCAGCATCATACGCCCACTGTCCAGTCTCCATCATCTGATCGTCTTCCCAAATTGGAATCAAGGATCGGAACGGTGGCCTCCTTGCGAAAACTATTCAGTCGTCCACAGTCTGCAGATCCTCCAAAACCATCTTCGCCTCCATTGCAACAACAGCCTATCTCCAGCTTTGCAAGATCCGCCTTGACGAAATCCAACAACAAGAAGCACCATTCCGTTGCTAGGACGACGATGACCGAGGAAGAGGATTCTGATATGCTGACTGCCATCAACACTGCCAAAAATAGCCAGTCCGGTGACAAGACGAGAAACCTATTCTTTGGTAAACGGCGGGTAACAACAACTGGATCATCATCATCATCACAACAACAAGGTGGAACCAGCAATAGATCAACTAAAGGACAACCTCGGCAATCATCCTCTGTTATGTCGTTGCTATGGCCTCCATCAAAACCCAGCAGCACTACATCCATCCCGGCCTTGGATGATCTACCACGACCACCCTCTGCACCACCAGGCGCCGCACGATTCGAAGCCGATCGACGGGACTCTGCTCCTCCTCCATCAAAGCCTTCTCCTCCACCCATCATCCCAAAGCCCTCCTTCTCGTCTGGTTTCAAAACCCTCTTCTCTCGATCAGAATCAGCACCACCACCATCAACGCCTGCACGACCACCGCCGCAACAACAAGCAACTCCCAAGGAACCTCGCCGATCCTTTTTTGCATCCTTCAAACGCTCATCATCAACATCACCCTCGCCTCCACCACCACCACCACCACCTAAGGATATGAAACAGCAACAACAAACGGCAAAAGATGGGATGACTCAAAGCGTCGAAGAAGAACTGTCAAATCCTCAGCAACCAAGAACAACGGTGGGCCGGATATGGAAGAGCTTCAAACGACTGGTCAGTGGCAACAAATCCTCAAGGGTGGGTGTGCTCTAAGATGATCCTTCTACTGCCTCCTACTAGTGTTAGTTATATGCCTTATGCTCTTTTATGCCTTCTTATATGCCCACATATGCCCCCCCCCACTCCTTATCCAGTTATAACCCTATCCACATATAAGTATACTCGTATAGTTATCCTTCATATCCTATTACCCCCACCTCCTATTTATTATTCCTCACACATACACACACACACACACACACACATTGTCATTGTTATCTCATATACCCTATTGTTACTCACTAATATCCTAATAAACCATCCTTTCCTTCTCTGATTAACAAAACATACGAAATGCGGGGCTCACTCATAGTTTTTAAACACCGATCCTAATGGGTTCTTAAAGTGATTGATTTTATTACATACAAAAGACATAAAAAGACATACTATTACTACATATTATTGACTAATCTTGCAATTGGACCCGTTCAAACATGACAAAGAGCCGTTCGGCCTCCCGTTCCTTTTCTTCCTCGGTCATTTCAGCAGGTTGGAACAGGTCTTCGGCCAGGGTACCTTGGCTATGGGCGGGCGGGTCAGGGACGGCACCTTCTTTTGCCAGCAGGGTTTGTTTCGCTTGATCGTAACCTACCAAAGCAATCAAGGCGTTTGCTGTATGAAAAAAAAAAAGAGGGAATGATTAGTCAGTCCAGTCAGTCAGGGGACCTTACCATCTTCATCAACATAACTATAAAGGAGTTCCCCCACCATTTCCCGGACTTGAGTGAATCGTGTGGAGGAGAGAAGTTTGACAAGACGTGGGAAGAGTGGCGGGTCCGTGAGTACGATCGAGTGGTTCAACCCCGCTTCCTCAATCAAGGTCAAGGTGGATATCAGGTACGAGACAATCAGGGCCATGGCACGGTCCAGTTCTTCGTCGGCATTGGTTTGGTAGGACGGCGAGGGCAAAAACAGGCCAGAGGTCGGTCGTGCGTTTGTGGACGAGATGGGGGGCATGAGGTAGACCAAGGTGTCTTGAAGCACGCCAAACAAGGTGTCGACACAAAAGTTCAGGGCCGTTTCCCGGCCGCTGGTGCAATAGGGCAGCAGACGAGGTGAGGCGTACCAGCCGGCACGGACCAAGTTGTAGGTATACAGATTGAGCGCAAACAGGGCGTTGTTGACCACCGAGGCGGGGACAAGGGGTAGAGGGGTGGGGCGGGGTAAAATATAGAGGATATCCAGGATGGGTGTGAGACTGGCTGTGAATCGTTCACTCACTTCTTCTTTGATGGTGAGCGAGTCGGTGGAGTCGTCAGAGGTGGGTTTGGTTTCTTGGAGGGCGATCATGACATTGCGTTGGAGTTTGAAGGCTTCGCAGACAAGCATGGCTGGTTGTTGTGTGTAAGGAGGGTTGGCCGCGGAATAGGTAAGTGTATCTTGTAACCATCCATCAACTTGCTTTGATAGGATCTACTTGATCAAAAAAAGAGCGAGATGTAAGAGAGAGAGAAGGTTGACGACGAGTGCGTAAGTTTACCTTGGCAAGAGCAGTAGCCAGATTGAGTTCCATCAAAGTATCGATAATACAAGGCCCGTCACCACAAGTCATCAAGTAGAGCAAACGACAGATCAAGAATTGAATATCCACGGAGACAGAGTCGCTAGATAGTAACCGAACACATGTACAAAGTGCATTTTTGGATTCGATCAGCCAGATTTTCATGGCATCACCCGATAAGAGAATGCAGTTGGCAAGACATTTCAATGCCTCCCGACTGGCGCTTGTGTCCACCAATTGACTTGATTCCAGTAGTCCCGTCCATTTGATCAGAATGTGAAAGCCCTAATGGTGGTACAAGAAGCCATTAATAATTTCTGTCTGTCATTCTACCGCTTTTATACCGTGAATACCTGTTTCTTATATAACATGTCACAATCGTCCACTCGTCGCCCAAGATGTTTCAGTGTCAGCAGGGCCTGAGTTGTTACTATGAAGAAAGAAAGAAAAAAAGACGATTCCATAAGTACCAACGTTTTTTTCTTAAATGATCTACTGTAGCCGTCTAACCTTGCTCATCCCACTCCTTTTGTGCTTTGGTATCCAGATCCGCCAATAAGTAGCTTGTCAAAGATTCTAGTTGATTCGATTCCAGTACTATAAAAGAGAATGAGAGGTTGTTCGTATACCAAAGGGAGAGGCGACACACTTACCATGTATCTCTTGTTGCACTTTGGACAGGAAGGGAAGCAATCGAGAAGAATCGTCATGCACATTGAGGTAGTCCGAAGTATAAGACATGGTCGTTCGTTCGCTATCACTGTTGGTTGACCTGTCAAAACCAAAACCAATTTTCAATCTGAATGAAGAAGAAGGTAGAGGATGAGAGAGAGAGAAATAGAGGAAGAATTGGGTCGGTCTCTTTTATACAAGAAAAGATTGGCGAGCTTGAAAAAAAGCGGACCTTTAAAATGCCTTTTTCGCACAGGTATCGGAGTTCGTAAGGTGGACCCGTAATGTAGGTGAAACAGGGGTTTATGCAAAAGAGTAAAAGTAAGCTTTATTTAAGGAAGGAGACCATGGTTATGCTATGTGTCTAAATGGGAGTAGGTAAAGATAAAGTATGTGTAGGAGTTGTCGGGAAATGACTAGTTAGTGTGATGGCGCATGGAATGAAGGAGGAGGAGAGCCGGTCGGTGGTGCAACAGTAGTGGGGCCAAAGAGATAGTGCCCTTCAGAGGTGTGCTCCTAAAAAAATGGCGAGGATTTCCCCATGTTTTTCGTAATCCCCCTCTATTGCTATTCTAAGGACATGCCCATCTCTTCCTGGCGCCAGAAAGCCTATATCCAATATCATCGGATTCGATCTATCTAGAGAAGAAGGAGCATTGATGCAAAAAGGTAAATGTTGGACATTGTAAAAAAATGATCCAGAGGAGAAGAGGATTACCTTCCGTTTAATGCTAATGGACGTTGATTCATGGAGGTTTTACGTCGGAGGGCTTTATTCCTATGGAGTGGCAAAAGTGATAAAGACGATGGATGGTAAAAGCGACAAAAGAATGGAGAATAGAAGAAAGAAACAAGTTTGGGGGAAATGCGCACTAACAAGAACAAAGTTCAAGGGCGGAGTTGAAAGAAGAGCTCTGATTGGCTCTTTTTTCCCTAACTTCCGCCTACCCTATTTCTCTCTCGTACTTTCTCTCTTTCTCTCTCTTTTGTTCTTCCATCCTCTGCCCTGAAATCAACAACATCATGTCAACTACTCTATCTCTCTTCTCACTTGATAAAAAAGTCGCTGTGATTACTGGGGGCACTCGTGGCATTGGTTATGGCATGGCAATGGGGTTGGCCGAAGCTGGCGCAGGTAACTAGGCACACTTGGGTTCCGGAGGTTGAATCTTACTTTTTACGATGCATGTACAGACATTTGTCTTTTACAACGGGATCCCAGCAATATCAAAGTACAAGATGAAATCAAGGCACTAGGTCGCCAGTGTCATGTTGTAGCGTATGATTCAAGCGATCCCGAATCTGTCAAGACGGCGATCGAACGGGTGCTTCAAGTCTATCCCACTTTTGATATCCTGGTTAACAATGCTGGTATCAGTCGTCGTCATGCGTAAGATAATCACCGGATTGAAAAAAAAAGAAAACTTTGTTTACACTGGCATCCTCACATTTCAAATAGGGCAACCGACTTCCCGGAATCCGATTGGGATCTCGTCATGCAAGTCAATTTGAAATCAGTATGGCAACTCAGTCAAGCAGCCGGGCGTCATTTCCTCGAGCACAAAAAGCCAGGCAAGATTATCTCCACTGCAAGCCTGATGTCTTACCAAGGCGGTCTCCAAACCACGGCCTATGCAGCTTCCAAGGGCGGATTGGCAACCATGACCAAAGCACTGGCGAATGAATGGGCGGCTCACGGTATCTGTGTGAATGCAATCGCTCCTGGATATGTGGCTACTGATCTCACTGCTCCTCTGAAGGCAAGTGAGCGGGAACCTAGTATCACCGGTCGTATTCCATGCGGCTACTGGGCTACCCCTGATGACTTTAAGGGTCCGGTGGTCTTCTTGGCGTCTAAGGCCAGTAACTATGTTCATGGTGAACTGTTGCTTGTGGACGGTGGTTGGATGGGTAAGTAAAAACATATTGTCTGTAGAAAAAAAAGAAAGTATGAGGGGTCATTAACCATCTTGATTTTCGGATATAGGCCGATAAGTCTCTCTCCCTCTATGTCTTGCTCACACAAACATATGCATCCGTACTCTGTCTATCTCTATCTCTATCTCTATCTCTTATATATGTATACATGTTTGTCTAAATAAACTTGCGTTTACACTTGTGTCAGAAGAATGATTTGCACTCCCCCCCCCCACTGGGATTCCAAACCCCGCCTTTTCTACAAGAATTACTTTTTCGCCCATCCTATTCTTGTGCTTCTTCTTTGCTTCTTCCTCCCTTTTTTATTTTTCAGCCGACATTATCATCGCACTACGAACGGATGACGACCAAAGACGAGCGACGACGAACAAACGGTAGGACTCCCCTCCTCCGCATCTTGTTCATGTTTACTTCTTATGATTGACAATTACCTTTTACCTTTTTTCATTTTCCTTTTGACTTTAGATTCGCTACGACGATGACGACGACGATGACGACGACGACTCCACTGCTTTATATCGCTTTTTAAGGCTGTTTTCAAAAATTTTAAATGTAAAAACAAGGGGAAACCCTCGCAATTTTTTTTTCCTGTGCATTCACTTTTCCACTGTAGGTTCCTTGGCCATTGTACTTCAAAAGTGCCCCATCTCTTGGCCTTGTATATGTGCACACTACCATGGGTAGTTTTTGCGCCGCTGACCAGCTCTCCCTTTCTCATTCCATAGCTCACTACACTAGATTAGTTACACCATGGCAAATCCTACAATAGCATAATTATCCAGCCAATAAAACCTACTTGAAACCATCTCCATGAACTATACTCTTATGAATATGTTCCTAACAAGCATCAGGTCTTGACCGATTGCTAAATACGACAGTTTGAAAAAATGCAGGGGTGTGAAAAAGTGGGCGGGCCATCGAACACCTTGGATTTTTCTAGAAACTTTACGATTCCAATTGTAAATGTTGTGTCGAGTTGCCCTGTTTCTCCAAACCGAGATGGATAACCCATCTTCAAATTCCAGATGGAGCAAGATGGATTGTACATCTACCAAGATGCCAAATGTGAAGTACAATATGTCTGTGTAGTGCCTGTAAACACTACATCAAGTCTCAAAAACAGCGACTGATTCCAATGTCTCAAAGTTAGGAAAAAGTCCATCAAAGCTCAGCATCTGTGGCATAATTCTGATGGGTAGAAGCACTCCTTTTTGCATGTGAAATTTGAGGTATGGTTTTCTATCTCTTTTGCGAGAAAATCCATGTCAACCAAAAGGGGACACTTTACACGGGGGAATGCTACAGACAGAACCACCGGGACAGAACCAATCTGTGTATGCTGAATTTTGCGGCCAATAAGGATTGACATGGCGGGGAACTCTCTGAGTCCCTGACTTTGAGTCCCGGGCATAGCTGGAACTCAATTCGACATGAAGATAAAAACCGCCCCGCCAGGCACAGGAATGGTCTTACTCTTCTCACCGGGAATCGATCGCCAGGGCCCTCTCTTCTCCTGGTATCAGGTCCAACAAAAACACACATATCAGTTGCGGCTCATCAGCTCGTATGGCGGGTAACGTGAGTGCGAACGTGGATCAAATACGACACCAAAGTCGATGGAACAACACAACGATAAACGGCGCATATCTCACCAACCTTTCAAGAGAATTGATACAATCAATGGCAGGCCTCCCCACATAGGATCGATTCTTTTATCTTGCACGTGCCGCCCTCAACCCACCTATCAGCTTCTCTATCAGCTTCTGCACGAAGTTGTTCCCGGCGAATGACATGACCGACTGGCGGGCGAAATAACTCAGCCCTGGCGATCATATTCAATCTACCGTCGCTTAAAATGCATTTGTACAGGTGATCATGATGTTCAGGAAGACTTTTATGCAAGACTCGGTGCTCATGGTGGAACTCCACCTCTGCTATCCCATTTGGCAACATTCAATCTTCTCTGATTCAGCCTATTTGTCATTCAAAAGCCAAGTCCACATCATAGCATGAGAATGTAGTAGCATGCTCGCTCTGATATGTTAGGGATATGCTGCAGATTGAAGCTCAGGAACACGATCCTGCCCACACACTCCTCCAATAATGTGTGCCTATGCACTCTAGATTTCAAACCCCGATTAAAAAAAGATTTACTTTTTTGCCCGTCCTGTTATTTTGCTCCTTCTTCCCCTCGTCATTACTTTTTTGCCTCCATTGTCATTCTCTTTTTTCTACGACGACAAACGAACGAACGAACGAGCATACGAACAAACGAACGGTAACTCTCCTCTTCTCACGTCATGTTCATCTTTTGCTTACCATTATTAACTTTTTGCCTTTTGCATCGTTCCTCTTTCTTTTGACACTAGATCGACTACGACGATGACGACGGCAATAGGGACGACGACGATGCTAATGACGATTCCACCACTGCTTCATGTCGCCCAAAAAGGCACTTTTTAAAATTTTCAAATGTAAAAAACTTGGGGAAACCCTCGCAATTTTTTTTTAGGTGCACTCCCATTCCATTG
>LT554361.1:42473-58442 GCA_900079185.1 Absidia glauca
ATCTTCCCGCCACCAAGGTAACCCCTCTATGAACCAGCCGTCCAATGGCAATGAAGGTAACCCTTTTCAATGAACAATGTTTTCCCACCATGGCCAACATTAACCTTTTTTTGCATCATACTCTTTTCTTTTCTTACTAGAGCGTTTGCAATGACAGTGGGTATAGGCTCTCTGGCACCAGAACTAGACGGACATGTACTTTGAATAACGGTTTAGAGGGTTTGAAATCTGGAATTACGGAAAACATTGGGAAACTCTCGCAAATTTTTTCTCACTTGTACTTTTTTTTTTCTCTCCCTCTCTAGGAATGTCGTTGCTAAAGATCATCCACTCCGTGGGATAGGGTTAACGGGAGGGAGGGCCCAATGGTTTGGTTTTGATAGCTGTGGGGATAATAGAACTCATTTCCCAATCTGCGTGCTGTCTCAATGTAGGGTAAGCATACCATCTTTAGCATTCTAGCAACTCACTTTTTTTCAGCAGGTCTTCTTTGGCGACTATGGTGGTCTTCATCTTGCACTCTAGAAAACACCTTTATACTACTAGTTATAGCTATTCCTCTTGTAAAAAAAACAAATCTTTTGATCTTTTTGTCCCTCCTAAGTTTGCATGAATTCGGCGGCGTTTTGAATAAATGGGTCGGATAATTTCACTCCAAGAGTCGTTTTTTTTTTTATTATCAAAAAGAGTGGTATATCTAATAAACTAGGGGAGATCATCATCTACTATTCTTATCACTTCATTACTGTCGTCATCATTATCATCATATATAGCCCTTGTCGACATGCCCATCAGGATCGAGGCCGCTTCGAGCATTTGCACTTGCTGGTGTTTACTGAGCGGCAATGTCTGGGTCAGTGCCCATCCTTCCGAGTGTTCCCACAAATGTTTCGTCAAGCAGCTGGCAAGTTTATAGGTTTTACCACATTGTGAGCAAGCATGGGTGCGATGGTCGTCGGATGGTGAGGAAGGAAAGATGGGATGGTGGTCAATGGTGTAATTGCCGGATGGAGGTGGTGGATGGTCTTCATCGTCTTCTTGGTAAGGGCTATCCCAAAGCGATGCTGGTGGTGAAGGAAGGCTCTTGTCTCTGGTTCTTGATGGGTAGTAAGATGATTGCTGTAAGACCTTCATATGGGAGGCGTGTATAAGAAACTATACAATGGAATGAGGATGGAAGATTAGGATGGGCTTTGGGAGAAGAGCTATACCATGCACTTACGTGGGAATCGGTTATGTAGAGGGTAAAAATGATAACGAAAAAGTAAAGAAACGAAACAAAGCCACTTTTTTTTTTCTCTTTCTCTTATACCCCTTTTTTTCACTTTACATATACGGCTCCGTCGGAAGTTTAATTCGCTGGGATCCCTCTTGCATATCAACCTTCTCGATCCGCTCCCAAGTGAAAAGGCAGGCATACATATGGGCTGACAACAGTTCAAAGATATGGGCTTTCACTTGATTACGTTGAATTCAATCATAGTCGTTCATGATTAAAAGTGCGCATCGTCATCGAATTGATGAATGATGCATTTCCATGCATTGTCTCCACGTACAAAGAAATTTTGGGACGGCGGTGTTTGAAATAACAGGGGTAAAAAAAGTCAATCAGTAACTGTTCATTAGTCGTTTGTTTTAAACACCTTAGCTGTACATTTGATATGTTTCATCACATCCTAAACGAAGAAGAAGAGAATTAGCGGTAGCAGCAAAAGTGGTAGTAACGGGACAACAAAGGATGGCGGGGAGAGGGAGGCTGTTGATAGTCTGGCAGCAAGGGAATGTATGTTGTTGGCAGAGTTGATATCCCGATTCGAGACAGTATTGCAACCATTACAGGTCAATACAGAGTCAAGTCGTGAATCACCACCCACAGCCATGTTCACCATATCATTTACGTTGTAGCAGCAGCATTTTTGGACGTACAGTCTTCGTTGGCTGGCACCATCACCAATTTCCTCTGTAATTAGACCCGCTTGTGAACTTTCTTCCTCGAACCAAAAGTCCCGGCTTCCTTCCTCGCATCATCATACCAATGGCTCCATCGCCCATACCAATCTAAGAAATCCCTGGGTTTTGGCGGAAAGGGGCTCGATGGATGTTTTCAAACGCCGACCCATGGCCACTCCCTAAGTCAAACCTCCCTGTTTTTCCATGCATGATCAAATTCATTTAACCCGATGAAATACATTGGATACACATTCTGATAAATAGTGTTACAGCGTGGTTTTATTAACTAACGCATTTGGAGCTGCAAGTTATTACTATTCTATTCTATTCTATATTGCATGATCATGCCATGGACACCCAGATCATCATTCAAACAGCCAAAGTTCCCCACACTGGGTTGACTAGGCGGAGTAAAAGCCAGAGTCCGGAAGGAAGCAGGCAAGAGTCTGACCTTGGAGACAGGACGATCAAACAACCTGGCACGACCATGATCCCACCGCACCGTATGAATATCCAGGAACGACCCCCACGCCAACACATGCCAGTCTATTGATTCACCAGCCTTGACCGTCAATGGACTAGAGAGCATCAACCCATTGATCACTTGTTTCACATTCGACAGATAAAAAGGAGTCGGGTCGCCATCCATGGCATCGATCTGATCCTTCTTCAAATGAGGGTGGTAAGCCATTGTACGTTCCAGATAGGGTGAGAGGTTTTCGTCGCTTCCAAACAGAGTCGTCACCACTTCGGTTGTTGTTGATGCTGCAGAAAGATGGCCCGGGCGATAGATGAGGATGGCGCCGTACAGTCCGGCAAAGATATCGAATTCGGTCATGTGTGAATGATAGCCCCAGACTAGAGAATTGCCGTCGTTAGGTCCAGGTCCCGCACGCCCATGCACTTGCCACACGTAGGTATAGCGGCCTCCCGGTCGAATAAACGAGTCGTCGGTCGCTCCTTTATACACTGCCCCTTCCATTTCAAAGTCATAAAAGACGCCCTATAAAAGCACATGAGGTCAATTCAGTTGCACTTGTTCTACATGCATACATACTTACATGAGGATGCATTGTATAGTTGTAAGTAGCCCGGTTCCACACATGGACAACGAGGGTATCGCCCACCTCGGCTCGCAAGATCGGTCCCATGCCACCTTGCCAAGAAGTAACCGTTTGTAGTGTGGTGTATGTCGCATCGGTATATTCCCTGTATTGAGCCTTGTAGTATTGCGTGCCAATGCTAGTCGAGCCTATCATGTATCGAAAAAATAAGAATCAGTGATATGGATGACAACAGAAAAGTTTGACTTTTACTTTTCATGGTGTAGAAGCGAGCTGGTGATTGTTCCAAGGTCGTACCATGGACTTGATCACGGCCACTAGGGGCGTAATCCCACAAAACTTCGTCAATGGCCACATAATAGGTCCTGTTGACTCCTGTCAGAGGCTGTTTGATTTCTTGTGCAAGTTGGCCAAAGTAGTCAATGTAATCGTCTGAGGAATCTGAGGGTGGCTGGCAGTAATAAGAGGGGATGAGGAAAACATGGAGAAGAATGGACAGAGAAACGAGATAAAGTTGATAATGGGTCATGAGATCATAATTGTAAAAAAGATGAAGAAGAGAAGCAAAGTTAAAGGAATAGGAAAAAAAAAGTGGTGTGGTTCTTTTATTTCGAAATCCTTGCCTTCCTAAATTTTCAAACCCCGACACGAATTTTCGGGCTACAAAGAATTCCCTTTTCTGTTGATCCTATTCTTTTGCTTCTTCTTTGCTTCTTCAACGCTTTTTTCTTCTTTCCCTCGTCATTAGCACCGCGCCACGAACGACTCGCACTCTATGCAACGACCTATAACGACGAACGCAGGGTAACTCTCTGCTTCTCACCATCTTGTCCCTCTCTGTCTTGCCATGACTAACATTTGCCTTTTGCATCAATGCTCTTCTTTTTCTTAGTGGAACAAATGAAATGACAACGGATATAAGCTCTCTGGTACCAGGATTGGATGGACAAACCCTCGCAATTTTTTTTAGGTGCACTCACTTTTCTATAATAGATTGTCTAGTCGTTGCACTTTTGAAGTGAACTATTACTTAGCTCACTCCCTTTAAACACTACCTCTGGCACTTATGGCATTGCTGGACAGCTCTTCATTCCTTCATTATCTTGGTCATGGCACTAGGTTAGTCATTCCAAGTTAAATATATACTTTTGCAGCCTCTTCCCCTCTCCGCATGTAGCTTAAACGTAGCCTCATCCAACCAATAAAACTTACTTTTAACCACCTCCATTACTACTGTTTGCTTCCCAGGGGGCTAAATTTGAGCGAATGAATCGAGATTACATTGCTGTTGTTGAGGGTTTGACTTGAAGGTTGTGTACAAGAAAGATTTTCACACTGTATTAGGTGTATGAATGAACGATTCTCATTTTTTGACTTGACTACTTTGTCTTTTGAACTCTGCCCATACGATCACTATGTGTCCCAGGTATTCTTCAGTTCAAAAAACCAAACTATTACCAAATTTGTCAAACACCGCTTTTTGGGGGAAAAAGGATGGACCATCACTCATGAAAAGTGTCCCTTTTTGTTGACCACGGATTTTCTCGTAAAAGAGATAACAAACCTCACTTCATATTTCACATGGAGAGCTCTGTGCATCCTATCTAACGAATGTTGCCAAGGATGCCGGGTTTAGGTGGACGACTGGACGACTTTGGGGTCGCTGGATTCAGCCGCTGTTTTAAGGCTTAGTGTAGAGTTCAGAGAAGCATGCAACACAGGTGTACTTCAAGTTTGGTATCGTTCGATAGATATACAATGCACCTTGTTCCATGAGAAATTTGAAGATGGGTTATCCATCTCGATTATGGAAAACAGGGCAACTTGTCACACATACTTACAAATGGAAATCGTAAAGTTTCTAAAAAAAGTCAAAAGGGCACAGTTTATTTCAAACCCCGCACTCGTCAAAAGACTTTGGCGCACCGGTACATGTCAAAATTTACCAGGATGAATGGAATTTGTTACAAAAAGTATAGTTATGGAGGTGGTTTCTCACATGGGTTTTATTGACTGATCAAGACTAGGGTTAAGCTACAAGCATTACCATGGAGTAACTAATCTAGTGAAATGAGCTACGCATTGATAAAAGGGAGAGTTGATCGGCGGCGCACAAAAAGTGTCAGTGGTAGCGGGCAAAGGAGAGTAGGCAAACGAGCAGTGAGGTTTAGCAGTACTGTATATTGGCTACAGAATCTACAAAGGAAGAGTGAGTGCACTTAAAAAATTGTTGCGAGGGTTTCCGAATGTTTTTCGTGATTTCTTGTTCCTAATCACTAATCCAAGTGCATGTTCATCCCGTCCTGGTGCCAGAGAGCCTACATCCGTTGACATCCCATTCGATCTGTCAAGAAAAAAAGAAGCAACGAGGTAAAAGACAATTGTTAGTCATGAAAAGGCAAAGATGGACAAGATGGCAAGAAGGAGAGAGCTACCTTGCGTTGGTCGTTCAAGGACATTGTAGTATAGAGAGCGGGTCGTTCATGATGCGGTGCTAATGTCAATGAAAAGAAAAAAGTGACGAAGAAGCAAAGAGGAAGCAAAGAAAAAGAAATGGCGGGAAAAGGATACTTATGTCGCTGGGGCGGAGTTAGAAATACCGTATATGCAAATCACCTAGTGCACCAATTCCTATCCTTTCTTTATGACTATTTAACAGCGTTTTTTTATTTTCAATCGGGAATCTAACGGAGTGTAAGAATACTCCTACGTATTTGAGTCAAATCTGTCTGCCCAATCACATGGATTTGTAGGTCGAGTTTCTATTAGTAGGTCTATCTTTATTTGGATGGCTTTTGTGGAGGATGTTCATCCGGAGCAAGCAGGTTGGCAGCGCTTGCAAAGCAGGCAAGAGCAATGCTAGCATAAAACATGTGAGAGTAGTTATGCATGGAATCATACACCAGGCCACCTACAAAAGCGCCACAGAAAGCACCGATTTGATGACCTAGAGGGAAAACTGGTTCAGTCGATGGAAGAAGAGAAACAGATTGATCTTACCAACAAAAGTAATAGAGGTGAGTGTCCCCAGATATTTTTGACCATACATATCACCAACGAACTTTGTGGTGGCCGGTACTGTTGACAGCCAGAGAAACTACAGAAGCATCAAAACCATCAATAACCATTCGTCTGTGTGCAAGCCCATTTCCTACTTACCCCAAATATGACAGAGAAAGAGAAAACAGTGGCAAGTGAGGTGGGTACCCAGTAAAAGATACATAGCATAAACACACGCCCCAAGTAGATCGCAGTAAGAACGAACTTGGGTCGGAATCGAGTACAGATGTAGCCCACCGAAATCGTACCAAAGACAGAGCCTAATCCAATCACCGAAATCACCCAAGCTGTGCAAAAAAAAACAGATAATATGGTCAATTTATAGCCCATCAATCGTCTTTTATCTTTATATTACCTGCAAGAGAGGAACTGATATCATGATCAACCTAATCATGCAGAAAACATAAGCATTCAAACTCCGACAATTCAGGTACCGTTTTTCAGGGCGGCTACTTACAAGATACGCAGGCAAATGGGTTGATAAGAAAGCCACGTGAAACCCACAGACCGAAAAACCCAAGGTGATTAGAATAAAAGTGGGCGACGAAAACGCAAATTTCAAGGTTTGTGTAAGAGTCATGTCTTCATGGTTCACAACGACTTTAGGTTTTTCAAACTCGGCAACTTCTTGTTCCAATTTTGCCGCCGCCCGCTTTTCTTCATCCACAGGCGCCGTGGCCTGATCTTGGTCTTGCTTTTGAGGAGGAACTGACTGGATAAACATGGACAAGGGAGACATCACCGCCATCATCAAACCTACCAAACAAAACCATAAAGTTAACCACCTTTGATTCTTAGTGCCGATCGTTGGGCTTTTTACCAAATGTCATAAAAGTCCACCGCCAGCCCAAGGAGCCAATCATGGCCCTACCCATGGGCAAGAAACAGCACTGTCCAAAGCTCCCAAAACTAGACACCAAGCCAAACACGATACTCTTGTACTTGGAACCGGCGGGGATGCGGCGACCCACCGAAGCCAGTACGATGGGGAAAGAATTGCCGCCGGCGGCCAGACCTTGCAAGGCGGAGGCAAAGATAAACACCCCGGGGCTCGACGCAGGTGACCCATACATGATCCAGGAACTCGTGGCATACAGCAAACTACTAGCAAAGATGACCTTGCCAAACCCAAATTTACGCTCGCCCAAGTACACCACAAAGGGTTGACCACATCCCCAAAAGAGCTGCATCAGTGCGGCGGCGATGGAAAATGTCGTTCGATCCCACCCGGTCTCCGTGGTCACAGGGAGTAAAAAGAGCCCGATGGATTGGCGCACCCCAAATGACACCCATAGAATCAACGCTCCGGCAATACTGGCAATCCATACCGATTCTAGCATCCATTGTATCCGGGTAGGTGTAGCTGGAAGTGACATGAATAAAGAGAGATCAGAAAAAGATGAAGAACCCGGAAAACGAACCAAAAAAAAGGCGGGGCTTTTTATAGGTGTGGAGTTTATTTTTTGAGTTGCGATCTTTTCAAACCCAGCAATTACCCACGGTTGCGTAAATCTCTCTCTTTCTCTCTCTCTCTCTCTCACCGACACACTTTCTCCCCCGATGAAGAATGCGTCTTGCTGCAAAGGACATTGGCCAACTTACATTGTTTTAAACGGATCCATGGTGTTTTCAATGCATTCTTTAGAAGGATCATGCTTAAGCCTTTCGATCCGCTTGCGTGTGAGGGAATCTGTTTGTGTTTTTTTTTTTCCACCGTCCGAAATTTCGGATATGATGTGTCCTCTTTGTTTTTCAAACTATTTACAGAGTCGAAAAGGCTACGTTCTTCCGTTTCATCAAGTAGATCGGCAGAAGCCCTTCCCTCGGAACCAGCTAATGCGTTCCATGGCAACATTTCTTGGTGGGTGCCCCTTTTGCATCGCGGTTTCATCTATTAGGACGGAAAAAGTCAAGAGTGATACACGACCGGTCCTAGATTTAGCCGACATATCATGGAGCTCTTTTCTTTTCCTGATTAGGTAGTTTATCCATGCAGAAAATCTGGGCCCGAACAAACGAGCCAATCAAACGCCTTCCCCTGGAAAAGGCCAAACACGGACTTTTTTGGGATTTGAAGCCCCGCCATTGGCCCTTTTGCCCACTTTTGACAAATCATCAAATCAGATGACATGTGTTATGCCCAAATAGGATCGTCCATCCGTTTCCCAGTCTTGGTGATACCCGTTTGCAAAGGTATTTGTCCTGAAGATGATCTGTTACGCCATGCTGGCTATCGAAAGATATATCACACGTAGAGATTTTTGTGTGGGATCCCCCCATTACCATTTTGGAAGAGCGACTGCAGGCTCATGTACCTCGCACAGAAATCACCATATATAGAATGAAGAAATCGATGTCGTCTCTCCCCATCTCTCATGATAATTTCCATATATGGGACAGAGGAATCAAAGCCTTCCCCCATTGCCATCGAATGATCCTCTCATTCCCCAGTCTGCATATCAAATCACGGCTCAAATAAACGGTTTTTATTGGTTTGACTATCTAGGAGAAGCTGCATATCTCTGATCCGGCCTATTTGTCATTCAAAAGGTAGGTCCACATCATAGCATGAGAATCTAGTAGCATGCTCGCTCCGATATGTTCGGGATATGCTGCAAATTGAAGCTCAGGAACACGATGCTGCCCACGCACTCCTCCAACAATGTGTGCCTATGCACTCTGGATTTCAAACCCCGATTGGCTATAAGTTAATTTCTTTTTGCCCGTCCTATTACTTTGCTCCTTCTTCCCCTCGTCATTACTTTTTTGCCTCCATTGTCATTCTCTTTACTCCACGACGACAAACGAACGAACGAACGAACGAACGAACGAACGAACGAACGAACGAACGAACGAACGAACGAACGGTAGCTTTCCTCTTCTCACGTCCTGCTCATCTTTTGCTTACCATTACTAACTTTTTGCCTTTTGCATCGTTCCTCTTTCTTTTGACACTAGATCGACTACGACGATGACGACGGCAATAGGGACGACGACGATGCTAATGACGACTCCACCACTGCTTCATGTCGCCCAAAAAGGCTCTTTTTAAATTTTTAAATGTAAAAAACATGGGGAAACCCTTGCAATTTTTTTTTTAGGTGCACTCCCATTCCATTGTAGAATCTCGTAGTCCAAGTTACTTATAATAATATACCAATTCTTTGCCCATACCCTCCCGCTACTATCACTGATACTTTTACACAGCTTGGCCGTCTTTGTCCGCCTCCATTTGCTTGATTTTTACAGTAGCTTAGTCATTCTCATTACAACCCGTCACCATTTACGCATTAGCTTAACTCCGGCCTCAAACATAGTCTGTTACCATATCCCATTAATCCTATTGTACCAATAAAACTTTGTATGTATGCGAAGATAGACCTTACGATCATGTACATGTTATTAGATTCATTACAACTACTAAACCAATGGTGTTTTAGGAGCTGTCAATGATGAGCTACTCATCTGTAGTTTGGTCTTTATAATGTACATGGTATTGTCATGATTGTGGATATGAGAAACATCTTCCGTAGGATGATTCAAGTAGGCTTTATTGATGGGATAGGATTAAAGGGTTATGGTACAGGCTATGTTCGGAGTCGTAGTTAAGCTAATGTCTAATGGCAACAAGCTATTGTAATGGGAATGACTAAACTGCTGTAAAAGGTAAGCAAATAGAGGTGGACAAAAACGGTCAAGCTGTTTAAAAGTATCAGTGATAGTAGCGGAATGGTATGGGCAAATAATTGGTACACTTTTATTAGTAATTTGGACTACGAGATTCTACAATGGAATGGTAGTGCACCTAAAAAAAATTGCGAGGGTTTCCCCATGTTTTTTACATTAGAAAATTTTAAAAGTGCCTTTTTGAGCGTCATGAAGCAGTGGTGGAGTCGCCATTAGCATCGTCGTCGTCTTTAGTCGTCGTCGTCTTTATCGTCGTCGTCATCGTTGTAGCCGACCTAGTGTCAAAAGAAAGAGGAACGATACATAAGGCAAAAAGTTAGTAATGGTAAGCAAAAGATGAGCATGACGTGAGAAGAAAAGAGTTACCGTTCATTCGTTCGTTTGTCGTCGTGGAAAAAAAGGAATGACAATGTGGAGGCAAAAAAGTAATGACGAGGGGAAGAAGGAGCAAAAATGAAGGACGGGCGTAAAAAAAGTTCTTGTAGTCAAATCGGGGTTTAAAATCTGGAGTGCATAGGCGCACACTGTTGGAGGAGTGTGTGGGCAGGGGTGGTTTTATCTTCATTTCAAGTTGAGTCCCATCTATGACCGGGACTGAAGTCAGGGACTCAGAGAGTCCCCCACCATGTAAGTTCTTATAGTCAGCAAAATTCAGGATACGCAGGTTGGTTCTGTCCACATTTCCAAAAAGTTCAAAATTTTCAAAAGCTGTCGCAGGCTCTGGAGTTGCAATTGGCGTCCCGACCGCAGATGTCAGCATATCACATTTGAGCAGGATACAAAATAAATTTACTTTTCAATCAGTGGCAAGGCAAACAGCCCTTAAATAGGCGGTTCTTAGCAAGGGAAAATTAGGATTGCTAACTACCGGTCGGTCTAAATAATAGTAATCTATGAGACTATGTTCAAGCTAGAGGGAGGCTGCGAAGGTTTGTAGAGGACTTGGAATGACTAGCCTAGTCCCATGGCCAAGTAAATGAAGGAGGGGAGAGCTGACCAGCGGCGCAAAAAGAGTCAGTGGTAGTGGACAAAGGGGAGTAGGCACCCGGCTAGTGTTGTTTAGCAGTGCATTGGCTACAGAATCTACACTGGAAAAAGTGAGTGCACCTGAAAAAATTGCGAGGGTTTCCCATGTTTTTCGTAATCCCTTGAGCCCAATCTCTAATCTAAGTACATGCCCCCCAGCCCTAGTGCCAGAAAGTCTATATCCGTTGCCATTTCATTAGATCTGCCAGTGAAAAAAGGAGCAATGATGCAAAAGGCAAATGTTAGTTATGGCAAGGCGAAGATTGACCGAGAGGGTGAGAGTTATCTTGCGTTCGTCGTTTAATATCGTTGTATAGAGAGAGAGTCGTTCGTAGTGCGGTGCCAATGTCGATTGACAACTGCTCCAGATCGTCACACACAAGTATAGGAAATTAAAAAGTAAAATGTGATGAAGAAGAGGAAGAAGAAGCAAACAAAGGGATTGAACGAAAAAAGTGGATTCTTGTGCTCGCCAGTATCGGAGTTGGAAAATACATTTGCCTTTCAACGGCATGGCACCAACACTGACCATTTGATTTCATTGACCTGTGTCCAATGGGCACAAGGCAAACTCTTTCATTCTCAGGATCCTCTTCGACCATTCACACCCCGTGCCTAACGTTTTCTTCTAAACCATTCCTCTTCCACTGAAGATAATGTAGATTCCATAGGGGCCATCTATCTACTTGGATAGCCATTACGAAGGGGTTCGAAAAAGCATAGGGGGAACACCTAAAATTTCCACCGTACATTGTATAGCATTTCTACTCACTGACAGCCAATCCTCCTGTATGTCATCATACTAGATTTGTCACTTTCATGGCTTGCTAGTGGGAACAATCTTCCCGCCAGCGCCACTTGGACCTATAGCTTCACCATACTTTCATTCAGTTCTATGTACAATAATCAATAAAGCACACATACACACACAGGCACATTTCCTCTATTCAGGCTTTACTTCTTTTGCATAAACTTTTGTTTTACCTCATTCCGTACGTCATTGGTAGCAAATTTCCTTCTGTCGGAGTTGAAATATGTCGATCGTTTTGACATTTGCCAGGGGAAGATCTCTTCGGCGACTACAAACGATTTTGAGCCTTTTAAAATCCAATATTGTTACTTTCTGTGTGTTTTTCTTTTGATTTGGTTACGAAAGTATCTTCCTTGTCAAAAAAAAAGAGACGGATCAACAATGATGTGTACGGCGGGACGAAACAATAACTGCATGAATTTAGAAATTTCCAACCCCGCTCCGCGCCTCCGCCGCATACCTCCTTTTCAAGGAGGGGGGGGGCAAGCCCAGGACAAGCAAGCTTGGTGTTTGTTGCCTATCATAAAGGCTCCTTAGTTCTTTTCGTTTTTCAGAAAACTCAAAACCATACATTGTTTTCTTTTCGGTCAGTGCACAGGTGCTCATATGCAAGTGACTCAAAAGTATCTCCATGAATAATATCACCCGAATGTATTGTGAAGGCATATCATTCCCTCCCTTTTGAGCAGGGTCTTGATAACTATGATGCTTTATGCCTTGCATGCTTGTGTTTTGCTCCTTGGGTCAAGGAGAGAGCGTTGATCATAAGGTGCATGCACTGTTTTGGCTAAATTATCTGCAGACTACGTCTGTTTGCTCAACTGTGATCGCCAAATCAACATTTATTCACTCAATCATGATCGTCAAGTCTTTTCCTAGTCTTAATAACGTTTAATGAGTAGTTTTTATGGCCACGCAAAAAACGTTTGGTAGTGCTAACTCTCAAGAAGTAGAGATGTCTTTGATTTTTTTTTTGTATGTAGAGATGTCTTTGATGTTCTGCCTTTTTTTTCTCTACCGGGGGGGGATCGGGCAAATTTCAAATCCTAGCAAAAAGTCGGTTTTCCTGCATTATGCTGATCCGGCTAATTCGAGTCCCCGCTCCTCCCACCCTTGTTATATAGAAACATCTTCAGTTTCACTGATCTCTTTCCCTATAAAAAAGATTCACTGATCTCAGTATCTCCTCACTATTCTTATTAACAAAACATCTCATTATGGTTATGAAAATCACTTTGCTCTCTATTGTGCTCGCTGCCTGTTTGGCCATTGCCGCTCCTGTCAACCACACTCCGGTCAGCGACAAGGATGCCGTTGGTGCTTCTAATGCTTCCCATATCATTGACAAGAATTCGGCTGAGCGTAAAAGAGATGTAGGAGATATGCCTGGTAAAAGAGATGTAGGAGAAATGCCTGGTAAAAGAGATGTAGGAGAAATGCCTGGTAAAAGAGATGTAGGAGAAATGCCTGGTAAAAGAGATGTAGGAGATATGCCTGGTAAGAGAGATGTAGGAGATATGCCTGGTAAGAGAGATGTAGGAGATATGCCTGGTAAGAGAGATGTAGGAGATATGCCTGGTAAGAGAGATGTAGGAGAAATGCCTGGTATTTAAGCCATGGTGGACAAGGCTCAGCTCTTACAAACAGCTTGATGATACATGTAAAACTTTTATACTTCAAATAAACGACCTTCGGCCGCCAGCTGGTACCCATTTTGTGAACTCTGCGTTGATAGTGATAGATTTAGGCTCTCCGTTTGTAGGCAAAGGTTGGACGATGGGTTGTGTGTAGCAGGATTCATGCAGGAGCGTATGTTATTGATTGGATGTATTTCAACCGCCGCCATTTGAAATAAAGGCAGACCATCCCTTGGGTAAAAAGTCCCACTTTTCTTGGATTTCATTTTTCGTGTAAACGGAGACAATCTATATTCAAATTTGATATAGATCTAGAGGTGCGCTTTAGTTATCGGCTGATACCAAGAAAGCCTTATTATCTTGGGTGAAATGCCGATTTTGATAACACTCCAATCAGTCGCTCTTTGAGGGTTCTTGTAGCGTTCACGGACCCATTGGACATAAATGTTCATGTTTCTCAATATCCGTCAATAGAGATGCATTGCATTGTGTTGACTGTGAAACTTGACGGTGGGTTGTCTATCTCAGTTCTAGAAATAAGCAACTCTTAACAAAAAAGCGGGGTTCAAACCCGATCAGTTTTCCAAAAGAGTTCGAATTTGCAAAAGCTGTTGTAATTTTTGTCAAGTAGTTACAAGTTAAAGTTACAGTTAAAAAGAAAGATAATAAGGTAGACAGGAAGAGGTTCAAAGGAGTACATCAGTGAAAACGACGTTTCTTGTGGCTTGATTCGGAGTAGTGCTATCCTTCGCAAAGACCTGTTCACCATGATTATCTAATTCTTTCACACTAGATCGGCTACAATGACAACGAGACGCCCATTCTACGATAGGACGATGATTTGACCACAAACTTTACCTGGGCAAATTTGCAGTTTCTTACTCACAGGCCCTCCCTTGTAGATTTCCAAGCCATTGCACTACTGAAAAGATACACATAGCACCGATACTTTTTCCCATTAGATCTCTTCCTTTGTCATGGCTCTCAAGGTTGGTCGGGACTTGGAATCCCTCCAATTGGTTCTATAGCTTAGACTTGGTCTCTATTCTGTATCAACTCAATAAAGCTCCCACCTTACTGCCTTTGCTTTTTTCAACAACGTTCATCGCTGTGGTGGTCCGTTGAGAAAACCAGCATTGAGCCATTTTAAACCCCGCATTTTGGAAAATGGATGGACCATCCCTTATGAAAAAGTGCCACTTTTCCTTCGACGTGCATGTTCCTGTAAAAGAGGGAAACAATGCACCTTCAAATTTTACATGAAGAAAGGTGTGCTTCCTATCTACATAATGATGCCGAGGGTCATGAAATTTCTTCGACGCATCGCTACTTTTTGCGACAACCCAATGAGTCGCTGTTTAGTGGCTTTTTACGGTGTTGACGGATGAATACAACACAATACTGGGCCGCTTTTAACATTATTCGATAAAAGTGTGTTGCGTCTTGATTCATGCAAAATTTGGGGACGGGGTATCCGTCTCGGTTATGAGAAAAAGGGCAACTCTTGAGAAAGACTGTGGTGGTGTTTCCAAAAATGCAAAAACTTTTCAAACTCCGCGGGCGGCGTTTTCCATAGTCAAGCCAAAAAAGTTTATCTTGATTCTTCTCTCTCTCTCTCTCTCTCTCCTGATCGTTTCATGGTGCCTTACTTGTTTTACTGTTGCTACCTCATTCGATCCTTACACCCTGACCATCAAAACAAAGTATATGTGGGATCAACACCCGATCCCATCAAACGGCTAAGGCAACACAATGGTGATCTCACACAAGGCGCCTACAAGACATCCAAGCGACGCCCTTGGTAAATTGAACCTCTCTCTCTCTCTCTCTCCTCCCATCACTCACTTCTCTCTTTACTGTTGTGTGTGTGTGTAGGGAAATGATCCTCTTTGTCTATGGGTTTCCAACGAAGCAAAGCGCCTTGCAGTTCGAATGGGCGTGGCAACATCCCATGCGGTCCCGCCATACGAAACGACAAGCCATCCATAGTGTGACATGTAACAATACCTTAGGTATGCGAAGTGCGGCCCAATCGAATCTGTACCTGACAAAACTACGTGCTCTCCATGATTTGCTCTGCACCCAACCTTTTGCTCGCTGGTCTTTGAAACTTCGGTTTATGGACCCTGGAGATCTCGGGTTGTTTCTCGCCGAGGCTGGCCCGCCCCCGCCTGGCCGTGCCCTCCCTTCCCAGCTCTGTGTTTCCCATGGTCCCGCACTCGACTTGCTCCCGGTGATTCAACGATCCAAACGTAAGTGAACTGAAAGGGGAGGGGGAGCAAATTAAGAAACGGTGGTGGGACTGATAAGGTCTTTTGTTGTTGTAGGGACAGAGGATACCTTTGTCAAGTGGGTGGAAAATCTACCCGCCTCCTGCCATGTGTGTCACGACGCCATAGAAAGAAAGGTATGTATGCACATTCAAAAGCGGGGAAATCGATACTGATGGCTGGGTTTTTATGGATAGGACCTGGATCGGTTTGTATGCTGCCCTGACTGTACCATGATTGCCCATCTCACCTGCCTGGCCACTCTCTTTCTAAACGATACCCCTTTTGCCCTGATTCCTATTGAACATCCTTGTCCGGGCTGCGCACGCCGGTTGGTCTGGGGTGACTTGATCTACGACTTGCGCTTGCGGCTCCATCATCACACCAAAACATGATCCCCTCCCTCTTGTAGATACTAGCTGATAGATACCACCAAAGAAATCCTTCTCTCTCTTTTTTTTTTT
>LT554361.1:65994-84995 GCA_900079185.1 Absidia glauca
ACAATCCATACCTATCCAAAGAGACTAAGCACGGGGCATTTGATAAACGTATTGGTTTGTTAGTGCTACATGTAAAACAGCAGTTCACCGGAGCCCTCTCCACCCGAAAGACGGCACTTTATCCAAGAAACCCCACCATCACGGACTTTTTCTCGATAGATAGAAAGCCTGCCTTTCTTCATGCCAAATTTGAAGATGGGTCGACCATCTCTTTCACCAGAAAATGCATGTATAAGAAAAAGTTGACATAGTGGTCCGTCCATTTTCCACATACATGTCGGCGTTTGCAATGAGTGGGCAACTTTTTTTCTTTCTCTTTTCTTCCCAAGAGGACATAATGGCCGTGTAAGTAGACTTCAAACTGCAAAGAGGTAAGAAGCTTTATTCATTCATACACATGAAAGGGACACAAAATCTACGCCTAGCCTTCGCTCAAGTTTTCCCAGGAATCGAGACGATAGTGTTCTAGTTGAGGAGATGGTTTAATGTGAGTTTTATTGACTGGATGATTATGCTATATGTCTAAGTGGAGGTGCGAAGATATGTAAAGGACTCGAAGGACTAATCTAGTGTCACGAAGGGAGAAAGGGAGAGCTGACTGATTAGGCCAAAAGTGTCAATAGAGTAGGCAAAGGAAGTACTTGAAGTGATGTTTAGCAGTACAATGGCTAGGGAATCTAAAATGGAAAAGGTGAGTGCACCGATAAAAAAAAATTAGGAGGGTTTTTCGTAATGCCTTGAGCCCAATCCCTAATCTGAGTGCATGTCCATCCAGTCCTGGTGCCAGAGAGCATATATCCGTCGCCATCCTATTCGATCTACCTAGAAAAAAAACGAGCATTGATGCAAAAGGCAAAAGTGTGTCTTGGTAAACCAAAGAAGGACAAGATGGTGAGAAGGAGACAGTTACCCTGCGTTCGTCGTTGAAGGCCGTTGTATAGGGAGCGAGTCGTTCGTGGTGCAAAGTGTCAATGTCAATGGAAAAAAAAAAGTGATGAAGAAGTAAAGAAGAAGCAAATAATAATGATTGACATGAAACGGGATTCTTATGCCGTCCAAAGCGGAGTTTAAACCCTTTCTGCTGTTGATAAGACCCCCCTTCATACAGTTTTTTATTCATTGATCATACATTTTTCTATACTACACTGTAGCCAGGGAGGAGTAAAAAAGGGAAGAGAAGAGTAAGAGTAGAGCCATGGTGAGATTCAAGCCTGCCCAGAAGCGTTCAGAAGGGTGGCGGCTGGAAGCACAGCAACAAGCCCCGATCACCCAAAGAGGCGGCATCATCCAGCCAAAGACGAAGAATAGAGCACCAAAGGGGAATCGGCGTTGACAGACTTCGTCTTCGTCGTCATTATCGTCGTTTACTGCTGGATGATAGAGTGGCTGGTGTTGAGCTGGAATATGGATGGTGTGGAACCCGGCGGGCTTGTTGATAGTGCCGTACTGAAGGCCTGGCGCCGTGTTGGGATGATATAAGGGAGTGGAAGAGTGAGGGTGATACATGGCTTGAGGCGGAATATACTGTTGCTGCGGCGGCTGAAGAGGTGAGGTGGGGAAGGGCTGAGGCATCGTAAACCGAATGTCGTTTTGTGGTTGATAGATATAGGGCGTGGGCATCGAGGGCCCCACACACACTACGTCTGGATGGCTACCAAGAGTGCTTGTTGTAACGTTTGCAAGTGGTGGGGGCGTAGGCGAGTAAGGTGGTGGCAGGTCAGTTGAATCATTGACGTTTACAGATGGGCAATCGCATGGGTGAGTCATAACGGAAGTGGAGTGTAAAGATGACGTCAATTCACTTGTGGGTATGGTATAGGATGGATGGTATAAAGAGAATGAAGGTATCAAAAGTAAAAAGATGGGGAAGAAGAAAAGAGAAGAAGAAGAGAGAGAGAGAAAAAAAAAAATGGACCGGGGGTCCGAAGTTTGTAAAAAAAGGGGAAATGTGCCAAAAAGGAAAGTCCCTCGTCGGCACCGTTTCTGTATTTCGACTATGTACAGTGCATCAAACTAATCAAGATCTATATTACTAGCAGTATCTACATCTCATCTTCTTCATCCAGGGCCAAGGTATCGTATGCGTAGGTGTTCAAAGGGTACTGATATCCATTCCCAGATCTATCATATGCAGTGGTGAATAACGACACGATTTTCCTCAGATGACGACTTACGGTGTACCGACAGGAAGGAACCATGTCATTGGTGATTTGCCCAGTACTTGTTCAACATTCTCCCTATGAAAAGAAATAGCATAAGTTATCCGGCGATCCCTCTTCTATCCGAGGTTACCTAGTGCCAAGATCCCATGGGTTAAAGTATTTGCTTCGCATGATATCCATCATTTGCCGCCGCCCACCTATTCGTTGTCGTCTGGAGCCGAGTCGATAATTGGCCTTTTCATAAAATTCAATGGTTGTTCGGTTTTTACAGAGCTGCCTGGTGTGGAAGAGACTGAATGGGGTCAAAAACAGCCCAAACACAGCTGCCACAAAGCATAGGAAAAGCCAGTTAAAGTCGATGGCCAGGACGCCCTAGAAATGAAAAAAGGGAAATGTTTGTTAACAAGCCCGGCATTTGACCGAAGACTTCTTACCATGGGTTGCTGCATAATGTCAATGGTGGGCGGTAGAGTGGTGGCAAACACGTAGATACAAAAGAGAGCACCATAGACAATAAAGAGGTAAAAGTACTTGTAGTTATAGAATCCCACACAGTTGTTGATCCACGGACAATGACTGGCCAGTAAAAAGATCATCAGAAGTCTATCGATTTCAACTCACCCGCTGCTCTATCACTTACTGGTCCATTTTCAAGATGCATCTATCATCATATGTGCAAAACTCGATTAGTCAGTTGCCTTCCTGCCGAGTGGGGGGAGCCCTTGTATTACCTTTTGCATGATCGACAGTGATGGCTTCGATCACACTTGTCCATTTTGCATTTCTGACAATACCGCTTTGCGCCATCCCGTTTGACAGTGATGGATGTGGAAGAGATCATTGAAGCGGAAGACGACGAGGCTGCCGTCATTAGTGGTTGCTGGGTATTATCATCGTCGTCATCAATGGCAAGCGTCGCCGGGACAGTGGGTGGTATTGCATTGACGTGATCATTTGTACTCGTAGAGTCGTGAGGAGTGATGGATGCTGAGTTGTTGCTTTGTAAAAGTTGCACGTATTCGCTATCTTGGTATCCTTGTTCAATGTCCATTAGCATTTCACTCTTTTTCGCAATCTAAAACAAACAAAAAGGTCATTAGAAACAACCTAATCCATCGCTGTTGTCTACAACTTGCATCGATGGTGTTCCCAGGAGAGGTGCGGGTTGCTTTATAAAAGCTCCATACCGCCAAAAAGAAGAAGGGTTCAAAAAAGATCATGTACAGAGAGCCTAATGTCGGTGCAATGCATAGTAAAGGACATTAGCAACACGCACTATAAAGAAAAGCTTACAAATAGTAAAAGTGTAAATCAAGTTACCTTGGAGGATCGCATCATTTTGGAAGAGATACCAGCAGAGCCGGAAGTGGTATGCCCAAAAGGCCCAGGCAAAGATAAGGGAGAGCAACACAACAGGAGAGGCATTCAGTGTAAAGTTACAACAAGACTGCACTTTGCGAAAGAATTGAACTCCCATCGTTGTGCAAAAAAGATGTAAGAGGGAAAGAGAGAGACAGACCAATCCCCAAACCGAGGCACCGCAAGAGCCAAGAAATCGGAGTTTGATTGGCGGCGTTTAGTTGTCGGAGTTTAGCTATTTGACAAGAGTGAATTTGAATTGTGGAGAGTCCCCCTCAACATCCTTTACCCTGTCATTTTACTAATGCTGTTAAATCAACCTGACAATGATCAAAGTCATGTCAACCAGGACGACGCCACTACGTAAACACTTCAGAACACTTGTCCATTCACCCACCATTGGTCATTGGTGCACTTACAATCATGCTCATGGCGGGGTATGCTTGCTGACTCTTGCCTGACATGCATCATCATGTAGGTACAAACTCTCTAGCCCACACAAACACTTTTTAGAAAGCCATTTGCTTTGATATAGATAACTTACCGTAGAAGCCTTAGAGATAGTTAGTTTATACAATCTGCTTTTAGTCTAGATGGAATGTCTTTATGAATAAAACCCAAGTGTGTCACACTAGTGTGTTAATTACGAACTGCAGGCGGCTGATCTGAAAATGGGTGTGTAACTTTGACTAACATGCCCTGAAAAAAAGTTGTGTGCATTGACTTGCAGCTGACTTTTGGGGCCACTCATCTTTTCTGATCCCGCTGCCGCCTTCACGTGTAAATCCCAAGATTGCCCCCCCCCACCAACCCACATTTCAAAGATCACAAGGTTAAAGAGTATATATATTTACACGAGGAACTAGTGGTAATAGTAGTAAAAGAAGGGGAAGGATAAATCATAACAAGAGTATAAAGTAATAAGTAAGATGCAGTAAGTGTAAAGAGAGAGGGAAGGCGGTATCACAAAATAAGAATAGTAACAGGGAAATGATTGGAGAAAAGA
Source organism: Absidia glauca (assembly GCA_900079185.1). Classification (NCBI taxonomy): domain Eukaryota; kingdom Fungi; phylum Mucoromycota; class Mucoromycetes; order Mucorales; family Cunninghamellaceae; genus Absidia; species Absidia glauca. Next base: position 70,522 of record LT554361.1, read on the forward strand.
GAAGGGAAAGGGGTTATAGACTATAGAGAGAGAGAGAGAGAGAGAGAAAAGAATGGGTGTAGTAGGGAAAGGGAGTGGGCAAAAGATCTATCTTACTATCTAAGTATATGTAATCTATAGTGGTTCTAATGACTGACAAACAAATTGACGGTGCTGCTGGCCCCACGGCTTTCAAACGCCATTTGCACATCATCGTCCGAGTTGATAGTGATAAAATCTTCGTCCTCGTCTTGGTACTTGAGTCGTAAAATGTCGTTGGGTTGCAGGTTGGCCACGAGCTTGATCTTCTTTTCCACACGCTCCATCAGGTCCATAAAGCGAATGTCCATGGCGCATACAATCACATAGATCCCGTCGTTGTAGCTGAGTTTGATCTTGAGGGTGTCCATGGAGATAGGCGAGGCACCGCCACTGGTAGAGACTGACGTCAAAGGAGGAGAGCGTTGTTCGCCCTGTTGTTGCTGGTAGTAAGTGCGGGAGTTGATGGGGACCTGAGGGAGATCGTCCCATTGATGCGAGCCGTTCTTGTGGATATTTGGGCTGCTTTGTGATCGCATCCGAGTTTGAAGTGCTGCTACTGCTGCTGCTGATGATGATGAGGAGGAGGAGGAGGGGCCCGTGGGCGAATAGCTGGCGGCGGATTGGGAGAAGCTGCGTCCTTTGGGCACATCGTCGTTCATAAACTTGGTGGCAATATCCGTCAAATGACCATTCCCTTCATCGTGCGCCTGTCGTTGCCAAAGAGGGGAAGGTTTGTTGTTGTTGTTGTTGGGAGTGGTGGATGATGTTGAGGAAGTGGATGATAGGCCTCGAGGTGTGGTCGGTGAGGATGGTTTGGAAGGTGGCGGCGATGATGGGTAGAAGCCATGCTCAGTGGAGGATTCGCTATAATTAGATGTGGTTGCCGTGGTGACGCTGGAGCTGCTTCGCGGGAGAGGAGAGAGAGTCATGCCGGGGACGGTTGCATTGATTCGAGGACTCGTCTTGTTGCTTGCACTGCCGCTTCCTGAGCTGTATCCATCGCCAAGTCCCATTTTCGATCTTGCATGATGTAGCTGTGCCGAGATTGAGTTGCTTCGAGATCGTGCGGGGTGGTATTCGTCTTCGTCGTCGTCGTCGAATTCCTCTTCTTCCTCGTCTTCGTCGTCAAAGTAAGAGATATGACCACCGCCGCCTTGCGCCATAGGCATCGACATGAGATGGGTGTTGGGGACGCTGGATTTGTTGTGCATGGTCATCTTGTTGAGGGTTGTTTCCCAAAGCTTCAACTGTTCTTCGTTGCGGTATCGTACAGAGAAGTTTTCTACCTCCCGATCCTTGTATTCAACATTCAAAGTCCAAACTCCTACAAAAAAAAAAAATGATGAGACGCCATGCAACGCATATTAAACGAGTTCCCACATCGACGGGCGGCACTTACCTTGCAGAGACTTGTTATGGACGCCAATGACTCGACTGATGAGAATCAAGTATTTGGGTTGGAGGGTGCCAGATCGCTTCTTCTTCATGGACAGTGTGTTGTTTTTCGTCAATCGATTGCGAGAGGAGTCCCTAGTTTCCTTGCAGAAGAGCAGAGACTTTTCGAAAAAGAAGGCATGCACATCGCGAGAGTTGTCGTTACTTGTCATGGTCACCTTTTCTTGAAGCAAGAGGCTGCCATAGCCATCGATGTTGATTCCCTGTTGAAAAAAGCATAACGTCAATAAGATTGATATAGCGACGTTTTTTAAGGTTTGATCCTACCTTCCAATCATCGACCCGCTTCTTCAGATCTTCGACGGCTTGAATGTTTTCATGTTGGCGTTGGGTTTCGTTGACTTTTTCGGTGACACGTCTGATAGCCTCCAAACCTTCTTCCATTTCAGTCACATGAGGCCAATCCTTGTTGGTGCTTTTGATGAGTTCGCCTTGTAAGAGAGGGTATTTGCAGATGCGTTGGATAGGCTTGATAAGCATGGACGGGAGCTGATAGGTGGGGTTGAGGATGTGCTCCAGTTTCTGTAGCTTGGGTGTTTCTTGCACGACCAGATCCTGGGCAGAGTAATAATTGGAGCAATAAGGTTCATACACAGAGAACGCTTCTTCATTCTGGACAAAGAGCGCACCAAATCGTTGTTCTTCAGGCTGTTTCTCGGCAATCTCTTCCAATTGGATCAGAAACCGGCGTTGGAAGTCCACCAGGGCATTGAGGTTTCCAAAGAGATAATGGATGGTATCAGGCGGCAGCACCTTTTGAATATGAAGTTCACGCATATAGTTCTAAGAAAAAAAGAAGGGTAAAGGGTCAATGATCATAATAATATGAATGACTATGGATGTTACCTGTAAAGTTTCCATATCCAAGACGTATTTGCGTTCGGTTTCCAATAGTTCCAGCACCACCTTATCACGGGTATCCTTGGGTCCATCGGCATCAGCATTGTCATCCAGCGACTTGACAGTGATGATTCCCCTATCATCGAGAATGTTGAGGATCTTTTGCATGGTATTGACAACCTAGAAACAAGAGCAATCATCAGTACAACCTTCTTTCCTTCGTCACCTGCCCCATCATTCGTCCTGGTGCCTTCATTTGCTTTGTGTAATCAAAGGCACCACACAAACCCAATGTGAGTTCTTACCTTGACAAATCCATTGGTATCGTTTTGATAGAGATCAGAGATAGTAAACATTTCATCTTCAGGGAACAAGAGTTCTTTCCGGCAGGCGACGATAAAATGGTAGACACTTGCTTTACAGGCATTGACCGAGTTCAGGCTGGGGTTTTGATCGACTTTGAGAGGGTGTTCAGGGTCCAGGGCGTTGAATAGGGTGCAGAGAGGACTTCCACGCCGACAGAGTCGCCAGAGCTTCGTCAAAGGATCTCCGCCGCTTTTCAGGGATGTGGTAGGTGTCGTAGGTGGTTCCATGCATGTGGGTGAAGAGGCTTGGTTTTCCATTTCGATAAAGTCGGCCATACCAGGCACACTAGGTAACTGATCCAACACCGCTCGGCAGGTGTGATAAAGAGAGCCGCCAGTGGGGGTCAAGGGATTGCCGTTGCTACTACTGCTGTTCATGCTGCACATGGTTTTGGTTGTCGAATAGATGGATGGTGTGCTGGGTAACGGTGGGTCCATCATAGTGGGCGTCATGGGTGGTACGCTAGGCAGGGTGCCCAGAGAAGGCGTCCTTCGTTTCAAAGCCATAGCCATTGTGTATGAAGGTTATATAATAGTAGTATGAAGTGAATGCAGAGTCAAAGGAAGGAAGGGTGGTAAAAACGGTGCTTTGATACACAGTATTATCAATGACTGTCCTGGTTGAATGAGGAGGAGCTTCAAGATAAAATAACGGAGAGAGATGAAGGTGAGTGGTCAAGTAAGTATGAAGTGCGTGTATAAAGCAAAAGGTCGACAACCACAACAACAGCAACAACAATAAGAAGAAGAATACAAAACAAAGAGAATGAAGGATGGAGAAAGAGAAAGAGAAAGAAAAGAATGGGAAAGGCAAAAGGGAAAAATAAAGGCAATCTGCAGCGCGGGAGTTGAAAATCTTAATTTTCAAGTTCGAGTGACACCCCAAAAACGGATTCTGGATCGTTGTAAGCTTGATTGGATGGTCTTTTTTATATCATCGGCTGTGATGTGATATGGAGCTGCAGAACAGTGCTAGCCTATACTTTACAAAACATAAGAACAGCCACCTCAAATCGGGTATTCCATAAGAACTTTCTTTTTCTTCATCCCACTTTTAAGACACAAAGTGGGGGGGGGGCTTACGTTGGTTGTCCTCCACTAGCCAATAATGGCCTTGTATCTGGCTCAATCCTATCACACACAAGGAGGATCCGTTGCAAACAAGTTCCATTGGAAGATCCCTCTATCGTACCTTGCTATCGAGGAAACTGCCTTGTTCAGTTACCCAGTTTGCGGTATTTCAAATCGAACCTAACGAGCGTCAACTCCGCCCGACCTGAATTTAACAATGAAAATTGACAAAGAGCATCCCTTGCCCCCCTCCCATTGACCCCCTGTTGCCCCTTTCTTATTGTTCAATTAAGGTTCTTTTTTCTATAAACATTCAATCTATTCAGATCCGTTGATGAGGACATGCAAATGCACCCAGACATAGGGAATAGGAGAGAAATGATCTTCTCTTTTGAGGTTGCACCGTTGTAACTTAAGCGGTCAACCTGCATTTAAACGCCGCTATTGGCGCATTCTCACGAGAGTTGCAGTTTTGGATCATCCATCACCTTTTTTTTAATTTATCATGATACAAATCCTTCTTGTCTAACCTCAGCTTGGATAGTTTCAGTAAGCATGAGAACAATCTTGCCTGTGAGAACAACCGTTTTATGAAAATGATCACAGTGGGCGATAGACATTTGTAAGAATTCTCCCCTATACATTCTCGGAAACTAAGCTGTCAACTATAGCATCGATGATATAATCATTATGGAGAGCACGTTTTTTTTTTGCTTTACACAAACCGGGAAGAAAACCACACGTTTTTCTTTCTTTTTAGGACCCTTCCATCAGTACCGGGCCATCAAATGAGACATGTCATGATTTACACCCGGGAAAACAACGTGGCAACAATGGAACCTGGTTCTACTTTCTACTCTTTTTGTATATACTCTCCATAATCATCCATGTAGGAAAAAAAAAACTCTTTTGAATGGCCCCCTCTTGTCGGAGGCGAAATCGCCTCTCGCACAAAAAGTCAACTCCGCCTCGGGTATCTTTGCAAGTCGCCGGCAATATGCAGTTTATCAAAGAGGCAATTTACTAAAGAGGCCATGCTCTGCATACAAAAAGTATAGCCTTAGTGATGCTAATTCCCGAGTCTGAGAACAAAAAGTGTGTGTGTATCAATGTCCGGCTTTGCAATCAGTCAGTGGATCAAGACACACTTTTGGTGATTTTTGAGTCAAAAGTTGAGATGTCCCTGAGAAAAGAAAGAATAAAAAAATGGTTGCACAGCAAGGCAAAAGAGACTTGGAATTATGTCGGCGTTTGAAACATGCGCTGCTTTTTGATTGTAAAGAGTGGTCCTACTTCGAGATAGACAACCCATCTTCAACTTTTATGGAGCAACATCATATCTATTAAAAGCCGCCGAGGAAAAACATGTACTTTGCTGTTGTGTGTGTCTGCGAATACTACACAAAGTCTCAAAACAGCCGCTAGTTAGAGCACCCCCCCCCCACAGACGGCGATCGATCGAGGAAAATCCAACATGCTTGATATCATTCGATAGATAGAAGATATCTTTTGGCCATGTAAAATTTGACAATGCAATGACTATCTCATTTACAAACAAAATTCATGTCCAAGAAAGAAAAAAAGAGAGAGACTTTTCAAAGAGAAGGATCATTTTACAAAAAAGGCGGAGTTTGACAATTTTGATCAACACCGTTTCATTGTACCAAACCTGGTACTTTTCTCCTTGTTCACTTTTATCCATTGCTTTACTTTTAGCCACTCTATCGATATGACACCACCCCTGACTTGAATTTGTGTGTGTATGTGTACAATAAGGAGTTCCACTCTGTATCAAGTGGAAGGATGGGTAAGACAGCTTATAATTCAACATTGTTGCTATGCATTTTGCTCAAAAAGTTGCCAGCGTTTTAAACTCCGCTTTTGGAAAAGTGATGGACCATCCCCTATGAAAAAGGGGGAATGCTACAGGCAGAACCACCGGGACAGAACTAAACTGTGTATGCTGAATTTTGCAGACAATAAGGACTGATATGGCGGGGGACTCTCTGAGTCCCTGACTTGAGTCGCGGGCATAGCGGGGACTCCATTCGAAAGGAAGGTAAAACCGCCCCGCCAGGCACAGGAATGGTTTTACTTTTCTCATCGGGAATCGATCGGCAAGGCCCTCTCTTCTCCTGGTATCAGGTACAACAAGAAGACGCATATCAATTGCGGCTCATCAGCTCGTATGGCGGGTAACGTATGTGCGAACGTGGATTAAATACGACGCCAAGGCCGATGGAACAACACAACGATAAACGGCGCATATCTCACCAACCTTCCAAGAGAATTGGTGCAGTCAATGGCAGGCTTCCTCACATAGGGTCGATTCTTTTATATTGCACGTGCCGCCCCTAACCCACCTACCAGCCTCTGCAAGAAGTTGTTCCCGGCGATCGACTAATGGCATGAACCGACTGGCGGCAAAAGAGCTCAGTCCTGACAATCCTATTCAACCTAACCTCGCTGACAATGCATTTGTACAGGGGACCATGATGCCCAGGAAGACTTTTATACAAGACTCGGTGCTCATGATGGATTTCCGCCCCCGCTATCCCATTTGGCAACATTCAATCTTCTCTGATCCTGCCTATTTGTCATTCAAAAGTCAAGTCCACATCATAGCATGAGAATGTAGTAGCAAATTGAAGCTCAGGAACACGATCCTGCCCACACACACCTCCAACTATGTGTGCCTATGCACTCTAGATTTCAACCCCCGATTGGCTCTAAGATTACTTTTTTTTGCCCGTCCTGTTATTTTGCTCCTTCTTCCCCTCGTCATTACTTTTTTGCCTCCATTGTCATTTCTCTTTACTCCACGACGTCAAACGAACGAACGAACGAACGAACGAACGGTAACTCTCCTCTTCTCACGTCATTTTCATCTTTTGCTTACCAGTACTAACTTTTTGCCTTTTGCATCGTTCCTCTTTCTTTTGACACTAGAATGGCTACGACGATGACGACGGCAATAGGGACGACGACGATGCTAATGACGACTTCACCACTGCTTCATGTCGCCCAAAAAGGCTCTTTTCAAAATTTTCAAATGTAAAAAACATGGGGAAACCCTCGCAATTTTTTTTTAGGTCCTTCTCATTCCAATGTAGAATCTTGTAGTCCAAGTTACTAATAAAAGTGTACCAAATCTTTGCCATTACCCTTGCGCTACTGTCACTGATACATTTACACAGCTTGGCCGTATTTGTCCACCTCCATTTGCTTACTTTTCACAGCAGTTTAGTCATTCCCACTACAATAGCTTGTTGCCATTAGACATTAGCTTAACTACGACCCCAACCATAGCATGTACCATAGCCCTTTAGTCCTATCCCATCAATAAAGCCTACTTGAATCATCCTACGAAAGAAGTTTCTTAAATCCACAACCATGACAATACCATGTACATTATAAAAACCAAACTACAGACTCATCATTGACAACTCCTAAAACACCAGTGGTATACCAGTTATAATGAATCTAATGACATGTACATGATCGTAAGGTCTATCTTCGCATACATACAAAGTTTTATTGGTACAATAGGATTAATGGGCTACGGTACAGACTATGTTTGAGGCCGGAGGTAAGCTAATGTGTAAATGGCGGCGGGCTGTAATGAGAATGACTAAGCTACTGTAAAAACCCAGCAAATGGAGACAGGCAAAGACGGTCAAGCTTTGTAAAAGTGTCAAAGATAGTAGCGAAAGGGTATGGGCAAAGAATTGGTACACTTTTATTAGTAATTTGGACTACGAGATTCTACAATGGAATGGTAGTGCACCTAAAAAAAAAAATTGCGAGGGTTTCCTCATGTTTTTTACATATAAAATTTTTAAAAAGAGCCTTTTTGGGCTACATAAAGCAGTGGTGGAGTCGTCATTAGCATCGTCGTCGTCCCTATTGTCGTCGTCATCGTCGTAGCCGATCTAGTGTCAAAAGAAAGAGAACCGATGCAAAAGGCAAAAAGTTAGTAATGGTAAGCAAAAGATGAACTTGACGTGAGAAGAGGAGCCTTACCGTCCGTTCGTTCGTTCGCTCGTTCGTTCGTTCGTTCGTTTGTCGTCGTGGAAGTAAGGAGAATGACAATGGGAGGCAAAAAAGTAATGACGAGGGGAAGAAGGAGCAAAATAACAGGACGGGCAAAAAAATAATAATCTTATAGCCAATCGGGGGTTGAAATCTAGAGTGCATAGGCACACATAGTTTGGAGGTGTGTGTGGGCAGGATCGTGTTCCTGAGCTTCAATTTGCTACTACATTCTCATGCTATGATGTGGACTTGACTTTTGAATGACAAATAGGCAGGATCAGAGAAGATTGAATGTTGCCAAATGGGATAGCGGGGGCGGAAATCCATCGTGAGCACCGAGTCTTGCATAAAAGTCTTCCTGGGCATCATGATCACCTGTACAAATGCAATTTTCAGCGACGATAGGTTGAATAGAATCGCCAGGACTGAGTTCTTTCGCCGCCAGTTGATCATGTCATTCGCCGATCGCCGGGAACAACTGGAGGCTGGTAGGTGGGTTAGGGACGGCACGTGCAAGATAAAAGGATCGACCCTATGTGGGGAAGCCTGCCATTGATCGCATCATTTCTCTTGGAAGGCTGGTGAGATATGCCCTCCATCGTTGTGTTGTTCCATCGGCCTTGGAGTCGTATTTGATCCACGTTCGCATACACGTTACCCGCCAAACGAGCTGATGAGCCGCAATTGATGTATGTTTTTTTTGTTAAACCTGACACCAGGAGAATAGAGGGTCTTGTTCCCGATGAGAAGAGCAAGACCATTCTTGTGCCTGGCGGGGTGGTTTTATCTTCATTTCGAATTGAGTCCCAGTTATGCCCGGGGCTCCAAGTCAGGGACTGAGAGAGTCGCCCGCCATATAATTCCTTATTGTCCACAAAATTCAGCATACACAGATTGGTTCTGTCCCGGTGGTTCTGTCTGTAGCATTCCCCTGAAAAAGTGCCACTTTTCGTTGGACATGGTGTTTCTCTTGAAAGATATTATAATTTTTTTTTCAAATTTCACAAGAAGAAAGGTGTGCTTTTTATCTATCGAGTGGTATCAAGAATGATGTGCTTCCTTTAATGAATTGCCGATTTTGGGGGCTCTTGAATCAGTCGCTGTTTTGGAGCTTTGTGTAGTAGTCACGTATGCATGCAGCATCATCACACTTCTATTTCAGTATTATTCGATAGATATAAAGCGTATCTTATTCCATGTGGAATTTGAAGATGGTCTATCCATCTCAGTTTTGAAAAAAACAGGCAACTCGTAACCAAAATTTGGAGTCAGAAATCGAACAGTTCCTAAAAAAGTGAACTTGTTTTCAATCAGAATTTCCGAGAAACACATTCAAAAGAGTAAAGTTATGGAGATGGTTTCTTTGATAGGCTTTATTGATTTGATCAGACTATGCTTAAGCTAAGTGTAGGACTTGCCATAAAGTAACTAACCTAGTGAAATGAGCTACGGAGGGGAGAGACGGCACAAAAGGTGTCGGAGGTGGTGGGCAAACGAGTAGTGATGTTTGGGATTGCAATGGGTATAAAATCTACAATGGAAGAGTGAGTGCACCTAAAAAAGTAATGCGAGGGTTTCCCAATGATTTTCGTAATCCCTTGATCCCAATCCCTAATCCAAGTCCATGTCCGTCCAGATCTGGTCCCAGAAAACCTTTATCCCTTGTCATCCCATTCGATCCACTAAGAAAAAAACGAGCATTGATGCAAAAGGCAAATGTTAAAAAAGGTCAGGTCCAGATGGACAAAGTTGGTGGGAAGGAGAGAGAGTTACCCTACACAAGTCGGCTCAATGTATAGAGGGCGAGCCGTTCGTGGTGCGGTACTAATGTCGATGGAAAGAAAAAAAAAAAAGTGATGAAGAAGTAAAAGAAGAAGCAAAGAGTAGGATTGGATTCTTTTGTTGCCAAAAGCGGCGTTTGAAATAAGCCTACCTACAAATCAACGCACCTAGCAACGGACCCCCTGACGGTCAACCCTCCCAATCAGTAACCAACGTCGCCTTACAGCCCATACACCATGAATCGGTTCAACACATTCGACCCATGACGCAACTACGATAAAGACATTGACATGTATACCTGCATCAACTGGGACCCCCGAACAAAGTCTGTGTGTGTGTGTGTGCATACGGATATACTAAACATAGATTTATATTTTTATCAAAAAGTGTGTGACAGGAATGCATTGATGTGTAGTGGAAGAAAGCGAGAGAGAGAAAGCTTTTGTTGTTGTTGCAAGTGAGTAGGAGGGACTAAGTGTAAGATCGTATATAAACAATGGATGGAGGGTGTGGAGGTGTTAAAAGTGGTTATCAAGGACACTAAACAAGAGGGTGTCTAGGGGGGGAAGAGACTATTATAAACTATGGAATCGATCGTTTCTAGGTTTTTGATCAAGAATTGGAGGGTGGAAGCGAGGGCGGTGATGGCGGTGATCGAGGATTGACAATGACTTGCTTGGGTTGAATCTTCTTTTGCGCTTCCAGACGGGCGGCCTTGTCGTTATGGTCGAATGCTGGACATGGGAATATTGTTGGCAAGGCCACGGTGACAACTGCACCCAAAGCCACGACAGTAAAGAGATTGGACGTCAGTCGTTGTCGCTGCAGGTGATTTAACGTTCGGATGCGCATGAGGATGTGTGTGGGTTGTCAACGTCGTGAGAGAGAGAGTGAGGAGATATAAAAGAGTGGGGAGAGTAGATGGAGTAGAAAGTCTCTGGTTAAAAAAGTGGACAAACAACCTCGTTCACACTACTATAATGACACAGGATGGTGGATTTCCTTTTGAATGGTAAACAAGAGAAAGAATGGAAAATAAAAAAAATTTGAGATGGGTCAAGTCACTTTGATTCCCGCCCTGTGGGTCAGCGTCAAAATCAGACGTCGGAGTTTAAATCAAGTCGGCAATGACGGTCGCCTTGACAACGACCCCTGTAAAAACACACCTGTCAGAATTGTAAAGCTTACACTTCGAGGAACAATATTGATTTCGATAGAAACATGCTTTTTTATTACAGAGAGGATGATAATGATACAAACTACGGATTCTATACTACAGCACATCTACAACGGTCTATGGACGAAGCTTGAAACCAGCGTGGTTCACTAAAAATGAGAAGAAACATGAGTTTCCAGTCCCACAATGCATTTTACAGGCAAAAGTAGAAGATGTGTTGAATCAGATAGGGGCGAAAGACTAAACATCATGCACACGGATAGTAAGTCCGTGGTCAAATGAACTATACTTTGCCATCTCATCATATGCATCACACACATCTCCTACCGGATAGAGCACCTTTACGACTAATTACCTTTTTCAGCGTTGTCCATTTCTTTGTTCCAGGGTAAATAGAAAGGGGGAAAAGTGTTTGTATTCTCCCCCGCCCCCCTTTTATAGCTGAGCATTACATTTTCCGACTGTGACGCCCAAAAGTGAAATCTTCATACCCCGAAGTGAAAAGATTTTTTTTTTTTTCTTGTCAATCCCCGTTTGATCTGATCCCAGGTCCATAGGGCGGGGTTTAAGAAACACCGCTCTGGACAATCAGGGCAAGATTGAAAAGTAGAGAGAGTGCTCTTGCTCGCTAGAGTGCAAAAGATCGAAACATGGCTGTCTCGAGAGTGATTGCCCAAAACATAAAAAGTCAAGGTCGGCCAAGAAGTGAAAGGCAGAGAGTCAGATCGGAGTTTGGATTCGAGGACCAAGAAAATTGGCATATGACTTTTTTCAAATAAAATCCTTCGTCCCCTTTCCTTTTCGCTCTCTTTCCTTTTCTTCCCTCTATCTGGTTGATTGACATGAAACGAATCCGACCTTGTGAATGTAAGTGCATTAAAATGACATGTCGTATGATAGATTGCTAACGGTCTTCCTTCTTTTTATTAAAGTTTGCAAACAACGACGAAGAAAGTGTGAACGACCTCTTGGAAGCACATCATGTACTCGTTGCTTACGACTGAATCTAGAATGCGTCTTCGATACAACAGCTCCAACCAATATGCGATACAATACGTCTTCCTCTCGTCGTTTTACTGCGGCACACAAAGCAATAGTAACTGCGCCAATCTCGGGGGACTGGGATATGACTGAAGTGGATGGTGATGAAGAACTACAAGATCTCTGCGAACATGTAAAGACTTTGGAACTAGAATTACAACAACTTCAACAAAGATTGGATGGACAAAGTCAACGGTCAACACCTTTCCGCACCTCTACAGCACCAGTCTCGTCAGTGATAACGACCTTAACAACAGCACAGTCCATGGCCGACGACGATTTACCCATACCCAAGGAATGGAACCTTACCATTGTCAATGGCCACCTACGGCTAGAAACAGGCATCAACACCCTCAGCGATCTTATGCAGTACGGACTCTTTGACCCGACATCGTCCTCTCGTATACCGTATCTCTCTCCATTTGGCAGCAACTCCACCGTCCACTTTGAGCTGAAACACGATAGCATGATAAGCCAGGCACTCTTTATCCTCAGAAAGCATGGGATATTCAATAACCACAGCTCACTTCACAACCCCAACAACTTCCGCCAAACCCATCCGTCACAGTGGGGCCATCGTCATCAAAGCCCTATACATTATCAGCATGACCTTGATCATCCCCTAGCACTCCCTTCAACACCATTTTCGCCTATACCATCTTCTTCTACACCGCCCTCCGACTCTTCGTCCTGCTGTAGTGACTCTGCACCGCCCATTCAGTTATCTGCCACCACGAACCACTGTCCTGAAAGCATTGTGGATCAGCTCGTCCAACAATACTTCCTTTGCCACAACCCCACCATGCCGTTATTGCACGAAGCGACCTTTATGACTCATTATACCAAGCAACCTGGAATGACCGATCCGACTCGTTCCGGAACGACAACCACCGCGACTACTGCAACATCATCGCCCTCTTCAGCATCCACATTCTACTCAACATCGACTACGCCCGCATCGCCAACGTCCACCGCCTCCACCTCCACGACTAACGGGTTTATATCGCCGCATAATCCTGTGACACTGGCCATCTGTTGCTTTATGAGCGTCAGCTACTGCTCGCACATTCCGTTTACGTCACACCAAAAGCGGGAGTATGGCGAATACTTTTATGTGGCCTGCCGTGAACAAATCGACGATCTCTTTGACGACCCCTCTCCGCTCCGCCAACTCGAAGTCCTCATGTCCATCAACTTTTTATACAAATTTATGCTCCTCACGCTTCAGTTCAAGGATGCTCGGAAACTCGCGACACTGGGGTTTCTGATCGCCAATGGACTATCGAAACAGGCGGCACTGCAGACCTTCTCCATCGAAGAAAAGGAACTCGCTTCACGCCACAAAATCCTCGCCTCAATGACCTTTGGTGCCATGGAATTCCTCTGTGTCAAACGACTCGATGACATCACCCCCAAAAAGGTGCCGTTGACGCCTCTGCCCGGTGAATCTGCCATGACGGTGTCCGTGCTGCACTTGTACCAGTACTTGTTTGATCTGATCTTGCATCATGATTGTGTGGTGATCATGGTAAGTAGTACGAACGCTGGGAAATTATATGTGTTTAACCTGTTCTTTTTATTGCCCTCCCTTAGCAACAGATCCAACGTGTGATCATCGGCGAAGTCGGTCAGGTGACCTTGGAACTCATGGTGCGGTTTGAACAAACGTGCCTGGATTGGTGGAGGAATCTGCCCAAGAAATGGCGCTACTGTGAACATCCCTACGATACGTCGGCAAAGCATGCGATAGAACAATGCGACTACGATCAAGCTCTGATGGCACACAATAACCTCTTGGCCATGACCCTGGGTGTATATACCAATCTCCTCTATCCACAAACCACCACAAACCAAGTCGTCGATATGATCCAAAAACGGGCAATGATGATGACCTTGAACTGCTGCGAACTTATCATTGTCGTCGCCGACAGATTGAAGGTGGTCTCCAACTTTTGCGGCTGTAAGTGGCTGTTTGTTGCAAAAGTGTGTGCTCTTCTCACTCACATATCCTATTGATTTATTAGATGCTTGTGATTACGCCTTGCGTGTCTGTGATTGCCTACAAAACCTGTTTATACATAGTAAAAAGACAAGTGACAAGTCAACCTTGGCAAGGATCCTAAAGTATATCGAGAGGTGCTACAGCGATTTGAACTGTGACATTCTCGCCGATCATCGTGTGCCCTCGGAAATGTCGCTGGTGTCGTCTCCCTCAAACACGGTCTATTCGGAAACGCCCGTCATTTATACAAACTATCCTCTTCCTGCCCATGCTCTTGTGTTCGATGTTATCAGCTCATCGGCAAAGAACATTGGCCATGAATTACCCGAAATCCCATCTCCGTAGTCATATCCCCCCCCTCCTTTTTATCAAATAAAGCAATTTCTTTTTTTTTTTTAAATGATGATGATTGATGGGTTACAAGATCGCCTGGCATAGGCCAAACCCGACGAAAATGTCGGGGTCTGAAATATGTCTTCAGGAGGCAAGATCGACATGCAAAACGCACCACCGGACGGAAAAGGACTTTTATATCAATCCACAACGATGGTTGGTTTTTCGAAAAAGAAAAAAAGTGGGTACTATTTGTTACACCTAGTGTAACTGAGTGGCAACGGTATTTAACCCAACAGACGTCTTTGTTCCCTTGTCCTTTTTGTTTCACTTCAACTTTTTTTTTTTTTTT
>LT554361.1:85178-96716 GCA_900079185.1 Absidia glauca
CGGACTGTTCGCCATCAGTACCATGGGCACCTTGTTCGGCATCAAAACACACAATGTCCAATACAAATACCTGTCGTATTCACGTTGGTTGGTGCTCTTGCTGTATCTTTGTTCCTGGGCTTTTACGGTTTCAACATTGATTTTGGTAGCGACCAACAATGGTAAGTGAAGAACTCTCTTTTTCTCAATACATTTCAATCCCCGCCGACCTCACTTTTTTTCTTAGGGAACTATCTTTCTTGTCTCTTGTCAGAATTGGCATGTGATGTGTTTTATTCGGGCACAAAGATCTTGATCTACTGCTGGTTGATCGAAAAAGTATGGGTGGTGAATGCTCCTCGCACTTCAAGGTGGCAAACCCTATCCTATCGTATCCATATGCTACTATTGACCCCTTATGTTGCTATCTTTTCGCTCATGGTAAAAGTGTGCCATCTAAAAATACGCCCTTGGAGGCTCATCTAACCCAGTTCGAGATAGGTCATCTTTCATAACGCATGGTTGGAAAGCGATGGTATATGTCAAATTGGTCTACAGCCTATTGCAACCATTCCTCTGATTGTAAGTTTTATGTTTGATCGACTCTTTCCCTGTGTTAATGTCTCTCTCTCTTCCCTCTTTTGATAGTCTTATGATTTTGTAAGTGTTCAATTTTTCCCCGATCATGCAAATTCCAACTCCGCATTTCCCATTTTTAGATTATCAACATGTACATGACTGTTTGCTTTGTTTTACCTCTGATGAAGATTGGGAGTGACACAAACGTTGACTGGAAACAGTCTCGATTGCACGAAGTTGCTAAGAAAACATTGGTGGCGTCCGTGGTGTGCCTTGTTGTTTCGTTTGCCAACATCACCGCCCTGGCCATCCAAAACGGAGTGGAGCGTGGGGTGGTGTGCCTGACATGTTGCTTGGTGGATGTGGTGATCAATGTCATCACCGTCCATTGGGTGACATCTCAACCATCAGCAAGAGTCACCCGAGATACGCTGATCAGTGGCAGCAGGGCCCATCATCCTCATCAACAAGAGTCAACTGCTGTTCAAACCCCGCCGCCACACGAAGAGCCGTCTGTGCCGGATGATAAAACGAAGCGATTTAGGTTTGACCCCGCCAATGAACAGTATGGCCAATTTGGCAATCACACATGGACGACGCAAGAAGAATCGACCGAGTACCACTACATGTCCGCCACTAATACCCAGATCCACAAATCACCTGCCGATTGTCAGTTACCTCCCTACCCTACCACGCCAGGTCATATCCCCCCTTACCATTTCGCAAACGGTCGCTATGTCATGGTGGGCAATAGCAACGATGTACATTCAAGCCCCTCCTCGTCCCTCCATGAGTCATCTTCACACAGCAGTAAACAATCTTTAACAAACATCCCATGAAACCTATGCCCCCCTTCATACTATACATCTTTCCTTTCTTACTATGGACTTTATTTATTATTTTCATTCTCTATACTACATTAAATACAATCACTAAACTAACTACTACTATGATGAAGAAGAAGGTTCAAAAAACAAGCGTCTTTTCTTTTTCCCAGACGGTGGAGAGCGGGCTGTGCCTTCTTTGGCGAGTTCCTGAGCAAAATGATAATCCGTGTGTTCGTCGACCTTTTCCAGGGGGATGGCTTGGTGACACTGGTCGCATGTCCAAGAATCAGGGGGTGGGGCTTGCTGTTTAAAAAACTGGTCCAAGGTAGACAATGGTGTCTTGGCGATGGGTTTCTCACTCGGTGGAGGGGTGGTGGAGGCCGTGGTGGTGGTGGTGGTGGTAGAGGTGGTGAAAAACCGGTTGATCGTGTGATTGGCGACACTCGCATCGGGGGCCAGCCCAGTCGCTTGGATTGCCATCAGAGTCAAGGGAAACAAATCATCCAGGACCTCGGTAAACATCGAGGCCACCTTTTGTCGTAGCTTTTCTAAAAAAAAGGGGGGTAAATCAAAAAACGGTTAAAAGAGGATTCGCAAACTTTGGGGTCATAAGCTTACCTGAGGTTTCAAATTCGCCCCTGTGAAGCATTGCTGTTGATTTAGATCGAATGTTGCTGTTTTTGATATTCCGGTAGGATATCTTTTTCATAAAGAGAGACATTAGTGGACTTTTTATAAAATGTCCCCTCGTTAGGGCTTACCGACAAGGTTTTCGGCCAAGAGTGGTTTTCGTTCCAGTTCGTCAGCACCCGCGCGTGCAATTCACCGGAAAGAACTGCATACCAAGGAATCAGGTCTTGCCGTCTTGTTATCGGTGGTCGGATAGTTTTGGATGCCATCAGAGATTTAGGTGCTTTTAGTAGAATCACATCTTCATTGTCTATGCCCCTGACTATGTTGTATAGCCACAATCCTGAAGAGTCACCAAACTTTTGCTGTAATTCGTCCAAGGGGTATTGCCTATAAGCGAGTTCAAGCAAGGTGTTAGTGCTGATTCACTTGTTCTTCTTTCCTTACCATAGATCGCTCGCTTTTTGTACATGGTATTCGTCCTCTACCGCATGACCAAACTTGCCACCAAGATTGCGTATTTTGTTGAATGGTATGTCCTCCATGAAGTGTAAGGCAGTGTGGAGTCGAATCACCGTCTATTCAATACAAGGCATGAGTATACAATGTCGCCCCATACATCATCTTTACCTGTTTGTTCGGCTTATTCCTGCTTGATCCCAGCTTGGCCAAGACCTTGTTATGAGCGATTCCTATTTCAATTTTTTTTTTAGGTCTTAAGTCCTTTTCCAACCCTCTTTCTTACCTGCCGAGCAAGTGTAATGCAGCTCATCGTAGACTTGTTTCCGAATGGTAGCAGCAATTTCCGCGGCAATTGAGAGTTGAATGTCAAACCAAGAAGTAGGATCCTGGTAAGCGTCCGGATCAAGGCCATCCACACCTTCCGTGTCGATAGTGTCATCATCATCGCCGTCGTCGCCATGGCTACGTTTCCGAAGCAACCGAGCATCATTCTTCTTCGCCATTTCGTCAGTGCTGTCTATAAGATAATTCACCTTTGGCCAATGTAGTTTAAAGTCATGTAGAATTGCTGTGGAGTCGCCGTCTGAATCCAGGTGATCCAGTAAAACAGGGTGTGCTGGGATGTATTCGTTGCATAATCGTTCGTTGACGGTCGCCGTGACATCCAAAAAAGCCTCGTCCGTGCCCACCTTTTGTAGGAGAGTGCAATACTGGTTGAATACCCGAAAGATCTTTTTACCAGCGTCCCGATAAGAGTCCAGGGATACCTTGTGCGTCGATCGGGATGGATTGTCGTGATAATGGGCAGTGGTTTCGTTAGGCGCATAGGTGGCGACATGGACCAAGGTGATGTCTAAACACGGAGGATGATGAGTTCAGAGAGATTCAGATCCTAAAAGCAAGTTACCTGGACAGAGTTTTCTAGCCTCTTCGACAGAGCAATGCCTTGTCACTCCACAAGCGCGAGCAGCATAATTAACTACAGGCAGTGGAAGAGTGGTAACAGCTTGTTGATTAGGTATTCCTTTTTTGCCTTGTTTTTGTCCTTACCAGCAATCAGACTTGACCATTGTTGGACCGCCACCGGTTTGCTGGAATCCAAACCTAATCGCACCTCCTCTATAAAAAAGCATCAAGTGTCTGTCGTCAACGGTACTTTTATTACTTACCCACTTGGCAGAAGAAACAATCTACAGAGGGCATTGTCAATCTACATGCGCATCGATACAAATAACATACATACCCAAGTCAATGTGCAGAATACATTTAGAATCTTTCAAACAGGGAGGTAGTTTTGCCATGTCACAGCAGTCAAAAGGGAACGAAAGAAAGACGGTGGAAAAAAAAGTCGCAGCCCTATTGAAAACATTTTAAATGCCGCTCGACGGCGGAGTTGTTTTGCCATTTTTAAGGAGCATTTCTGTGTATGCTAGATTTTGCGAACAATAAGTACTTATATGGCGGCTCTGAGTCCCTGACTTGAGTCCCACGCATAGCTGGTACTCAATTTGAAATAAAGATAAAACCGCCCCACCAGGCACAGGAATGATCTTACCATTCTCATCGGGAATCGATCGGCAAGGCCCTCTCTTCTCCTGGTATCAGGTACAACAAGAAGACACATATCAATTACGGCTCATCAGCTCGTATGGCGGATATCATGGGTGTGAACGAAGATCAAATACGACGCCAAGGCCGAGGGAACAACACAACGATGGAGGGCATATCTCACCAGACTTCCAAGAGAAATGATGCTATCAATGGCAGGCTTTCCCACCAAGGGTCGATTCTTTTATCTTGCTCGTGTCGCCCTTAACCCACCTACCGGCCTCTGCAAGAAGTTCCCCGCGATCGATTAATGGCATGAACCAACTGGCGGCAAAAGAGCTCAGTCCTGGCAATCCTATTCAACCTACCGTCGCTGAGAATGCATTGGTACAGGTGATCATGATGTTCAGGAAGACTGTTATACAAGACTCGTTGCTCATGGTGGAACTCCACCCCTGCCATCCCATTTGGCAACATCCAATCTTCTCTGATACAGCCTATTTGTCATTCAAAAGTCAAGTCCACATCATAGCATGAGGATGTAGTAGCACGCTCGCTCTGATATGTTAGGGATCTGCTGCAAATTAAAGCTCAGGAACACGATCCTGCCCATACACTCCTCCAACAATGTGTGCCTATGCACTCTAGATTTCAACCCCCGATTGGCTATAAGATATTTTTTTTGCCCGTCCTCTATTATTTTGCTCCTTCTTCCCCTCGTCATTCCTTTTTTGCCTCCATTGTCATTCTCTTTACTCCACGACGTCAAACGAACGAACGAACGAGAAAACGAACGAACGAACGGTAACTGTCCTATTCTCACGTCATGTTCATATTTTGCTTACCATTACTAACATTTTGCCTTTTGCATCGTTCCTCTTTCTTTTCACACTAGATCGGCTACGACGATGACGACGGCAATAGGGACGACGACGATGCTAATGACGACTCCACCACTGCTTCATGTCGCCCAAAAAGGCTCTTTTTAAAATTTTCAAATGTAAAAAACATGGGGAAACCCTCGCAATTTTTTTTTAGGTGCACTCCCATTCCATTGTAAAATCTCGTAGTCCAAATTACTAATAAAAGTGTACCAAATCTTTGCCCATGCCCTTCCGCTACTATCTCTGATACTTTTGCACAGCTTGGCCGTCATTGTCCGTTTCCATTTGCTTGGTTTTTACAGTAGCTTAGTCATTCTCATTACAACCCGTCGCCATTTACACACTAGCTTAACTACGGCCTCAAGCATAGTCTGTACCCTAGCCCATTAGACCCATTACATCAATAAAACTTACTTGAATCATCCTACGAAAGACTTTTCTCAAATCCATAACCATGACAATACCATGTACATTATAAAAACCAAACTACAGACTAGTAGCTCATCATTGACAACTCCTAAAACACCACTGGTTTTCTAGTTGTAATGAAACTAGTGACATGTACATGATCGTAGGGTCTATCTTCGCATACATACAAAGTTTTATTGGTACAATAGAATTAATGGGCTACGGTACAGACTATGTTTGAGGCCATACTAAGCTAATGTGCAAAATGGCGATGGGTTGTAATGAGAATGACTAAACTGCTGTAAAAACCCAGCAAATGGAGGCGGACAAAGACGGTCAAGCTGTGTAAAAGTGTCAAAGATAGTAGTGAAAGGGTATGGGCAAAGAATTGGTACACTTTTATTAGTAATTTGGACTACGAGATTCTACAATGGAATGGGAGTGCACCTAAAAAAAAATTGCGAGGGTTTCCCCATGTTTTTTACATTTGAAAATTTTAAATAGAGCCTTTTTGGGCGACATGAGGCAGTGGTGGAGTCGTCATTAGCATCGTCGTCGTCCCTATTGCCGTCGTCATCGTCGTAGCCGATCTAGTGTCAAAAGAAAGAGGAACGATGCAAAAGGCAGAATGTTAGTAATGGTAAGCAAAAGATGAACATGACGTGAGAAGAGGAGATTTATCGTTCGTTCGTTCGTTCGTTCGTTTGCTCGTTCGTTCGTTCGTTCGACGTCGTGGAGTAAAGAGAATGACAATGGAGGCAAAAAAGTAATGACGAGGGGAAGAAGGAGCAAAATAACAGGACAGGCACCAAAAATAATCTTATATCCAATCGGGGGTTGAAATCTAAGAGTGCATAGGCACACATTGTTGGAGGAGTGTGTGGGCAGGGGCGGTTTTATCTTCATTGCAAGTTAAGTCCCATCTATGACCGGGACTGAAGTCAGGGACTCAGAGAGTCCCCCTCCATGTAGGTTCTTATTGTCAAAATTCAGGATACGCAGGTTGGTTCTGTCCGGATGGTTCTGTCTGTAGCATTCCCCCATGAAAAGTGTCACTTTTTGTCGGACATGAACTTTCTCGTAAAAGAGATCCGTGAACCCAACTCCAAAATTCACATGGGAAGAGTAGTTCCTCTTATCAACTGGATGATGTCAAGTATGCTGGGTTTTGGTTGATTCCTTACTGATTTTGTGGCCACTGAAATGTGTTGCTGTTTTCGGGCTTGATGTAGTATTCACGGACACATACGACACAGGCATACTTTATGTTTGGTATCTTTCAATAGATATACATTTCACCTTGTTGCATGTGTGGTTTGAAGATGGGTTGTCCATCTCGGTTTTGAAAAACAGAGCAACTCGGCACAATGATTTGCAACTCGAAATCGTAAAGTTTCTAAAAAAAAAAAAGTCAAATGTTCATAGACCGCCCGCCTACCCACTTTATTTCGTGTGTCATGCAAGCAGACGATTGAGGGCCACTAAACCTTTGACTAGAGTAAAAAAAGCAATGAGTTTATTTCAATGAGAATCAATCAAAAGATAAAGAGTAGGGGGGATGTAAATGCTAAAGTGTATAACAGTCCATTCGTCTAAATAGGTGAAGAGTCCTGCTTCCTGTAGCGCCTGTACTTTATAGTTTGGCGATAAATGGTATATACTAAAAAGCCAATGGCGGCAACGCCAAGAGACACTAACACCAGCATTCCGATTCGGTCCTGAAGAGTCGATACGTTGGTAGGTGGTATGTCGTTATTGTTGGTGGTATCGTCGTCGAGGTGATATGCGAATTCGTCTTTTGGCGTTGGCGTCCACGAAAAAGTGTCATAAGGCGGCCCACTGGATGCATAGCTCCATTTGCCTTCGGCCATACATGTCGAATCGATCAAAAACCGTCCGTCTTGGTTATGAGACGTCTTCTGCTCGTCCACGTGCAAATAGTTGGTGGTATGCCTTGAGGGCCATGTCGAAGCCATGTGTCGACAGATGGAGCACCAGCTGACTCTGTAATCGTGGGCGGTCTGGTCGCTCCAGAGAGAGACAAACAAGGGGTCGAGACGGTCGGTCGGCGACTTGAACAAGGCGTCTTGGCGATGCTTCAGGTAGGCGAGATAGGCGTCGTCGTGGGTGTCCAAGAAGTGAATGTACGCGGCAAGGTCACGGGGGTCGGGATAGGCGTCCATTCGGATGGCAGATCGCTCGTTCGGGAGATAGCCATTGTACGAGGAGGGGCCATCTATGATCGGTACAGCAGATAACTTTAACGTATCGGCCAACTTTTCAGTGACTATAGAGAGAGAGAGTCAGTCCTGCTCTATCAAAGGGGAGAGTACTTACCATAGTCTTCGCAATTGGCATTTTCAGCAGCAAGATAAAACTTGTATTCAGCCATCAGTTGTTCCCTTGTCTTGTCATCTGGAAAGGGTTTGTTATTGAGACATTCGCCATAAGAGTCGACGTTGACATACTTCATAAGTTCCGCAATGTATTGTTCCCTTCCGCTAGAAGCCTGGCAGTTTTTGGCGATCCATAGAATCGGCGCTTGTTTTGATTTACGCCGCATAAAGTCTGTCGGTAACGGTCGATTGGCCACGTCCATGACAGCAGGTGCAAAATAGGTGAAGAAGTACTGGCTCTTTTGGTGATAGGACGCCAAGTAGTCGAATTTTGTCATAAACCGCGGATCCGTCCTGAATGGTGCTGTCAACGGTGATTCGAGTGTATACAGAATCCAAGGCTGCCCTTTACCTAAACACGTTCATACAAAAACATTAGTGATCAGTTGCACTGATGGGGGTATACCTTACGTTTTGGAGTGTTTTCAAAAGTGTAGTCTGCAGCATGGAAGATTAGAGCATCGGCGGTGGATGCTTCAGTCTGGTTGGAAGTGATGGTGCACCAAGAAGAAGCATGCGTCAAGTTCACTTGATAGCCTTCGGGAGGCAGGCATTCGTCCTCTATAGGTTTGTCTTTGCCTAACAATCATCCAAAAGAAGCTTTAGCCCGCACGTGAGGATCGTGATTACTTTACACCTTACCTTCGAAAATAACAGAATTAAACCATCTTGTCCAGTGTAGTAAGCGGATGGGGGCAATGGTAGTTTCCATGGTTGATGAAAAAGATGTGAAAGGAAAAAAGAGAAAAAAGGAAAAAGTTGAGATCCCACTAATTCAACAGCCGCCAAAAATGCCCCTTCGCAACGACCGGACTTTGAAATTTAAGCTTTTGAAGAATGCCTGTCTCCGGGAACCGATTTCTGTAAGGCATCTCCATCCTGGATAGAAACGCTGCATACACCAACACAAGCAGTGCAATCCAAGACCAACAAGTGGTTAATATCAGCTCCTTCGATCGTCATTCCTGCCAAGGAGGAGCCTAATTGTACTCTCCTATGGCTACATGGCTTGGGCGACTCTGGATTTGGCTATGATTAAACGGTTTTTACCTTCTGGCGGGCCAGGTGATTTGAACTGACAACAGAGACTGCTAAACTACTGGATCTTATGCAAAAGTATATATCATAGAGATGGTTTCAAGTAAATTTTATTGACTGATTGAGTTAAGCAATAGGGAAGCCGCAGAGATGCATACAGGATTTGCCATGGAAGGACTAATCTAGTGTAATGAGCTACAAAATAAAGGCAGAGATAGCTGGTAGAGTGGTGCTAAAGGTATCAGTGGTAGCGTACACATGGGTTTGGCAATGGGATAGTTCACTTCAGCTGTACAATGACCAAGGAAATTTACATAGCGACGGATTCCCTATGTTTTTAGTATTCCATTGAGCCCAATTTCTAATCCAAGTCAAGCCCATCCTATCCTGGTACCAGAGAGCCTAAATCCGTTGCCATCCTGCTGAATCTACTATGAAATAAGGTAAAAAGGAGCAATGACGCAAAAGGCAAATGTCAGTTATGGAAAGACAAAGATGGTGAGAAGGAGAGAGTTACCCTGCGTTCGTCATTGAAGGCCGTTGTGTGTATCATAAATCATGTCGGAGGAGATACCATGGCAAAGTCGATGGGAAGAAAAAAAGTGATGGAGTAGCAAAGAAGAAGCAAAGAAAAGATAAAAGAGAATCGAAAATCAAGATAGCCACGATCGGAGTTTCAAACATCATTGACCATGGATTGCATGACTCGAATGATTGCACACAGAGAATTTAGTCACTAGACACCAGATCAATGAGCTAACGAATCATCAATTTATTACTCCATAGATAGTCATAGCGATGGTACTTGTATCCCACGTCCCCTTCCACTGTTTCGCTTTTTACTGAATGGGTACATTAAATCACATGATGGGTGAATAGAAAGGTAGTGTGAATGAAGGAATGTTTGATTTGATTGTTCTGGGTACGGCAGAATAGACTTTAGGTTGTGTGGACCTCATCCTATCAAGGAGTAAGTTGAAGACAAAAAAAAGGGGGGGATTAGTGTGCTATGAACAATAGCTTCCCTTTTTAATAAGCACAGACAAAGGAATGCAAAGCCCTTGAAATGGGCCGAAAAGCTGTGCATATAGCCAAATCACATACGATCACTCGCTCGGGAATGCAATTATTTGAAAGCGGCTTGCTTGGTGATAAAGTCACCAACAGGCATAAAGTAAGCATGATCGTACCCTCAGCATGATATGACTCGACAGTAATACCATCATACTCTTCTTTTGTAATCACACTCGAGTCCTCAGAGTAGAGCACGACATCGTAATGCTCATAGTGATCAGCATTTGCCATTGTCCGCTGGGATAGGGAATGGAAGGCGGGGTTTGAATAATGAGACGGAGGAGATCTCTCGCCGCCCAAGTGGACCAAGGAGTTGAATGATCCAAGTCTCCTCATTAGTGCTATTGTCAATGAAAATGATACAATGGTAATGAAATCAGAGATTAATACATTTAAGACTACCAAGTCAATTTCTTTTTTGCATAAATAGAATGTTCATCTTTCCCTTCTCTTTTGTTTAAGAAGGGCATACTCAATGGATACCTCTTCAAACGCAAACAGTTCTATTTTATGGCTCATTATTTTGATTCCTATCTTTCTATCTATCTTTTTATACTTTCTTGTAAAGTTTCTAATGTCACGGCCTTCATCAATCGAGGATGAAGAGATATGCACACCACCAACATGTTCAAACTCCGCCGCAAGCCAGCCCAGTGAAGCTGCCCGGCTTCCTCCACCCTCGTACTTTGCCTCTCATCGGGATCGTCTTTTCCGAGTTCATCAATGTTTAGAGTACGACAAACCGCCCGACTATGCTCTCTCCATCGACTATGAGCATGAGAACTTGACATTGGACAAGGTTCAAAAGCTCGTGGTTGAGCAAAGGCGCAGACAAAGGGAAGAGCAACAATAACAGTAGCAGCATTGACACAACATCATCAATCAACCTTTATTCAGCGTAATCGTATCCATGGAGACTAAACACAACAACCAAAATGCAATCAACTACTATAACTAAGGTCTACTACCATCACAACTACCACCCGGGTCTATTCTAGATGTTCCAAGGCAAACGGAGCGCCTTGATCTGTCAATTCATGATGGCCAATATCCACCGCTTCATCGTCAGACTGTCGGGTCACGGTGAATTCCAAGGTGTGCCAGGCATGACCTCTGCGTTGGGAAGAGAATCGGACACGAGCTCGTTCACCTAGTGATTAGATATAGATTAGATCATCAGATTACCAAAGTCTACATATAAAAAGATTCCCTTTACCTTTCGATCCTGTCACATCAAAAGCAATGTTGACTTTGCCTTTCAAATGGTTCACGGTACCGCTGATCCAAGGCCAAGAGTCGGCATAATCCACCTTGTCGCCCACCAGGTCAATCACACGAGGATCGTAGCGCACCATAAACAAAGTACCACTGACCACGCTACTTGACAGACGTTGGTAGTTCAAGGCAGACGAAAGACCCACAACCCACACCAAGGTTCCAACAATCGCACCACCAATGTACCATGGCCTGCGTGATTTCGTGGGTGCAGAGGGAAGTTCTCGGTCGACCACTCTGGTGGTATGATGGTTCAGCCGAAGTCCGAGACGGTTTGTTGTGAAGGTTGCCAATGACGTTGGTCTTTTCGCCCCTAATCTACTTGATAGAAGACTGCAGCGATTTGATACCGAGGCGGTGGCGGTGGCTGTTGATCGGTTGAGCAACGTGGACAAGCGTGTGGTGGGAATCATGGACCAATAAAAAGAAATGAAAACA
>LT554361.1:104772-117362 GCA_900079185.1 Absidia glauca
TCCTTCAAAAAGATCCACTGGCAATACATCATCATTGACGAAGCTCACCGTATCAAGAATGAAAACTCCATGTTGTCTCAGATCGTCCGTGTCTTTGAAAGCCGTGGCCGTATGCTGATTACCGGGACTCCTCTTCAAAATAATCTCCATGAACTTTGGGTAAGGATAGGCGATGGTGATAGTATGAGAAAATTGTCCGACTGATGTCTTTTGTGTGTGTAGGCTCTGTTGAACTTTTTGTTACCTGATGTCTTCAGCTCTGCCGACGTCTTTGATGAATGGTTCCAAGGTCAAGGCGGGGATCAAAAGAAGGTGATGGATCAACTGCACAAGGTAAGGAAGGCTCGTCTATCCGATAATTCATAAACCAACTGACCGTCTAATTATTAAATCAGGTCCTACGCCCCTTCTTGTTGCGTCGTATCAAATCAGATGTGGAAAAGTCGTTGTTGCCCAAGAAAGAAATCAATGTCTACGTCCGTATGTCACCCATGCAACGCCAATGGTATCAAAAGATCCTCGAAAAGGATATCGATGCTGTCAATGGTAAGTACACACACACATCATCTTATCTTACTAACTAGAACCTTATCATGTCACATCATTCTAGGTCTTTCGTCTGGCACCAAAAAGGAAGGCAAAACAAGGCTATTGAACATTGTCATGCAATTACGTAAATGCTGCAACCACCCTTACCTCTTTGACGGCGCCGAACCTGGACCTCCCTTCACCACGGATCAACATCTTGTCGACAATGCAGGAAAGATGGAAGTCTTGGACAAACTATTGACCCGCCTCAAAGCACAAGGCTCTCGTGTCCTCCTCTTCAGTCAAATGAGCCGGGTTTTGGATATCTTGGAAGATTACTGCTGGTGGAAGAACTATCAATACTGCCGAATCGATGGTCAAACAAGTCAAGAAGCTCGTGTGGATGCCATTGATGAATACAACAAACCTAACAGCGAAAAGTTCCTATTCTTGTTGACAACTCGTGCTGGTGGCCTTGGTATCAACTTGACAACCGCTGATATTGTCGTGCTCTTTGATAGTGATTGGTAAGGAATCGGGTGAAAATGGACAGGACAAGGCACTAAACCAGTTGTGTTATAGGAACCCTCAAGTGGATTTACAAGCCATGGATCGGGCGCATCGTATCGGTCAAACGAAGCAAGTCAAGGTATTCCGATTTGTCACTGAAGTAAGTTGCAACTGCCTGCCCGTCTATAAAAGTAGGTACATATCAGTGACCTCATCTCTCTCTCTCTCTCTTATTAGAATGCCATTGAAGAAAAAGTCCTCGAACGTGCCGCCCAGAAACTCCGCCTTGATCAAATCGTTATCCAGCAAGGACGTATGCCACAAGCCAAGGGTAAGATCTACGTCGGCTGCATTCAACATACAAAGAGAAATCGATTCACTGACACACAAATTTAGGTAATTCCAAGGAAGATCTCTTGTCGATGATTCAACATGGTGCGGAGACGATCCTCAACAATGCCGAAGAATCTGATAAGGCGGCCCTGGATGCTGATATCGATGCTATTCTTCGAAAGGGTGAAGAAAAGACCGCAGAATTGAACAAAAAGTACTCCAACTACAACATTGACGATCTGAAGAACTTTTCTTCGGAAAGCGCCTACAAATGGGATGGTGAAGATTGGAGCAGCAAGGTAAAGAAAGGGGGACACTAGCTCTATGATAAGGAATACTCATCTTTCTCTTGGAATCATATAGCGAAAAGCCGATAGCATTGGTCTCTCTTGGTTAGGCCCCACCAAACGTGAAAGGAAGGTCAACTATGCTGTGGATGATTACTACAAAGAGGCTCTTAATACTCGTCACAAGGCCGCCGCATCAACAAAGCCACCTCGATCAAAACGATATAACACGTAAGATGGTCATACTGTCCTAAAACACACTCTAACATCCATCTCCAAACTATAGTGAAGACTTCCAATTCTTCCCTGCTCGAATTCACGATCTCAACAAGCGGGATACGCTTTACTATAGAGTAAGACACGTTCCTTTGATTGTATCTGATCTCATAATGCTAACTCTTTGACGTATGTAATTAGAAACAACTTGGCTACAAGGTGCCTCCGATTGCCGAAACATCCGATCCTAAAGAAAACGCTCTATTGGAAAAGCAACGAGAGGATGAACAACGAAGCATAGACGAAGGTAAAGCGAAGGAGGGCAAGCTGACCGTCTTTCAATACTGACTCTTTTTCTTTCCTCTAGCCGAGCCCTTGACCGAAAAGGAAGAAGAAGAACGCAAGCGCCTGTTTGAAAAGGTAAGCACACTTTCTTTTTGTGTAGGTGGTAACACAATTATGTTGTAGGGATTCTCAACCTGGGCCAAGAAAGACTTTTATGCCTTTATCAACGCATGCACGAAATATGGAAGGTAAGGCCG
This sequence comes from Absidia glauca, assembly GCA_900079185.1. Classification (NCBI taxonomy): domain Eukaryota; kingdom Fungi; phylum Mucoromycota; class Mucoromycetes; order Mucorales; family Cunninghamellaceae; genus Absidia; species Absidia glauca. The sequence continues at coordinate 107,189 of LT554361.1, forward strand.
CCCATCAAAAGTACCTTTTCGTACCGACCTCTCTTCTCACTCACCCTTCTTCTATCAGGGACGACTTGGAAGGCATCGCTTCTGAAATGGAAGGCAAAACCCTAGACGACGTCAAGAAATACAGCAAAGTGTTTTGGTCTCGTTACAAGGAAATCACCGATTACGAACGCCAAATTGCCAAGATCGAAAAAGGGGAAAGCGAAATGGAGAAGCAGGCGGAAATCCAACAGCAACTGACACAAAAAGTAAGTCGTCACCGTGTCCCTCTACAACAGATGAAAATCAACTACACACAACCCACCAAAGGCAAGCACTACACCGAAGAAGAAGACCGATTCCTCGTCATCATGTTGGAAAAGTATGGCTATGGCTCCGAGAATGTATACGATCTGATCCGTCAAGAAATCAAAAAGACCCCGTTATTCCGCTTCGACTGGTTCCTCAAGTCCCGGACGTCCGAAGAAATCAAGCGACGGTGTGCAACCCTTATAGCCCTGATTCAAAAGGAACAGAATGGATTGGATCATGCCGAAGACGACGACGACGAAGAGGATGAAGATGAACCAAAGGTAATAAAGGGAAACAGGAGAGAGAATACAATGGATACTCATGGTGTATGATATAGCGCAAGAAAACTACAAAGTCCAAGTCTGGAACAACTGCCGGATCCAGGTCAAAACGCCGTTAGAAAAAGTACCCCCCCTCCCTCCCTAAAAAAAACAGTTGTTTATACATTTGACACACATTGTTGTCCCAGTTTATGATTTGCAATGAAATAAAGAATACTACAAATGACATATGATGGGCTTATGCTTGTGACACAATGATTGTCAGTATATGGCTCAAGATAGGTAAGACTGTGGACACAACGTAAACATTACAAACCCCGACTGGCGGCATAAAAGTGTGCCATACTGTTTTTTTCTTTCTTCTTCTATTCTTTTTACTTTTACATTGTTACGACTCCACCTCTGACTTGAACTTTATGTAAGGGCCTTGTCCGACTAACATGGTGTAAGTCTCTCCTTCTTGTCCAGCTTTGTCTTCTCATGACTAACATTTACCTTTTGCATCATTGCTCCTCTTTTTTCTTAGTAGATCGACCGGAATGGCAACGGATATCGGCTCTCTGGAACTAGGACTGGATGGACATGGACTTGAAAGAATACCAATTCTTTACCCATACGCTACTATCACTGACCCTTTTACACAGCTTGGCCTTCTTTGTGCATCTCAATTGCTTGGTTTTTACAGCAGTCTAGTTATTCACAATACAGGTCGTTGCCATTGAATCACTACGGCCTCAAACATAGTCTGTATTATAGCTCTTTAGTCCTACTGTATCAATAAAATCCACTTGAATCATTGTCAAGGTCAGAAACTTGGCGCATTGGGTCATTTGCACACACTGTAGATTTCAAACCCCGATTGGCAATATTCACAGTAGGAAAAATAGGGCCGATTTTAAGCTGGCTTAAAATATTTATTAAGCTAGCTTAAAAATGCGGCGTCTGAATTAATCTAAACCCCGGTCCAACATCAAAACAGGCTCCGCTACACAATCAAAGCGCCGTTTAAACCGACATCATGATCATTTGTTCTTCAATTTGCCCCTGACATTCCATCCCTTCACAAACACATTCCAGTTGCTTTGACAATCGTTTATTGGGAGTAATTTTGTAGATCTATCACTAAAACTGCTATACTACGCACTATTGTTCCTATACATCAGGTTGGAGGGCCACGAATCTACGGATGTAATGCCTATCATGGGTGCGCAAAGCGTCAATAGTTAGTGTGCTCCTTGCACGAGCTGTTTTACTTACCTTGATGGTAGTTCTTCCTTTGGTGGTTGTGTTAAGGACTCAAGTGTTATCTATTAGTAAAGAGTGAGCTGGCGGTTACGATTGTATTCCATATGTTTTACCTGTGGTGCAGATGACAGTGTTTTGCGTGCAACTAGGCGGCGGTGATAGATGTACTTGTTTTTCCACGACTTGGCCAGCCATACCGTTGCCAGGGACCATTCTTTTAGGCTGGTTTCTTCATCTACAAAGGGCAACAAGAAACCGAGAAGTCCAGCGTCTTCCACGAAGGCTTGCACACCTGTGCTTCGGACTTTTTCGACAATTGCCATCCAAGGAATCGTCGACTTTTGTGGAGTACCAAGGGCAAGATCTTCATTTGAGTGTCTTAGGAGGATTTTGGCTTTCGATGGCGAAAGTTTTTCAGGGACTGGTATCTGATGTAACCATCAATAGGCCAAACATATAGTTAGTAGCTGCAACAGAATAGCGGACTTCTTTAAACCTGGTACATTACGGGTACTATTGCTATTCATTGTGGTTGGTGAAGAAGTGTAGGAAGAAAAAGGAAAGAAGAAGAGAAGAGAATGAAGAAAATCCCTTGCCAGCATATAAGAGCGGCGTGCGCTAAGTCGGGGTTTGACATCTTGTCACTCTGGTTGGTACATTTTTGGAGGTGGAATGCTTAATACTTCCCCTATTGCCCCTGTCAGTGCTTGCAAAAATAAGATCCTTGTCATCTCTTTGGAATGTTCATGTCGAAACACTGTGATTACAGTATCACTGTCTCCTAAGAAAACCATATGGACCCCTTTTATGGAAACATCATCGGAGCTATAATCGATTTCTCCTACAGTGTCATTGGAATGTTCATGTCGAAACACTGTGATCATCACTGTCTTCTAAGAAAACTATATGGACTCATTGAAGCCACCAACATTTTGCCCTTTTATGGAAAAGCGATCGGAGTTATAGTCGATTTTTCCTACTGTGAATAAGAGCTTTTTTTTTGCCCGTGCTTTATTTTGCTCCTTCTTCCCCTCGTCATTTCTTTTTTACCGCATTGTCATTCTTTTTTTACTCCACGACGACAAACGAACGAACGAACGAGTAAACGAACGAACGAACGGTAACTCTTCCCTTCTCATGTCATGTTTATCTTTTGCTTACCATTACTGACTTTTTGCCTTTTGCATCGTCCCTCCTTCTTTTGACACTAGATCGGCTATGACGATGACGACAGCAATAGGGACGACGATGATGCTAATGACAACTCCACCACTACTTCATGTCGCCCAAAAAGGCTCTTTTTAAAATTTTCTAATGTAAAAAACATGGGGAAACCCTTGAATTTTTTTTTCTTCTGCACTCATCTTGTCCATAGTAGATTCCCTCGCCATTGTACCAATAGTGCACTATATCTTGACCCATTTGCAGCTCCTACTATTACTGATGCTTTGGATTACACTGGTCTGCTCTCCTCCTTCCTTATACTTGGCTCATTACACTAGACTAGTCACTCCATGACAAGCCCACTACGACATGAAGCTTAAGCATAGTCTCATCCAGTCAATAAAAAACCTACTTTAACTTATCTCCATGACTTTTTTTTTGCATAAGCTCCAGTGATCTTGAAGACTCTTAAATGTAGCGGTACAATTCACCGGGTGCACCAAGCCCTGACCCTTTTTTTATTGCTTGACGGTGCTTGAACTATGGTGTTGGCATCTTTTTGGGTGCCCGATACGACGCAGGGTACTAAAAGGATGGGATATGATAGGAGATAGGTAATGGTTTAGGATAAAAGACAAGAGACCTGGGCGATGGGATAGGATAGGATGGGTGGGCGACACTAAACAGGGCATACTGGGGACTCAACCCTACTTTTTAGAATCCCGCTTTGAAACTTTACGGGCCAAATCCCTACGTGTCCCTAACAAATGAAAATGGGCGAGTTGGAATGAGATGATGCATGCATGTTTATTCAAACAAAAAATAAAAGGGAATGGATGAAAAGTAGACTACGGTTAATGATGATGATGATGATGATGGAATACATAGACTAAAAGATAGAAGGAGGAGGTTGCCAGAATTTCTATGAAAAGAAGGGGTTAGAGATCGCCACGTTGGGTTAGTCCTACAAAAAACTTACCACGGCATCCTCATCAGAAGTGACAAACAGGGCAGATTTTGGACTAAAATGGGTGGTATAGACGGGGCGGACGACATCGGGCAGCCTGGGAGGAGCGAGTTCGATCAAGGGGGCACAGTTGGGTAGCGGGGACGCCATTACATCCATTTCATAGGTGCGCAGGTGTTCCTCCCTGATCAAGCTGGTGTCGATTTCGGGTGTTGACAAGAGATCCCATACCACTACAGTCTGCCTTGACGTTCCACCAAGAGCATAGCGACCATCGGGGGTCAGGGCGACTTCTTCAGACCACCTGTTCTTTTTGTTTCTGCTCATCGGCTCTGTCGGGTCAGGGAGCGGCACGGGTTCGACACCAAGCAGGCGTTTGACGATCTTGCCCTCGAACGCATCGATGAGATAATGCGTGTTGTAGGTGGTGGTGAGGAGAATGTGTTTGCCGTTGTTGGTGAATTTAATGCTGGACCAATACCTCGCTCCATGTTCGGGAAGCTGCTCGTCTTGAATGCTCCATGTCGAAAAAGGGCCCTAATCAAAAAAGAAATGGCATTCAGAAAAAAAGGGGATTTGCTCATGATTTTTGATTTTTATTACCGTATCAAAGGATCGAATGTCGTACAGCCGGATTTCAGGGTATAGCGCCACGGCAAAGACCAAACCTGCATTATCAATGGTACACATCAGCCTTTCTTGTTTGTCCAAATCCAATAGACCCTTTATAGTTATGGTAAAGAAGGGGTTAGAGGGTGAAGAGTCGGTGTGGATGCATACTTACATGACACTCGGGTGCTCGTAGATCCCACAGTCGTACAGTCCCGTCAAAAGCCGATGATATGAATTGATCATCCAAAGGAGACATCTCCAGACATACCACTCTATGTAGAAAACACAGAAGGAGACTCGTCAGTATCGCTACACATCATTGTTGTCGTCTCCACTTTTACCTGGTGGTGTGCCCTCTATAAAGCCGAAGGTAGGTGTTGTCATGTAAAGAAAAGTATCGGATTTCGCCCTGACCTACAAGTTAAAGAGCAAAAACTGTTAGACTGTGGATATCGCACCTTGGTCGTGCAGCCGACTTGCGGCTACCTTTTAAGCCTTTAGATGAGGAGAGGATCATATTGCTTGACAGATGCGTGTACCGACACAGACCAACACCGTGTTGTTTATGGTTATACGAAGCCTTTAGCCTACAATACAGAATGGAAACAAAGGAGTCAAGACGGTTTGTGTACAAGTTAAAGAAGACACTTACGTTCCCCCACGACAGTCGTAAATGTCCAGTGTGTTGTGTTTCGTGGCGGCAGCGCAGTGATCGCCCGGTTCGTCAAAACACATTGAGTAAGCAGGGTTCCTATCCTGTTCAAAGGTTCTTGACACTTTAAAGTTGGATAATAGCCATGGTGTTAGGGGGACGGCCGAAGGGAAAGCCATTGAGTTGTTGAAAGCAGGAAAGAGTGAGAGAGAGGGAAAGAAAGGAAAAAAAAAGCCCGCCACTCATACTCTTCCATTGTTCAAACGCCGCGCCTATCGGAGTTTGCAAAAAATTTCAACCTGTGACATCAGTTTTTTCTGAAGGAGACGGAGCTCTCACTCTTAATAAAATATCTGTGGTCCCCGTTTTCCTTCTTTTTTTCTCTTCTTCTACTTTTTCTTCTTTTTATCACCACCACACTTTTTACAAAAACAAACTACAAGAACAATGGCTATGAAACGTATTCATAAGGTAAGGAATGATCATCTGTTGGAGGACAGAGATGATGAAAAAGAGCAATGAAAAGAAAAAAGGCAAACAAGGATGCTTGGGGAACTTGAAGGGCTGAGGATGGCATAGATGGTCGCATGTCTTGTCTTGTGGGACCTGGTTCTTTTGTCAGACCTGCTACTGAAAGCAAAGGCTTCATCTTTTGCTGGCCTTGCTGAACTCAATAGTCATCCTCAGTCCACCTTGCTCATTCTCATCATCTGCGGCTCTTCATCTTTCCATGGCTGTTGACTCACCCTTCTTTATCTTGTTATAGGAATTGAAAGATCTCGAACGTGATCCTCCTTCATCTTGCTCTGCCGGTCCTATTGGAGATGATATGTTCCATTGGCAAGCTACCATCATGGGTCCTGTAAGTTTGACTTTTGCTCCCTTCCTTGGTCATAGACTAACCCATACTTCTTTTCCCAACATAATAGGAAGATAGTCCTTACCAAGGTGGTGTCTTCTTCTTATCTATCCATTTCCCCACTGATTACCCCTTCAAGCCTCCTAAGGTAAATCATTTAATAGCCGGCTGCGGGCGGGCGGATGAAAACAACAACAACAGCCAAGTATAGAAAGATGAGGGGCGGCGGCTTACTAATGACCTTGTCTTATTTAGATTAACTTCACCACCAAGATCTATCATCCTAACATCAACAGCAATGGTAGCATCTGTCTTGATATCTTAAAGGATCAATGGTCTCCAGCCCTTACCATCTCCAAGGGTAAGTATTCTCCCCTCCTCCCCCCCCTAAACAAAAAAAACAATACACCACGTTGGAATCACACGAGGTCCGATTATTAACCCCGCCACCGCTATCCTTCTTTCCTTTTCCACCTAGTTCTATTGTCCGTCTGCTCTCTGCTCACTGATCCCAACCCTGATGGTAAGCTAGAACAATGAACCCCTTCGATCGCTCATTCTTCTTGTTGTAGACCCACTTGTACCTGAACTCGCCCATATTTACAAGACCGACCGTGCACGTTATGAAGCCACTGCCAGAGACTGGACCAGAAAATATGCTAGTAAGTAGACACTGACATCTGGGGGGAGAGAACCCTGCTGTGCTGAATTCGACTGTTGTACTCATACCAACTTTTTATCATTGCTTTTAGTGTAAATGACTTTCTGTTTGGGGTTTTTTTTTCTTTCTTCTTCTCTACGGTAGTATGGATGTAGCAAAATTGGTTTTTTTTTATAGTATAGTTGGAAAACATATCAAAACATGAATAAAAAACACTCAAAAGAACTTGTCCATCTATCCTTCAACCGTCCCTTTTGTATAAAGTTGTCATTCTTGGCAACATTTTGTAGATATGATGGGGAATTGCGCAGCTCACTCCCTTTTGTCATCGGGGTTTTATTGACAAGTGACCTATTCTGGATACATCCGACTGGCTACGCTAAAAGATGTTTGCTTCGAAGGGGGTTTACAATGCTTCTCCCTTTTGTTGTGGGTATGTTACTGTTATGAATCATACAAAAAGTAGCCTTTTGAAGCAGAAGGTTCAAATCCAGAACAAGTACGTGGACACCTGGCCCGCCTCGGCAGCGCACCTCTCAGCATCGGAAATTCAAGCGGGCATTGAAATGATAAAGGACTCTTTGCTTTTGCTGCTTTTGCTGCGTTTTTCTTTTCTTTCGAATGCGTATAGAAGGATGGCAACTTGTTAAATGAATGGAGGCGGGTAGTAGTTCACTGACATTATAGAGTCTTGGTACATATACATGCCATTCTTCCTTACCATAGGCATCACCTAAGAGTGCGTGTGTGTGTACGACTCGATCGATTGAATCCATACCATCCAATCCCCTCCTCCTCCCCCTCATATATCTGATGAAAGGGAAAAAAAAGTTGAACTTGTTAGATAAAAGAGTGGTAGGTACGGCCATAGATAGGAGTCTGTTTCCCAAAAACGTCAGACCTCTTTGAACGAAAGCCTAAAAAATTGTTTTCTAACTCCGGCCCTCACCATGGCAACATCCGACTCGGTGATTGGTTTCGGAGGAAGTCCATATTTGAGCCATATCAAAAAGACAGGAAAACTCCGCCCTGGCCAATTTCTTGCGATAAGAAAGCAATTTTTTTTTCTGTCGCTTAGCTCTCACCCTTCTTCTTGCCCCGCTACCCTCATCTCTGTTTTATTACCACCATGATGCTCGATACTTTGACACAAGATTTGGACATGCTGAAACTGATCGGCGATAGCAACACACAGACCTCATTGTTAAAGGTGCAAGATCTACCCATGAAGGGGCGCGGATATGTGGCAACGCAAGATCTGGCAGCTGGCACCCTGATCCACATTGCATCCCCCTTGGCTACGGTGGTGAGCGAAGAATGGCGCCCGGAAACATGTATGGGGTGCTTTGCTTTTAGTTATCCGAAACGAATGAAGGTCAAGACGGTGGTGGACCAAGACCTTGTGGCGTGGTGGCAGCGCTCTGTCATGAAAAAGTCGACTGTCAAAAAGCCCTTCTCCCTCGGTCATGTGGCGTTTTGTACCGATCAATGCAAACAGAACTACTTGGAAACAACCGGAGATGATGCTTGGTATACTTGGTTGACCTGCATGTACCGCCTGGAACACTATACACCAACAAAGACGACAACGATGTATGGAAGCGACGATGATTTGGAGGATCCCACGACGGTTTTGGACGATGACAAGGCTTTAAGGATGTATTTGGACAAGCTATGGGACCGTGCGGCGACAACGACATCTACGGACGACTTGGATGACTCGGACCGAACGATGTGCCGCTTTATCGTCTCCTGTTTGGTGCAGCACAAGACATCAGGGACCGACTTTGACGCACTCTGGGACATGCAAGACAACGAACTGGGCCACATTCGCCATCTCCAGGGCTCGACAACGGAGATCCAGCACGCTATGCACCTGTACCAGCACATTGTGTCCGCCATGACCAGCCCGATAAAGTCAGCCTCAGCAACCGTGCCTGTGGTTTTGGGCCCGCACGACTTGACCCCTGGCCTCTTCCGAGCCATCTACTACCGAGAAATGGCCAACAGTTTTGGGCTATGGGAACAATCCAAGGATGGCGATGCGGTGACGGACGATCTGGAACTTTTAGGGTTTGGCATCTATCCCTCGGCGGTCTACTTTAACCATGCGTGCGAAGCCAATGCCATCAAGATCAGACACGGACGGGCCATGCACTTTTATACAAAGCGGGCGGTTGCTAGGGGCGAAGAAGTGTGCATCTCGTATGGGAACGTAGACGCCCCTTTCCAGGAACGACGACAGCGGTTATTGGATCATTATCACTTTGTCTGTGCCTGTACTCGGTGCCTCTCAGAGCTGTAGCTCTCCTATATATAGCATACATCATATATCAACTCCATAGTCAACATACCATTCTTGCATCATTACTAGCTTAGATTCGCCTTGCCCTCACACACACTTTTATTAGACACAATAAAGCCTTGCCCTCACACACACTTTTATTAGACACAATAAATGACTCTTTTTGAACGAACGATGGGTATGCATATGGATTTTATTTTGGGCTTCATTGATCAGAGATATGGGTAGGGATATGTTTTTTCTTTTTCAAAAAGGTATATGATGATGATGAGAGGGGGGGTAATATGTACAAAAAGGGTTTGTGATGCGATTTATGATTCATGAAGATTGACAACGACATGCATCCATTCATGATGCCTTGATGAAAAGTGATGATTGATCCATTTGAACACAAGTGAGCCATGGAGCCGCACTAGTAGTCGTTCCGAACAAATGGGGCAGGTACGATAGGTATACCTTGCCGACGGTGCCTTTGACGACGCAGATCTTGACAAGAGAGGCTGATGGATTTGAGTGGGCAATAAGGTGGTCTGTGTCATGGTGAAGGAAGAGAAAGAGAGAGAGAAGAAGAAGAAGAAAAAGGGGAACAGACATGTTTAAATACCAACGAAGAGAGCATCATGGGGTGAAAGTAGTGTAACCGGGCTTGCGCGTTAATTTTTACCCCCTGGCCTTTTCTTTGGGGTGGTACTGATGGAAAAAAAAAGCATTGACCTTGTTGCCTAGCAACGCACCGGAAAAAAAATGAGGTGACACTCTTATCATTCTCCAGCCAATTCTCTCTCTTTTAAGAGAATCAGATGATGATGAGAAAAATAACAAGAGACAGGTTTCTTCGACTTGACTCTTTTGGTAGACGAATAGAAAACAAGGAGGAGCCAGGCTGTTGCGCAAAGTCATGAGACACAATGGGTATTTATATCGAATAGTCACTTCTCTCACACACCATCGTTTGTGACCCCATGCAAGTGCACGCCCCCGATCCCCCAACCCTCGCTTTGCCATTTATGTTCCTGTGGATGAAAATGCGTTATTATCGATGGGAGACAAACACCGGATCGATGTCCTTTTTCCAAGGATTCCCAAGCCAAAAAGTGTTCAGGTACCACGAACACTGAAATACCCATGACTTTTTTTTTT
>LT554361.1:128694-141845 GCA_900079185.1 Absidia glauca
GCGAGAGTTTCCCCCTGGTTTTTACATTTGAAAATTTTAAAAGTGCCTTTTTGAGCGACATGAAGCAGTGGTGGAGTCGTCATTAGCATCGTCGTCGTCCCTATTGCCGTCGTCATCGTCGTAGCCGATCTAGTGTCAAAAGAAAGAGGAACGATGCAAAAGGCAAAAAGTTAGTAATGGTAAGCAAAAGATGAGCATGACGTGAGAAGGGGGAGTTACCGTTCGTTCGTTCGTTTGTTCGTTCGTTCGTTCGTTCGACGTCGTGGAGTAAAGAGAATGATAATGGAGGCAAAAAAGTAATGACGAGGGGAAGAAGGAGCAAAAGTGAAGGACGGGCATAAAAAAGTTCTTGTAGTCATACCGGGGTTTGAAATCTAGAGTGCAAAGGCACACATTGTTGGAGGAGTGTGCGGGCAGGGGCAGTTTTATCTTCATTTCAAGTTGAGTCCCATCTATGACCGGGCCTGAAGTCAGGGATTCAGAGAGTCTACCGCCATGTAAGTCCTTATTGTCAGCAAAATTCAGGATACGCAGGTTGGTTCTGTCCGGTGGTTCTGTCTGTAGCATTCCCCCATGAAAAGTGGCACTTCTCGCTGGACATTGATTTTCTCGTAAAAGAGATATCAAACCTCCCTTCAAATTTCACATGAAACAAGTAGCGCTTCGCATCAAGCGAATGATACCAAGGATGTTGTGTTTCCATGAAACATTACCCACTTGAGAGCACATTAGAATCAGTCGCTGTTTTGGGGCTTTGTGTAGTGTTCAGAGAAGCATACAACACAAGTAAACTTTTATTTTGATATGTTTTAATAGATATACCTTTCATCTTGGTTCATGTGGAACTTGAAGATGCGTTATCCATCTCGGTTTTGAAAAACAGGACAACTTGTCGACAGGAAATCGATAAGGTTTCAAAAAAAAAGTCAAATGTGTCCGCCAGCCCACCCACTTTTTTCAAACTCCTGTGTGCGTAGCAACCAGTCAAGACTTGGCGCATATCAAAGTTTCCCAAATGCCTAGAAGATGTTTAAAAGAGTAAAAGTCATAGAGATGGTTTCAAGTAGGTTTTATTAACTGGATGGGGACTATGGTGAAGCTTTATGTAGAGTTTTACCCCTGAGTAAACTAATCTAGTGTGATGAGCTATGGAATGAAGAAAGGCAGAGCCGGTCAGCGTTGGTAAAAGTATCGAGTGGTAGTGTGTGCACGGATTGGGCCAAGGAATGGGGCACTTTAGACTTACACTACAATGACTAGTGAATCGATCATGGAAGGAGGGCGCACCTGAAAAAAAAATTGCAATGGTTTCGCCAGGTTTTTACAATAGAAAACTTTTAAAACAGCCTTCATGGGCGATATAAGGCAGTGGTGGAGTTGTCGTCGTCGTTATCGTTATCGTCATCGTCATCGTCGTAGCGGAATCTCATGCCGAAAGAAAAGAGAAAATGTAAAAGGCAATTGGTAGTCATGGTAAGCAAGAAGATGCTGGGAATGGGGAGTCTTACCGTTCGTTTGTCGTCGTTTGTCTTTCGTCATCGGTCTTCGTTTGTCGTCGTTCGTTGTGGTCGATGAAAAAAAAAAAAAAAGTGATGAAAAAGCAAAGAAAGAAGCAAAGAATAGGGATCTAATTGTGTGATTCTTGTAGTAGCCGGAAGCGGAGGTTGAAATCAAGTTCAAATCACCCAGGTGGGCCCAAGATGGGGATGGTCAAGCAACTAATTCAGGACCCAACTGGACATTACTAGGTAAATGTCAAAAGCCAAAGCGTAAAATCCCCTACCACATCCCAAAAAAGAGAGCTTTAGTCATGACATACACTTGAGATAGGGCCCTTAAGAGTCAGGTCCGTTTTTTACGTAGATACACTCTTAATAAAAGACAGTTGAGAGACGAGGATATAAGTATATTAAAAGTGGCAACGTTCAAGTAGGGAAAAAGGCATATAAAGAAGGGAGAATAACAATAAAGGGGGAGGAAGTTCATCTAAAAGAAGTATAAAGGAGGGAGGGAGAGAGATCTAAGGGGGGGGAACTAACTAACCATGGAGACCATTGGGTTGTTGGTGATGATGATGATGGTACCGTTGTTGTTGTAAAGCTTCACGTAGCATTGCCAATTGCATTTCGGCGTCATCCAATTGTGCCTGTGCTTCTTGGAGAGCTTCATCCCGTTCGGCAACCAAACCTTTCAAGCGAGCCATATCATCCCCTGCCTCGGCCAACTGTTGTTGATAGGTTGCAGCGTCGTTTCGAGCCTTGAGATGCATTGCTTCCAAGTGGGCGAGTTTCAATTGCACCTCCTGATGGTCGTCGTTGTCATCATGGTTGTTACTGTTTGCGGCATGCGAGTTATGGTTGTTGATTGTGTTGTTGTTGTTGAGTGCTTCGGCACGGGCGAGGGCTTGCAGGGTCTGGGACAATTGGGCGGTGAGGTCGACGATCTTGGCCTGGCTTTCCCGGTTGAGTTGCTCCGCACGCCCTGCGCGCGTATGCCAGCCATCGAGTTCCTCCAATCCACGTTCATAAGCCTGTTGCGCCTCCTCGGCTCGGAGATGTGCTTCCTTCGCCCTGGTTTCCGCCGACTGTTTCGCCGTATGATCATGCTGTGCCCTTCGTTGCCATTGCTGCAGTTGTTTCGACGTCTTTTCGTTCTCCGTCAGAGCCAACACGAGTCGTTTCTCCAGATCGTTCACCCTATCGTCATCGTCATTATCATTGTCATTGTCGTTGCTGTCCTGGTGGAGTTGTGATTTGAGGGCGAGGTATTTGGATTTAAAGTACATAGCTTCTTGGAGGGCGGCGGTGCGCATGCGTTCGGCAGTGGCGACTTTGTCTGACATGGGCTGGGCTTGCTGGGTAATGCTCGTCCTGACACGGCGGAGTTCGGATTTCACCATCACCAGTTGTTCAAACAGCTTGAGTTTATCGTGCTCCAAATCCCCAAGCGCCATCAACATTTGCTCGTCCTCGGTGTTGGTGTCGTCCACATCGTCGTTTGTGCTGTTCCGTGGCCGTTGTTGTTTGCGGGCAAGACTGACCTCGGTGCGCCACCATTGCTCCTTCTTCTTCATTTCACTGATGATCAAGTCCCGCGCTTTGATTTCACGCATAAGAGTCGCCCGTTCTGTGGCACCTTGGTCTGCTGAGGGTGTGGAATTGGTGGGGAGGGGAGCAGGTTTGTGTTGCTGGGGCTCGGCGGCGGGCTCGACCATGAGTGCAGGGGCTGCTGGTTCTTCTTCAGGGGTCATTCCACGCTGTTGTTGCTGAAGCTGCTGCTGATGGTTAGGGGTAGGTGTCGTGGCTGGAGAATGCATGGAGCTGGGTGATTGAGAAGCAGGTGTACCAGGTTTCTGAGGTGAGGCGGTCATGGCACGTTGAGCAAATGTTGAGGTCGAAGGATCATAGCGCTGCCGAGGTACAGCCCCAGTTTCCGCCATGGGGGTTTGATAGGCCTGATTCAGTTTCACACCTTCGCGAGATGGACGAGGAGGAGGAGACATGACGCCAGGCGTGGTTCGGCCCCCTTGCTGCTGCTGCTGCTGTTGTTGCTGCTGAGGAGCAAGATTGTTCGAGGTCATATAAGGATCAATGCCGTTTTCGTCAGATAATCCGCCATGCTGAGAGGAAGTCGAGGGGTAGGGACGAGGACCGAGTGTATCACTATTGTTGGCGGTGGCGGTGGACAGATCGTGAGCTGAATCATTGGTGGCCATCAATAGTGCCGAGTCTTCGGATGTGGGTAAAGGAGAAGCGGTTCGAGGTCGTCGTAATGCAGCTTCGGGTACAATGGAGACATGGCGAGGAGGGCGAGGAGGTGTACTTGCTGGAGGAGGTGCTTTGGTGCTGGAGTTGCTGGTGGTGCTGGTAGTTGTACCGGGAATAGGTGAAGAAGATGAAGGATGTGGACTTGATGTATCAGGGTATCCGTTTTCATGCTGATGATATTGTTGATGATGAAGAGGGGCAACACCATTCATGCCTGTAGGAGGATGAGGAGGAGGAGGAGGTGGTGGTGTGGATGCTGAAGAAGCCATTCTAGTGGGTGTGCTTTGAGATGAGCTTGGTGCTTGTGATGGTGAAGGAGTATGTCCCCTCATCGTTGGTGGTTGCTGTTGCTGCTGCTGTTGCTGTTGTTGTTGTTGGTACATAGAAGAGGACGTGGATGTGATCATATCAGGATCTGGTAAGGATAGGGATGATGAGCTAGATGATATATTGGATACCGATTGTTGCTGCTGATATGATTGTTGCTGTTGGTATGATTGTTGTTGTTGCTGCTGCTGCTGCTGTTGTTGTTGCTGTGCATTCGGTTCAGGTGGGTATTTGATTTTAGCTAAGTAAAGAAGAGTCTATGAGTAAAGAAAGAGATCAATGCAGTGCTGCATTTTGACATACCACTATCCAATATGTAGATTCCTGTATCTTCAGTCTTCCCGCCCAGTTTCATTTCACCACCAATAACAAACATACGTTCCTTGACAGCAGTCATTGTCAAGCTATGTCGAGGACTTGGACTAGGACCCATGTTTTGGAACATATACCACCTTTGACCTATAGATGAGAAATCAGTTTCCGTGTTTCAAGAGAGTAGATGTAGATTTAGACTTACTTCTGATCCGGAAGGCACAGAGATCATTCAGATCGTTATGATCGGGATCACGGCCACCAATGACATAAAGAGCATCATCCACCAAGGCAGCAGCACAATGCTCTCGAGCGGTAGGAATGAAGCCAGCAGCAGGGATCTGACTCCAGGTGCGAGTTTGGAAATCAAACGCCCAGATATCATTGTACATTCGCCCGTCACCATCCGATCCACCAAAGACATACATTCGATTGTCGTACACCACAGAAACATGCCCTGATCGACCGCAAGGACCGTCCGGGCCACCATTATGGACCAATTCCCAGTGAGGATTCTCTGGATCTAACCGAGCGACAAGAGCGTAAAGTCAGTTATACAATGATGAGCTTTAAATAGTAGGTTCATTAGCTTACATGTGGTCGTGTTGAAGGCAAGCAGTTCATTAAAGTAGCGTCCGTTTTGATGTCCACCCCAAATATACATCATAGCACCCACAGCAACAGCCGTATGGCCGCATCGCTCGGATGGAATAGCACCCGTCATCTGTATCCTAGTCCACTGTCGAATGTCTATTACAATAAAACATCATTAATGTACACTCCTCCCTTTGCCTCTAGTTAGTCAAGCTACTTACTTATATTCAATAAGTAGAAATGAGGATCCCAGGGTTCGTTGGGCCCTAAGGGTTCACCACCATATACTAATAATCATGCACAAGTAGTACAAGTTAGTAACACTACTCTTATAGTCCTCCCTGACAACTTACATAATACAAAGTTGCCCATGGCAACAATAGCCGAATGTTTTCTTGGACTCGGTACATCTCCCGAGGTCGACAAGTGGTTGGCAGCCAAAGTGTCTAATGGAAGATATGTAAAGTTAGTTGAATTAAGAGAGAGAGGTAGAGAGAGAGAGAGGGTCTTACTTGTATCAATGTAGCAGATATCTTTCTTTGTCGAGCCTTTGTGAACGCCCCCATAGACCACCAGATTGTCAGAAGAGAGAGCAGTAGACACGTGACCCGAGCGAGGGACGGTATGATGTCCACTGCCATTCAATTTCTTTTGTGACCAAGGGAACATTGTCTTGTCAGGCCCATTGTTCTTTGTCAGTTTGGAAAACAAAGACATGGCGTTATAAAAGGAAGGGGAAGGTAAAAGGAATGTGAAAGAAAGAAAAAAGGAGGTGTTGAATAGTTAGCAAAAGTGTAGGTGGTGAGAAGAAGGGGGAGGGAGGCGATGGAGAAGGTAGATGATGAAAAAGATGATCCAATAAATAAGAGAGAGAGAGAGGAGGGACACACAAAAAAAGAAGACTATTGCAAATTGCCTGAGGTACCATTTCGAAGCGGAGTTCCAAAACCTGGGTGGACCAAAAGGAAATCGAGGAACGCTTCACTATATCATTGTGGTAACTTTATTTCTTGGCTACACGTTCTACACTTCTTTTGAGTTTGATAGACATCCACAATACACATAGGGAATGGGATGGTGCAGCTCTATCTGTGGATATTGATCACCTAGCCGCACCCACCCTATTGAAAATAGCAGCGCACACACTAAATTACCATGTTGCACAAAAAAATAGAAAAGAGTAGTTCAGCAACCAATCACACCTATTGACTATCTATCTACCACAAGTAATCTGCTGTACACACTATTCAAAAGCACAGTTATATCAATGGAGGGGTTTTTTATTAAATTGAGTGGACAATTGAAGTTGCTAAGGTATATCTAATCACGTGCGATGATTTCTATGAAGAAGACTTTTTGTTAATAGTCCATTCAAGATTCTTTTGTTTTTGTCTACCTACCACCCAAATCATCATCACCAGTGTTTGCTTCTTCTTTTTGCCCCATATCAACCGTAGCATGAGCACCTTTTTCGTTGCGATCCTCGCCTAGATGAGTCAAGAAGAACTCGAAATGGACCGGAGATTTAAACGACAGCCGATTCTCGATCCACTGCTCCGCCTTGGCACGTTCCATCTTCATCGTGGTCGGTTCACAACGGTAGATACAGCCCGTCTTTTTCGATCCATAAGGGTATGCAAGGTGCAGGCGCTGGATGACATCGTAACATTCCGTTAGTTCGTTGACCCATTTGTGTGCAAGGGTATAAAGTCGTGCGCTGATGCCAAGTTGGACCAAAGCCAAAGAGACAAAGTGCTCGAGTTTTAAAAGTGTGGTGTATTCCCTATGACAATAGAGTACAAGTGTCAGTGGCTCTCCCACCCCTCTTTCCTTCCTACTTACCTATACACTTCGACCAAGACAACCTGTAACTGAAAACAGAAACAAGGTTATGTATGAGTGACAAGTCTGGGATGAGTTGACGATCAGATCTATTTTTTTTCTCTTACCTTGTCCAGCAAAATGGCAGTTGCAATCAAGGTCTGCATTACGTATTCACAGAATTCTCGGGTAGGGATGGTAGTTGTGGGTGGGTGAGGTCGACTGACGCATTTCTCCAAGGCGGCCTCGTTCCAAAACAGGGTGTAAAAGTGATTCAGGACTTTGTCCACTTCCAGTCGTTGGATGCGTTTGATCAATCGTCGTGCCTTTTTTCCAAAAAGATAGTTTAGTACAAAGCCAGAGATTCATTTCAGGTGTATATATACCTCACATGACCGTTTGAAGCGATGGAAGTGACGTTGTTGGTTCTTGCCTTTGTAGTTGAGTCGATCGAGTACAGCCACCTCCACCCAGAATTTATTTCGAGTGGCAAAGGCATGGCGATAGCGGCCAAGTTTTTTGAGAGCTTCGGCATGATCGATGGGTATAGTCTTGTCGATGCGTACATTGGAAACGCAACGCTGTGGTGGTGCTCTGGGATCTGTATTCATGTCAAAAAAAAAAGTAAAGAGAAGAGGTAAAGCGATCAGAATTGGAGTCACGCCGCCTTTATGGAAATCTTTGTTGGGAATGTTCAAGCTCCGCCACCAATTTCCCAGCTACAAAATCAAAACTTTTTCCCTTAATCCTTTCTTTGCTTCTTCTTCGCTTCTCTATCACTTTTTTTTTTTCATCGACATTAGCATTGCACTCCAAACGAACGACGAACGACAACGAAAGACGTAAGACGAGCGGCGACGAACAAACGGTAAGACTCCTCAATCTCAGTAACCTGTTCATCTCTTGCTTACCATGACTGACAATTGCCTTTTACATCTTTCGACGATAGATCAGCTACGACGATGACGACGACCACGACGACCACGACGATGACAATGACGACTCCACCAATGCCTTATATCGCTTATTAAGGCTGTTTTAAAAAAATTTCTAACGTAAAAACATGGGGAAACCCTTGAATTTTTTTTTTTGGTGCACCCTCCTTTTCTATGATAGATTCCCTAGTCAATGTACTTCTAAAGTGCCCCACTCCTTGTCCCATACTGTGTGCACTCTACCACTGATACTTTTAGTACCGCTGACCAGATCTCCCCTTATTCATTCCGTAGCTCATTTCACTAGAATGGCTACTCCATGGCAGATCCTACTTTAGCTTAACTATAATCTCATACAGTCAATAAAATCTACTTGAAAACATCTCCATGACTTTTACTCTTTAGAATATGCTCCAGTCCTCTCGCAAACTCTGATATGCGTCGATACGTCGAGCCTTGACCTACGTACACTAGAGTTTGAAAAAGGCCGGGTGTGAAATAAAGTGGGGCGGGCAGACCCTAAGCACATTTGACTTTTTTAAAAACCTTGTAATTTCAAGTTGTGAATTTGTGTGATGAATTGTCTTGTTTTTGAAAACCGGGATAGACAACCCATCTTCAAATTCCACATAGAGCAAGATGAAGTGCATATCTATCTAAACATATTAAGCATGAAATGTATATGTGTTGTATGCTCGTCTGAACACTACAGTAAGCCTCAAAACAGCAGCTGATTTGAGGTCACCTTGAAACGGCAATCCATTTAGGAAACTCCTCACATCGTCTGCATCATTCGATAGATAGAAAAAACACCATTATTCATGTGAGAATCGAGGATAAGTTGCTTATCACGTTCACAAGGAAATCTATGGCCAATAAAAAGTGACACTTTTCCTGGTGATGGTCTGCCCCTTTTTCTAAAAGCGGCGTTTAAAACAGTGTGAGATGATTCATGCGTGAGGGAGCTAATGTCTCCAACTTGAAAAGTGAGACCGCCCTGCTGATGTGTAAATGGTGATTGTTCAAAAAAGAGTTTCGCATTACCCTTCTTTCTTCGCTTTCTAAACCAAACCATGCCAGCGTCTCAAGCAAGTAAGTAGAAAAGGGGAAGACTATTACAGTGACTTACTAGCGTTCTCTTCTTTAGTTGGTATTGATCTCGGTACAACATACTCGTGTGTTGCAATCTGGGAAGGCAACCGAGTAGAAGTCATAGCTAACGACCATGGAAATCGTACCACGCCCTCGTACGTAGGCTTTACCAAGAATGAACGTGTGATTGGAGATGTCGCCGCCTTGGATGCAGCCTGGAATATCTCAAACTCGGTGTACAATGTCAAGCGGTTGATCGGTCGATCCTACGAGGAGGTGGCAGAAGACGTGGTGGATTACCCTTACAAAGTAGTGGAAAGCAACAAGACTGAGGGCCAACCAAGTATCGAGGTGACTTTTCAAAACAAGCCGTGTACGTTCGCTCCCGAGCAAATATCGGCAATGGTGCTAGACTATTTGAAGCGCATGGCGGCAAGATACTTGAATGAAGACGAAAATGCCTCGAGGAAATGTGTGATCACGGTGCCTGCGTACTTCAACCATGCCCAGCGTCAGGCGACAAAGGATGCTGCAACGATCGCTGAACTGGATTGCCTTCAAATCATCAATGAGCCAACCGCAGCAGCCTTAGCGTATGGTATGAAACGGCAAAAGTACGACGACGAAGAAGGTCATCACGTGCTGGTTTATGATTTTGGCGGTGGAACATTTGATGTGTCAATCCTTCATATCGCCAAGGGGGTGTACACGGTGAAAGCAACAGGTGGTGACTCACATCTCGGCGGTGAAGACATCGATGCCAATATGGTACAACACTTTCTCAAGGCTATTCAACGCAAGCATGAAGTGGATCTCTCGAGCAACGTCCGGGCACGGCGGCGTTTGAAATCGGCGTGTGAGGTGGCCAAACGTTCCTTATCCTTAAAGGCGGAAGCAATCTTGGATCTACCTTCTTTCCTGAATGGCGATGGCGACTATTATGCTGTAATTACAAGAAAGACATTTGAAGAAGTCAACCTGGAACTCTTTCAGTCGACGATGGATACGGTGAAGAAGACCCTGGACGATGCCAAGATGGATAAGAATGACATCGATCAAGTTCTGATGGTGGGTGGAAGCTCTCGCATATTCAAACTCCGCGAAATGCTGACTGATTTCTTTGGCAAAGGGCCGAACATGTCTGTGAACCCTGATGAAGTCGTCGCTTGTGGTGCCGCCGTTCAGGCCGCCGTTCTCTGTGGTGATTTGGAAAAGAACAATGGTAGAGCAGATGTGATTCTCCGTGATGTAACACCATTATCATTGGGTATCGACATAAAAGGTGATGTCCTCAGCATTGTGATCCCACGAAACACACCTATTCCTGTGACGAAATGTGAAGTCTACCATTCAGCGACGGATAATCAAACAGTTTTTTATTCGGGTATATATCAAGGTGAAAGGAAAAAAGCGTCTGAAAATTCTTTACTTGGCACATTGGATTTGGATGGAATCCCTCCTGCTCCGAGCGGAAAATCAACTGTTGAACTGACTTTTAGCTTGGATGCGAATGGTATCTTGGAAGTAACTGCAAAATGTACCGCCACGGGCAAATCCAAGCAAATACGAATCACTTTGGGGCGACTTTCCCGACAAGAAATCAGCAGAATGGCTGCCGACGCTGCCAAATTCAAGCACGTGGATGATGCCTTCATGGCGAAAGCAGCGGCCCGCACATCATTGGAATCCTATGCTTACGAAACCCGCTTTTATCCCATGGACCACCAGGTGGACCCGAAAAAACAGGCGGTGAATCGGGCTGTCAAGCAAGTTTTGCACTGGATTGATGACCATCTACATGCCATGAAGGAGGAATTCGAACTGAAACAGCAAGAATTGGAAGCCGAGATCGAGTCGCTTTAGTAAAAGTGAATAGTTTAGTGTTAAGATTAGTATAGCATTCGAAACTTTTTGAAATAAAGAAATGAAGTTCTTGCACGATATGGAAACATAGTTCGATACGACGGGGAAGGAGTTCTCTCCCTCTCCACAAAACCCAATGCATGCAGGGGGTGATCCCTTAAACGTCAAAAAGTCCGACGATTCATGCAGATACTCAGTTTCAAACCCCGACTTGCGCACCTCTGCCGATCCTTTTGAAAAAAATATCTACTGACGAGGTGAGTGTGAGTGAGTGTTCGTTTGAGTGTGTGTTTTGAAACAAAAGGCAACCTATTGCACCCACAAAGGGATCTCTACACCTACACATTCTGACACCTCCAGGGCACCTTGACTGTACAACCGGTACCCCATCTACTGTGTGTAACATTTAATAAACCCATGGTTCCTGTCCAAAGAAACTTTAATGAAGTGCATATCTCTAAGGGGGAGTTTATTTATAAGGAAGTGATAGAGAGAGGAAGATCTATGAAGGGTGGTATTGTAATGTTTGTTGTTGTTGTCGCCATTCTCTTTGTTTTAGCATCATGGAGCCATAGTTATCGTAGTACTTGCGTAGTTCGGCGACGGTCAGAGCGGGCCAACAGATGGATGGGTCGAGGTCAAATAGATGGAGGGGATGGATGAGGCCTTGGTAAGTAGACCATCGATCGTGATCAAAGGTATCGAGGTGAGGAGGCCCAGAAAGAAGAGGAGGCTCGGTGGTAGGGGTGGGTGGCATGGTATCACTGTCATCACTGCTGCTGCTGCTGGTTCGACAACTGCTCGTCGCTGAGTTCTCGAGGGTATAACCGTATCCTTGCCATAGAATCAACACGTCTTCTTTCCCAGGCTCGATCATGATGGTGTTATCATACTCGAGTATCCGTTTCGGTCCCTTTTTTACCACCGGAGGCTCCTTCTTCTTCTCTTCCATCAGGATCATGGGGTCGGCGACGTTGGGCGTTACTAGCACAGGCACGAGGTGGCTTTTCTCGGTATCCGCACTAGACGAAGCAGGATTGGCGTACATGATGACTGACAGTGATCGTCGGATGGTTTTCTTAATATGCTGTGTATGCGATTTCTTAGGCAACTCCTCTTGGAACGATTGGCGAGGGGCTTGGGATGCAGCAGAAGCCAAAGGCGGTGAAGAGGGTGACGATGGTAATGGTGGTGGTTTGATATACATGCTTTGTGTCTTTTCAAGTCGTCTTCTTGGCGGTGGCACAGGTTCTGATGAATGGGATTGGAACGACCGGGTTAAACTGGCCAATGAGAACCGTTTGGTTGATTTATTTGTTGCTGTTGTCATGGTGATACTGTTTCATGAGACAACACAATAGCGAAAACGGAAAAAAAAAGAGAAAGAGAGAGAAAGAGAGAGAAAGAAAGGAACAGGGTGATAAATAAATAATAGAGTGGACCTCGTGGTTGGTTGCGTAAAAAGTGACAGGGAAGGATGCGCAAAAAGGAGGAGTACGCACCATCACTGGTGTTACCAAATTCACTTCCAGTTTTTGAATCCCCGCTATTGGAGGTTCAGGATTCAGGAGACTCAGTTGGCTTAGTTTTTTTTTTTTGGAGCGGAGTTGAAAGATTTTTTCTCTATATTTTCACTTGTTCTCACCTTTTGCTTCTTTCTTATCATTCATACCACTTATTAATGTCATCCGTCAATCATTCCTCATCTCATAATATACCTTTGATGGTTCATTAATCCCTTTTCCTTACTTTAAACTTATACCCCTTAATACCTTTGTACTCCTGTTTCTCCTCTTGGCCTTTATACCAATGATTGGCTAGCAAAGGGAAAAGGCAGTGCAACATCGTTGCTTCACTTTTTCCTCTTTGATACCAAGCCTGTCATGAAGTCATTGCTGTCCTGTTGTGGAAGCAAATACGACCTTGGGGTGATTCTCGTGAACTGGGCCATCGGCTGTGTGGGGTCACTCCTGCAACAAGGTGGTGGCGAACGGGTAAGTTCCAAGCAAGCACCCCATTTATCAGGTGATGTAGATTTGATACCTAACCACTTGTTTGACTCTTTTTTTGTAGGGAAGAATGACCCATCTTTTTTTCCCTTGTACCATCCAGCCGGGGGTGGACGATATACCTATACCTCCCAGCTCCTTCTCTTCCTCTATACCAACCAATGGGAAGCGTAGGAAGTTGCGTGTGTCTCGATCCATGTTGAAGGAGTTTACCCATCATCATCAATACTTGGTCTGATGGCTCTGGCTTGCATTCAGCCCCGTCTAGTAGCATGTATTTATCTAGTTGTAGAACTAGCATACCCTTTAATAAAAACCCTTTATACCAACACCATCTTTGTCTATGTCTAATTCGAAGCAGGGGATGCATTTTAAACTTTGATCTATGCGAGCGCTGTAATGGAGAGTCAGGGACACTTGACGATTCGATT
>LT554386.1:16407-26534 GCA_900079185.1 Absidia glauca
CCACACCCCAAATCAATCAAACCGGAATGTGGGTGATTAAAAGAGGACGAGGAGAGCCACCTGCATCCTTCCCAACACGTGGCCCTGACAACGAGTATACATACAGCAAAAGTTTATTATCAAATAGAGAGAGAGCAGACTAGACTAGTGTTCTATGGGTCTTGGATGGTAGGGGGCATCATCATAGGGTCTATTTTCTGTGCTTGATCGGTCAGGTACGAGTTCCATTCTTGGATATCAAACGACGACGGGATTTCCCAAAACGCCGAGGCATCCGGATGAAACGACGGTTTCGGACTAGAAGTCGTTGTTGTTGTTGTTGTTGGTGTTGCGTCTTCATCTTGTTGTTGGTGAGGTGAGTTGGGCACGGCGATGGACAGTTGAGAAGTCGTTGCCGCGGCTTGCCGAGAATAGCTTTCATCTACATTTTGCAAATCAATGTCGCGCAGGCCCGCCAAGGCACCGAGGATGTTGCAGTGTCGTGCCGACGTCGACCAAGTCTTTTCCAGGACATCCATGGCCCGCATGATCTTGTTGATGCTGATCTTGGCTTCAAAGGCAAACATCCCGTCCTCGTCCTGTTGCTGCTGCTGTTGCTGTTGGGCGTTGTGGATAAAGATGACGCCGGCGGTAAACAGAAAGTACAAGGCGTAATTGTTGACCTTGTCGAGCAAATTGGCGGCCAAGAGGGATTCGGAGATGTCGAGGATTTTGTTGGCGGCAAACGTGCATATGGAGGCGGATGGGAAGACGGAGGAGAAGGAGGAGGCAGGGGAGGTGGATGACGAGGGGGCGGCGCCGGGGATAAAGGGGCGGTGGAGGAGGATCAGGATGGTATAGAAGAGCATATGGAGTTGACACAGTTGGAGTGCCGGGGGCTGCGCTGCTTGTTCGTTGACGCGGGTATTAGGCGGCCGGTACTGCATGGATGGGGGCAGCTTGGCCATCCATTGGTTCAAGCCACGGTCGAGTTTTGCCACCACCGAGTCCGGACAGGTCATCATCGCCAGCTGTTTCCGTCCACGCACCATATACAGATCACGCAACACCTCGCCGAGCAGTTCGCACAACTTGATGAGCTGGTGGAAGCGCTCGATTGTCGTGGCACCGTCCTTGTCGTGATAAGAAGGGTACAGCGTATCGTAATCCCGTTCGTCCAGCACCGGGGAGCGGCCATACATTGTCGAGGCAATCCGGTCCACAATCAGGCAGCAGTAAAAGCACCGTTTGCGCTCTTCTTTCTCCACCTCGGAAAGCGCCCAGTTGTCACAGTTGCGATGGAGGCCGAGGTTCTGCGCCATACGGAAGGCCATGCCACTGTAGATCCACCCACGCACCGTCCGCAACGCCCCGTTCTGATGGCTGCTCATCAAAAGCAACGACTGCACCGTGTACACGTTAAAGTTGTCCCATTCAAGATCCAAAAGGAGGCGCGCCCGTTCGAAGAAGAGGTCGCCGGCGGTGTCTGCTTGGTCAGGAATCGTGCGCACCCGGAGATCGTTCGACACCCGTGAGGCAACAGCATAGATGGCGTTCAGCAAGAGCGACGGAGGACGACGGTTGGACTCGTCATTGTTGTTGTTGTTGGTCATTTTCGTGAGGAAGGCGTCCTTGTGGATCAGAGGAAGCCAGGGGTAAAACGTCGAAAAGTAAAGGTCAAGAAGATGCTGGGAGAGATCGTCGGGCGGCAATTCAAATGGATCAATGGCAATCAGGCGCCGTTTCTTGTCATTGTCGCTGGGCGAGTTGTTGTTGTTGCTGAATTGGATCCAGCCCGTCTTCAGCTTGGCATTGGTGGTGAGGGTATCGAATCCAGAAGAGATCCCATAATACCGCAATTGTCCCGAATCGTTGATCGATAGATTGTCCACAGGGTTGGGAGGCGAGGGCTGTTGTTGTTGTTGCACAGGACTGGTCTTGGTGGCGGCTATCGATCCGTTGCGAATATGCATCATTGAGTTGGGCCCTGAAGGATGGATAGGTCGAGGCCGGACAAGTTCGCCATACGCTGTTTCCAGAGGAGCATTCAGTTCAGCAAGGATGGCTTGGCTTAAAGGGTCGTCTTCTTGTTGCTGTGTGAGGGTGCCAAGAAGTGCTTCCAGTCGCTGCAGCCGCCCTTCAATCGCTTCAATATATCCTTTAGGAGGCCCGCGCTAGAAAGAGGTCGATGAGTGCCCTTTCTTTACTTTGTAATGACGTTCTACCTACCTTTTTCGTGGAGGCAAGGTAATGACAGGTAAGACCTAAGGTCAAGCAGTTATGGCAAGTCGGTGGTGACCCTCGACATTTAATCTTCTTTTGTCGACAGCCTTCACTATGGGAAAAGAAACCATCAGTACCCAAGCTTGTTGCATTAGAGATACACTTACCAGGCTCGGCTAACACGTTGTCGCTTCTTGCTGCTGGGATCGTCTTCTGTCATGTATGTGCGAGTGGACAATGAGAGAGAAAATAAAAGAAGAGGAGAAAAAGATAAAAAGGTGAAAACCTGGGGAATCTTTATATTTTAACAAAAATTAAAACTCCGATTCAAATCCATGAGAATCGGTAAAACAGGAGTAAGGATCACTAATCTAATCTAATAAGGTTTCATGCGGTCTTGAAGGGAGGATTCGATACATGCATTGATATAGTCCTTTTTACCAGCCATAGATGTGCCAAAGATAAGTTGCAATTGTTCCCTGACTTGTTTCTTTGTCACTTGAGTAAGATCGGCGGTGCTGAGGATGGAGTGGACGTGGTACCTGATATTTTCATCTGAGACTGCCAGAGGTTGGTGTTCCAAAGCGTTGAGGTGTGTGGAGGCAAAAGAATACCTATTTTGTTGACCGGGTAAAAGAAGCGAAGTTGAAGATGGCACCATGGTTAAAGACGCCGAAGAAGGAGGTGGCATCATCATTGAGCCCCCAGAAGGCAGCAGCATAGACCCATCCATCGTAAAGAGCCCAGAAGCCGTCCGAAGGCCCATGTTGGAAGGAGGTGAAGACGGATACCGCATGCTGAGAGTATCACTCATATCATGATACCCACGAGAATACACACCGCTGCTGAGCTGTGACAGACCATCGTCATCCACACCATGATAATCGTTGCCGCCATTATCCACCAAGACCAGCTTTTCATACTCGGCCCATGTCATTGTCGGTATAGAGGATGGATCAAAGTCGCCTTCGTCAGCCACCACCTGGATCGCCTTGCCCGTGTCGCCCATGACAACCCGAGTGTTGCCCCAGGAAAAGTCGTCAAAGTGCCAGTACGAGTAGAGCGGGATATAAAACGAGAACACCGGGATGGCCAGCACCGAGACGAGCATCCAAATGATGTATTCCCACTTGCGCTTGATGATAAACAGCAGGGCTTGGAGACCGTAGACACCGGCGATGGTGGCAATGGAGATATAGGGCACGGTATCAGCGTCGGCGGTGGCGATGGAGTAGATGAGGTAGATCAGATAGCCGACCAGGGCGGGCATGACCAAGGTGCTGATCAGGTCCAGGACGACGACAAAGCGCATCGAGAAGCAGCAAAAGCCACACAGACGAGGCAAAAACATGAGTTCGCCGAGATTGTGGATGGTGGAGTTGATCCAGCGGCGGCGTTGCGAGATCAGGACGCTCCATACATCGGGACACACCGTGCGGCACTGGGCGTCGGAGGTAAACTTGGTCTTGTAGTTTGCAAAGTGCTTGAGGAGGAGTGTCGTCAGGTAGCGGTCTTCACCAAGATGGAGCAGGTTCTTCTTGTGCAGGGTATCGACCACGTTCACCGAGTAGTCGTTGATCACCTCGTTGCTGACAAAGAGCGCACGTTTGCCGTCGACGGTGCGGATGCGGTACATGGTGAAGCAGCCGGGCAGACAACTGACGGTGGAGAAGAGCGATTCAAACGCCTTGATCATATGGTGGGAGATGAAGTATTCGTACACCTGGATCATCGTCACCCAGCTATCTTTTTCGTTGGCCAAAGTCGTTTCGCCACAGAGCCCGATGATCTTGGAGTCGTGCACCGCCGTCGACACCAAATTGTTGAGTCCATCAGGGAGCACCTCGGTATCGGCATCGACCATGAGCACAAAGTCGTAAAAGCTCGGGTTCACGCCAATCACGTTCTTCATCTGGTGGTAGATCTCCAGCTGCAAAGGATTCATCGCCGCATCAAAGTGCACCCGGTTCAAATACTGCATCAGCACCAATTGCGAGTCCCGTTTCCCCCGGTTGCCAGGCTTTTGTCGTTCGTCAGGATGCCCGCATTTCACCACCACCAAATAAGGCACCACATGGCCGCCGATCTCGTACAGCCCGCTGTACACCTTGCCGCGGTTGTATTGCTTGCGCCCTTCGCCAACAGAGACAAAGGCCAGAGGTTCAGGGTCCACCACCGTCTTGGCCACCTTGAGAATATCCAGCACAATCCGAGGCGTCGGTCGGTCGTTGCCCCCGCCCACAATCATCCCGTCGCAGATAATAAACATCAGCTTGCGCTTGTCGTCGTAGGTCAGCTTGGCGATCGAGTCGATGGTTTTGCGCAGCGAGTCTTCGTCTTCGGTGTAGCAGGTGATTTGGCAAATGACGAATTTGTCGTGGTCCTCAGGGGCGCGCGGGCCACCGATGCGCAGGGCGGCGAGGAATTTGAAGAGGATGACACTGGCGAGAAGGCATGTGACGATTAAAAGCAGGTAGGTGGAGAATTGGCATTGCGGCGAGTTGCGAGTGTCGAGCATGCCGACAAAAAAGAGGTTGCGGAGACAGGCGAGCTGGCGGCGGCGGAGGGCGGGGTCGAGAGGGAGCTTGTTGAATTCCGTGGTGATGTCCGTGCCTGAGTGTGTGCGGAAGAGGTTGACAATGGTATCGTCCATAAAGTTGACATCCACCTGAGTATCGCCAGAGGAGTGCCGTCCACCCAGGATGTAAGCAGAGAGGTCGTACACCCGTTTGTCGAGGACCGCCCAGTTCCTTGTCATCTTGATCCCATTCACCAGCGTGGCGGAGGTTGCTTGGTCATGGATCGCCTTGTATTCAAATCCGAGGTTGCCCTTTTTGTACTGGCGGCGGAGCATCGTCATTTGATCGTAGTACCAATTGGGCCGGTAGTTGCCAGAGCTGTAGCGGAAGTCGTGGTAGTGGGCGTTCTTGTCCGTCAGGTTGACATGGTAGTCCAGCGACACCAGGGGAGATACAGGGGTGGAGGCGCCTTCACACAGGTCAGACACTTGCACAGGGAAGAGGCTGGTGATGTCCTTGCCCGCATAGTCCAAAAGCGCCGTGGTGGGGATGATGCTTGGCGGGTAATGGCGTGGGACAAACTCGGTCAGATCAAACACTTCACCTCGAATGGCCACAAAGGCGGCAGCAGGGGTCTTCTTGGTGTCTTCAGCGTCGTAGCCATGCAATTGGAGTTCGGAAGGCGAATATACATCTTGATGCGGGCACACCCAGTCGCCAAAGAAGATCAGGAACCACATGACAAACACACACAGTAAAAAGATCATAAAGCAGAGAGTCACTTTTTCACGCCAGGCGATCTGGATGTCTTTGCGTTTCATATGGCCACACCATTTCAGACACGGGCCGGGAATCCACCAGGTGACGAGCCACACAAAAAAGAGCCACTGTTTTCTTTGCGTCGATGTTTCCCGTTTGGCAGGAGAGGAGGTGTCGTGAAGGGTGGTGGAGGTGGCGGTTTGCGGCATCTTTGTTTCTACAGGGTCAAGGGGCACGGTGTCATAGTAGGAAGAGTCGAGGCCCTGGGTTGTATCGTCAGGGGTAATATCTTCTTCGGAATAAAACGAGGGATGGTCGCTGTCGGAGAGTGTAGGTGTCGCTGCTGCTGCATCCCGTTGTTGGCGCTGTTGATCTTTTTCGATTTGTCGTAGTTGGTTTTCCAAGATCATCCAAGATTCGTCAGACAAAAAGATCTAAAAGAATGAGAGAATGAGTACCGCTTCTTTTTTGATCAGTGTATGTTCTATTGTACCTTGGTGGCATCGACCGTAGCTTGTTGTTCCGTCCATTCATAAGCGTCAAGGACAAGATTGCACCACGAATGAGGAGAAGCAAGGCCATCCACAGCAGGATGATGGACCTGTAACACAATGGCATACCGATCGACAAAATCATCATGAGACCAAGAATGGGGCCAAGAGGATTTGACGTGCTGCACCAAAGTTGCCAACCCCAAAGCGTCGATCTGCTGTTGCACCCGCCGAGTATCAAAATGAGTCGGATCACACTGATCATTGGGCTGGATACATTGCACGGACCACAGTGTCGTTGGTTCTTGTTGAATTGCGTCGGCCAAAAGATCATCCAAAGTAGCTTGTGTTTGACCCAGCACTGAAGAAGACGAAGGGTCAGAAGAGAAGAGATCCACCACAAATGCATTCCAGCAACTAGAGCCACTAAACAAGGCGGCAAAGTCCAGTTTGGAAAAGTGAAGATTACTGTTGCCATGGAGAAAGCCATCGGGGTCATAGGTGACAGAGCCAGTATAATGCGCCACGCCAAAGAGCCGTTTCCCTGTACTTGATTTCTCGAGGGTGAGGGCAGGGTGTTGTCCATTGTACTTGATGACCGAGTCCATCCAATGCGTATCAGTGAAGGTGCGTTTGCCCGAGAGAGTGCTGTCCGTCATGGTGTTGAGAAGGCTGGTGAGGCTTTTGGACGGTCGCATGAGGAGTTCCAAGCAAGGCGTCAGGACGGGTTCAACAGCCGCAACCTGGGAGTGGAAAAAGTGGTGGAGACGTTCGTTGGCCAGACCAAGACAAAAGTGATGGAATCCAGCTGCTTCTTGAGTTGTCGTCCCACCAAGTTTGGCGGCAGCAGGAAAGTCCAAGAGACCAATGGACGAGGAGCACGAGGAGGGCGGACTTGTCTTTTGATTGATCCGAGCCACCAGCCAAGAGAAGAGTAAAGAGGTGAGCACGTTTATGAGGGCATTGCATTGTTCGCGGGCTTGGTCGGCGTTCAGAATCACCGTCAGCACATCGTTTCGAATCATCGTCGTCTTGAAGGTCAATACGTTCTGTAGAGCTTGAGCATCGACACCGAGCATATCCGCCACCAGAGCCAGGGTATCCGTATTCTTGACCTGAGCTGATTCTTGGCCCTGGGAAGGCTCGACCATGATGAGATTGCCAAGGTGAAGAATGACCGCGAGGAGCTGCATGATACGAGTAATGTGTTCTTTACGGAGTCCCCCTTGTTTCAGACTTGACTTTAGGTGTTGCAGAGCATCAGGCGAAGGCGAGGACATTAATCCATGGAGGAGGTGGTAGTGAGCAGGATCTGATAAAAGCCCAAGCGATTGACGTTCTTGAGCATCGGCACCGGTCACCAATCGACAAAGCAGGGGAGAGATATGTGTAGGGTCGAAGCAATAGGTGTGTATCTTGGCGCCAACCAGTCGTCCCCGTTCATTAAAATAGTGTCGGCCATAGTATCCAAAGTGGCCAAAGGCATCGAGAACCCCTTGAGACTGGAGAATCTGTGTTTGGATGGTGCTTTCTTTCTTGTGAGTAGCAAGGCGAGACAGGTGCTTTAAAACGAGGTGTCGTAAGGTTGTTTTGCCGCTTCCCGATTCACCACTAAAAAGAATGTAAATGTCGAGGAAAAAAGAAAGAGGAAGAAAAGAGCGGAGATTAAATTTCACGGCGGGGGTTCTTTTATACCTGCAGAGAGTGCCGAGCTTTGTACTTACGTTAGATAAACGAGTTGGTCATTGCCTGTCCGGCGCATGTGATAGTACGAGTGATTGATGAGTTCAAAGAGATGTGGATCATCCATTCTAGAGGGATTTGTATCTTTATAGTTAGCCACATACTCTAGACTGGTGTCCTCATCATTGAGGGCCATGGTGTTATGTGGGTTGAGTGCGACGAGATGATGCGATCCCAGCCGAGTGTAAATCTGACCGGAGCCATATCGCTGTTGCAAACACGACCTGATATCTTTTGTGTAAAGTAGATCTGATGATGATACATCTCGATGCTGCTGTTTTCCCATGGTTGTTGTTAATGATACAACGATGCAAAATACAAGAGAGAACGAGAGAGAGAGAGAGAGAGAAAGAGAATGAGAGAAAGAAAATGGAAGAGTGAATGGACGAATCAATCAAAAAGAGAGAAGAAAGAAAAGGGGAAGAATGAAAACGAATGGCTTGTGTGACTCAAACTTTGCAGTGTTCAGTGTCGTCTCCCTCATATATCAATTGCAACACTCTTTATTAAATCAAGGGGGCGTTTTATTAAAATGGGTTCTGGGCGTGATAAAGTCCCCGCCCTCCCTCATTCCATCCTTTGGTTTTAATCAACCGCCCTTCGTATGGCTATATATACATTCATTACACCATTGATCCTTGTACCGTCGAGGATGGCCAATGTCAACTCCGCCCGTTCATGCAGATGTTCAAACCCCGACGATGTTGATCTCTCGATGATCATTAGTTGTCTGATTTAACAGCACTATGGAGAGAAGGATTGAGTATGATAGAGAGAGAGAATCAATCTGGACTTTATTGGAATGACTGATTGTAATGAGTAAAAGATATGGAAGAACACAAAAAAAAAGAGAGAGAGAGAGAATGTATACAAATAACAAAGTGTGGTGGGATAAAGAGAAGAATGCAGAGGTAGATGATGATTGTCTAATAACGGTAACAAGAAGTAAAGTAATGATTACACTAAGGATGAATGATAATGAGAGAAGCAGGTACCCAAACACTTGACCTATGTAGCACGCCTTTTTTTTGCTTTTAAGCCGCGGCCACCTTGGCAGCCTTTGTCTTGGGTTTCTTCTTTTCCTTTTCTTCAGCATTGATCTTTTCTTCTTGAGCCAGCTTTTCCTTCATGATGGGTAACCAATGAGATCTTGAGGCCGCCTAAACAGAGAAAAGAAAAAAAAAAGTGCCTAGTGTGAGCTTGGGGGGTGATCACTATGCGTGAATGGAAAAAACTTACATAACCAGGGAAATCATAATCCACATTCAATTTTTGCAATTCCGCCCGCTTTTTCTTTTCTTGCTTGACCAAGGCATCGGCACGCTTGATATAGGTTTCCATACCAACGGTTTTGTTGCGGGCTTGGCGATGACGTTCGATATGGGCGTTGTGGGGCACATACACACTCTTTCCCTTGAATGTATCAGCGTGGCGTCGATCCATAGGCACGACCGCACATTGTAAAAGACGACCGTCCAGGAGGTAGTTGTGCATCGTTTCGGCCACGATCTCGGCAACGTCTTGGGCCAAGAATTCGATGAAGCCATAGTGACGAGAGCGGCCACGGCGGTTACGGCTGATGCGGAGATTCACAATGTCGCCAAATTGTTCAAAGTACTTTTTCATATCGCTTTCGTTGAAGGCATCGGGAATACGGCCCACATAGACCCAGCCAGTGGTGGACGACGTGGTGGTGATAGGTTTGATGGTGTCGGCCTATGATAGTAAAAAAAAAAAGAAAAAAGCCATAAATAAAAAAAAAAGTGTCCTCCTCCTTTTTATAACCGCTTCACTTACCTTGGTGTCATCCTTCTTTTTGTTCTTCAGGGAAACAACATTGGCATTGGCACCAATGAGATCATTGTCTTGATCCAGCTGATCGTTGTTGTCATCGTCGTCGGAGCTGTCGTCTTCGTTATCGTCTTCATCGACCAGATCACCCAAGATCTCCTTACGCAGAGCTTCTTCTTGTTCTTCAGTCAAGGCTTCCAATTCGGTATCGTTAGCAACCAGATCGGCAACAATGTCGGTTTCTTCTTCTTCATCAGAGGAGGGGATCACTTGTTCTTCGACGGGTTTCTTGGCTTGACGGATCGCTGGTTTCTTGGCCTTCTTCACATTGGTGGTGTCTTGTTCATCGTCCGCCTTTCGTTTCAAAAGCGCCTTGTCCTTGTGGAAGGTCTTGACCCGTTTTTCTTGAGCAAAGCTGACCTTTTTGCCAGTGGCTGATTCAGGTTGTGTGGGTTTGGTGGATTTCGTAGTGGCGGCGACTTTGGATTTCTTTGATGCGACCATAATGTGAATTGGATCTTAGAGAAGGAGAAAGAGAGAGAGAGAGAGAGAAAAAAAAAATTGAGGTCCTCTCCTCCCCCTTTTGAGGGAAACAAAATCGTCACAGGAAAAAAAAAAAAAA
>LT554386.1:61619-77038 GCA_900079185.1 Absidia glauca
TGAGATACGCTTTTCACCGTACACTGATTCGCCAGGGACCAAGTTCTTGGTGACCAAAAGATCTTCCTTGCCACGAGCGATGAAGATACCTTCATGACGATGAGGTTCGATGATGACCTTGGAACCGCCTCGAGCACCACCGGCAGCACCACCACGGCCACCACGAGCACCACCACGACCACCGCGGGCACCCCCTGATACAAATTCACAAAGAGAAAGGGTAAGTATATATGCCACTTGCATCTTTGCTTTGCTTTACCTCTGCCACGGCCACCACGATCGCCGCCAAATCCACCACGGCCACCACGATCGCCACCAAATCCACCACGGCCGCCACCTATAAAAATCCTACATGGTGAGTATCTGCTATCCTATCTTTTCATTGGAATACAATTCCTTACCTCGACCACCACCGAAACCGCCACGGCCACCACCACGGCCACCACGATCACCGCCAAAGCCGCCTCGACCGCCACCTATACAGGTAAAAAAAAAAAAAGTTGGAAAGGAAGACATGAATGGGATGATCACGTTGTGATATTTGCAAAGAACGTACCACGGCCACCACCAAAGCCACCTAGTGGTTCAAAAGACGATGATTAGTACTAGTCTACAATGCTCGATTGTTGAATGGACTTACCACGGCCGCCGCCACGAGAAGCACCACCTCGACCGCCACCACGTCCTTCAAAAGCCATTGTATAGAGTGAGAGAAAGAGTAAGAGAAATGTAGAAAAAGGGGAAGATCTTGATGTAAAACGATAAAGATCTGTAATGAAAGGGGAAGAGAAGAGAAAAAAAAAATTCTCTCTCAGTTTAGTGAAATGGTTTTCTCTTTTTGTATTTTTAAACTCAGCTTCATGGACCTGTCAAAATGGAGAGACACAGGGGCTTGTACGAGTTTCGAATTAAATGCCCGTCAAACCATGCACTGCGTATCCTGGGGCCGGACACACCCTCCAGCTATCTATCTAGTCAGGGATAGGCTTCAAAGTGAGTTTTCTTCATTTAGATACGCAAAACTATGACTAAGCTATATGTGTGGATGGGTTGGGTATTTGTGGAGCAAGCCATGGTATATCTGATCTAGTGTAAATGAGTGAAGAAGGTTCGAGCTGATCAGCGGTACCAAAAGCAACAGTGGGAAAAGAAGAGTAGGCAAACAAGTAGTGATGTTCAACAGGGCGATTGCCACAGAAGCTACAAGGGAAAAGTGAGTGCACCCAAGAAAAATGGCGAGGGGTTTCCCCATGTTTTGTGGAAAAAGAGGAGACTTATAGCATTCTCAAATCCCGCCAACTTTTACGCACCCCTCCATTAAAAAGGGGAATGCTACAGACAGAACCACCGGGACAGAACCAATCTGTGTATGCTGAATCTTGCAGACAAGAAGGACTGATATGGCGGGGGACTCTCTGAGTCCCTGCCTTGAGTCCCGGGCAGAGCTGGGACTCAATTCGAAATGAAGATAAACCCGCCCCGCCAGGCACAGGAATGGTCTTACTTTTCTCATCGGGAATCGATCGACAAGGTCCTCTCTTCTCCTGGTATCAGGTCCAACAAAAAGACACATATCGATTGCGGCTCATCAGCTCGTATGCATGTAGCGTGTGTGCGCACGTGGATCAAATACGACGCCAAGGCCGATGGAACAACACAACGATAAACGGCGCATGTCTCACCAACCTTCCAAGAAACTTAGTGCGATCAATGGCACGCTTCCTCACATAGGATCGATTCTTTTATCTTGTACGTTCCGCTCTTAACCCACCTATCAGCCTCTGCAAGAAGTTGTTCCCGGCGATCGACCAATGACTTGACCGACTGGCGGCAAAAGAACTCAGTTTTGGCGATCCTATTCAACCTACCGTCGCTGAAGATGCATTTGTACAGGTGATCATTCTCTGATCCAGCCTATTTGTCACTCAAAAGTCAAGTTTACATCATAGCATGAGAATGTAGTGGCATACTCGCTCTGATATGTTGGGGATATGCTGCAAATTGAAGCTTAGGAACACGATCCTGCCCACACACTCCTCCAACAAGGTGCGCCTATGCACTCTAGATTTCAAACCCCGATTGGCTATAACACCTTAAAAAAAGTCATCCGGTAATTACGGGTCGGACCCTGTAAATCCCGGATAGAGCCGGATTTTCCCGGTCGAATCATGGTTTGAGCCGGGTTTACCAGGATGAAACCATGATGGAGTCGGTGTAGATCCTGACCAGGATCAAACCAGGATACAACAGGGATCAATCAGGGTAAATCCACGATGACACCAGGATAACTCCGGGGTGAATCCTGGAATATAGCATTTCTGCATATGGGACTAATTCATGCACATATACACAAAACACAAAATAGGCGAAGTTTTATTAAAGTGATAGGACTAATTCAGGCATATCAACAATGGGAAGTTTTATTGAAGTGATACAGTTGAAGGTGGCGACTACGAGACTACTACACATTACTATAGCTATATTATATAATCCAAATTACCGCATTTCGCTGCCGACGTATCTTGACCAAGTACCATTTGATCCCATATTATAGCGGAGCGCTGAGACTTACTGCTGGCAATGGTTCCAGCACAAGTGACCAGATCGTCGACATCGAGAATGGTGGTTTTGTTGTTAGTAGTGGGATGTTGGAAGGAGTACATGTGATTAGTGTCGTCGAAAAAAGGTTGGAAGAGTTCGACCAAGGCAAAGTACCTATTGCCGTGCTTGATGTAGTGTAAAACATCACCAAAGAAAAACATTAGTGCATTAGATGATGGACGACTTGGTTGCAAAGCATTTCTAAAAAAAAAGGACATTAGTACATACTTCCAGGATGATAAAGCGAATCAAAGATCAGTCCTGTCCCACTTACCCGTTGACCTCTACTTTAAACACCATCAGGTAGTCCTTCCGTGTAGTTTTGGTGGCATTGCTTCGGCTACCATAGACAATACCATTCTTGGAGATCCTAGTTGCTGTGATGATGATGCTGCTGGTTGTCGTACCAAGTTTACGGTTCAATTCGTGGTGGCTGATCCCGAGCTGATCCACAGACGCATTTCGTAGCCTAATGGTGCTAGTCTTCCTATCCAAGTAGGTACCTACTGCGCTGCTATCAAAGTCCCCATCGTTTTCGCCATCCATAACCACAGACACATAGTTAGTAGCAGCACTTGTAAGCAGCACGTTACCAGCCTCCACCCCCGAATCCTTCGTCGACTTCAGCATCTTCTTGTACCGGCCAATTGTTCGTTCCAGGCATCTTGTACTGACTGAGTAAAGTGGACCCAGCTGGCGAATCATTGCCGTAACATGTTGAAGGTAGTGATAGTTTGGCTTGTAAACGGTGATGGTGAGTTTTTGGTCGTTTACTTGGGCTTGAAGATAATCGTTCCACACTTGCAGATGTCTACAGGAAAAAAAAAGAGAGTAAGAAATCTTCATATGTGATGTGACCTGCCACCTTTGTATCTTACTCGTCCATAATATTCAGCTGTTGTTCTGTGATAGAGCGGAGCTGTGCCAACTGCAGAAACTTGACAACGGACAGCAAGGCGTGCTTTGCTTCAGCAGTGCGGAGTTCAGCGACAAAAAGAGCAGGTACGACATAAGAGATGAGGGCAAGATAGTCCACAGACCTTGTTGTGTATTTTGAGTGCGGCGTTCGGAAGGATCCATCGAAGCTTGCTGGTATACCACACCTCGAGTTTTCCATATCGGCAAACAAACCTTGCACCTTAACGTTGGTCAAAAATAGATCCCCCTTCTTTGTTGTAATCCCTGTGATCAAATCTAGAACTTGCTTGCACAAGCCATGGCCAAGGAGATGGAGTTCGTCAAGCCCGAAGGTCACCGGTCCATTAAACGACTTGAGACTTGCCAGCGGGGTACCTTTAAAAGGAGCATTCTAGGGAAATGGAAAAGATGTAAGTTGCATGTACATCAAATCGAGATATATTTTGGCCATACCCACAGCAGATCTTGAGCATTACGGTTAAATTCATCAGAGGATCGCCAAGGAAGAGCAGCATCATAGTTTGAAGGAGGGAAGTACATTCCATGCCTTGTAGGTCCAACTTGTCCACGGATCGGGCAGATATGGCAGCCAAAGTACGAGTTATGTCCTGAATGACCAGCCATGGTGGAGACAGCCGGGAGATCGCCAATTGCCGTCAACATATGTGCCTTCACTGTCACCAGGTTGCCGTTATCACATACCACCGAGATCCCTGATGTTGCCAGAGTCTGGAATTCGTCCAAGAGCGGTTGCAAAAAAGACCAAAAGCCATCCCCTTTAGCAGAGTTAGGACCCGGCATAACTAGCATCTGGATCATGTTTTCGTTCTTAAATCTACAGCATATCAAAAAGGAAGGAGTATGTGGATCAGTACGAAGGCCGTGATGATTCCCTATTCCCATATTACCGGATTGACGGATGGTAGTTGTTAATGACAATATGGACCATTGCCATCTTGCCCGCTTTGCTAGAAGAAGAGTTGAAACCATCGGTGTACAAACTGAAGGCGATGTCAAGTTCGTTAGGGAATAGCTGGCTTGCCATGCTTTTATAGTGCGATCCAGCGAAGATGTCGTCCAAAGCCGATTTTTCTTGATATCTTGATCGATATAGCAGCCGGTCCCGGGTTGTCTTGTTAAAGATCAGCAAGGCCAATTGATCTGCTAGATCGGCTACGACAAAGACGACGGCAATAGGGACGACGACGGTGCTAATGACGACTCCACCACTACTTCATGTCGCCCAAAAAGGCACTTTCAAAATTTTTAAATGTAAAAAACAGGGGGAAACCCTCGCAAATTTTTTTTAGGTGCACTCCCATTCCATTGTAGAATCTCGTAGTCCAAGTCACTAACAAAAGTATACCAATTCTTTGCCCATACCCTTCCGCTACTATCACTGATACTTTTACACAGCTTGGCCGTCTTTGCCCACCTCCATTTGCTTACATTCTACAGCAGTTTAGTCATTCCAATTACAGTAGCTTGTTGCCCTTAGACATTAGCTTAACTACGGCCCCAAACAAAGCCTGCACCATAGCCCTTTAGACCTATCCCATCAATAAAGCCTACTTGAATCATCCTACCTTTCTCAAATCCATAACCATGACAATACCATGTACATTATAGAGACCAAACTACAGATGAGTAACTCATCATTGACAGCTCCTAAAACACCGTTGTTTTACTAGTTGTAATGAATCTAATGACATGTACATGATCGTAAGGTCTATCTTCGCATATATAAAAAGTTTTATTGGTACAGACTATGTTTGAGGGCGGAGTTAAGCTAATGTGTAAATGACGACGGGTTGTAATGAGAATGACTAAGCTACTGTGAAAATCAAGCAAATGGAGGCGGACAAAGACTGCCAAGCTGTGTAAAAGTATCAAAGATAGTAGCGGAAGGGTGTGGGCAAAAAATTGGTACACTTTTATTAGTAACTTGGACTACAAGATTCTACAATGGAATGGGAGTGCACCTAAAAAAAAATTACGAGGGTTTCCCC
Organism: Absidia glauca; assembly: GCA_900079185.1. NCBI lineage: Eukaryota > Fungi > Mucoromycota > Mucoromycetes > Mucorales > Cunninghamellaceae > Absidia > Absidia glauca. The sequence goes on from LT554386.1 coordinate 67,148, forward strand.
ATGTTTTTTACATTTAAAAATTTTAAAAGTGCCTTTTTGGGCGACATGAAGCAGTGGTGAAGTCGCCATTAGCATCGTCGTCGTCCCTATTGCCGTCGTCATCGTCGTAGCCGATCTAGTGTCAAAAGAAAGAGGAACGATGCAAAAGGCATAAAGTTAGTAATGGTAGGCAAAAGACGAACATGACGTGAGAAGAGGAGAGTTACCGTTCGTTCGTTCGTTTGCTCGTTCGTTTGTTCGTTTGTCGTCATGAAGTAAATAGAATGACAATGGAGGCAAAAAGTAATGACGAGGGGAAGAAGGAGCAAAATAAAGGACGGGCAGAAAAAAATAATCTTATAGCCAATCGGGGTTTGAAATCTAGAGTGCATAAGCACACCTTGTTGGAGGAGTGTGTGGGCAGGGGCGGTTTTATCTTCATTTCAAGTTGAGTCCCACCTATGACCGGGACTGAAGTCAGAGACTCAGAGAGTCCCCCGCCATGTAAGTCCTTATTGTCAGCAAAATTCAGGATACGCAGGTTGGTTCTGTCCGGATGGTTCTGTCTGTGGCATTCCCCGTGAAAAAGTGCCACTTTTTCCTTGCAAAAGACTTTTTGTGTAAACAGGATAGACAATACTACCTCAATTTTCGCATGAGAAAAGGTATGCTTCGTGCCTATCGAATGATGCCAAGAGCGTAGGGGTTTCCTTGGTTTAATTACCGTCTTTCGGGACCCTCGAATCAATCGCGTTTTAGGATTTTGTGTAGAGTAAATGGGCGTATACACCACAGAGGAAGATTAGACTTGATATCATTCGATAGATGTATGTTACATCTTGTTCCATGTAAAATTTGAATGTGAGTTACCCATTTCAGTTTGGCGAAAAGAGCAACTAATAATAAAAAGTTGGAGTTGAGCCATAGACCTCACCGTTTTGGCTTTACCCCCAAGCATTCCTCTTTTGTGAGTGTGGATGAACAATTTGGCCCAGGATAATTTAGTCAAGTTGTTTTAGTGATAAGTGACCTAGTTTAGTTGGACTATTTTACCATTTGCACTCGAATCGGTCTATAAAAAACGCATGCTCCTTCCTATCGATGATGTCGTTAGGAGTACATATGACGCCCGTTTAATTAGAAAGATTTGTGTATGTGTTGGTGGGATCAAGTTTCCACACTCTTCAAAGTGGATGTGCCCAACCGGGTGTTACATGAGAGCGAATCATCTGGTTCGTTATGTAAGGTTCTCTTTGCGAGGGAAAACTAAATGAACAAAAGCAGTAAAAGTTTACAAATGCAAATGGCATCATCATTCCCCATACAGATCACTTCACATGGTATTGTACATGCAGGCATCGATCCTATCTTGAAACTGTGGATTATGTGCATTCCTCTCGTCGGTCATTCTGGAAATGCCGCTCCTGTCCTAAAAGAGAAAATGCTTCGGTCATGCGGTTACACAAGAAAGAAGCACACAAGCTAACCTGTCAGACAGCTATGTACATGCCGCCTCTTTTTTTGCATCATCACTGCTACTGTGGGCAGCTAGTAAGTATAGTAACATTTATCATTCTGTTACTGAATCACCTTTCTAGGCTGTACATGTGTCTGCCACTATACACCTCATTTGACAGTTACATGGCCCCTACTCTTGTCGGGGTTCAAAAGCCCAAGTCGATTCAGGTACCGAGTTTTCTGACACTTGCTGAGAAGATGAACTGATCGAAGGCCGTATGTAAAGACGGGGAACAAGACAAAAGTCGGGTGTCATCTTTAATCCTTTTGGATCGCCTACCGACGGGATCTCTGCTGGCTCTGAGCACACCTGACAAAAGTCTATAGGTATAGTAAGTAACCTGATGATTTCATTTAGGTCAGGCAACTCTGTGGAATGAGAAGAAAACGAGCAAACGGGGACCTCTTAGTTCTGTCTTTTCTTGGCCCGAATGAACGGGGTTTCAAAAAGTGCGGCACCCCTTTGTCTCGGTTAACGAGATCTGTCAATCAGGCATCAAAGCATAGTGTATGGTCCTATCATTGGTGCATTGCAAATGATGAGACTCGCAACATGGCCATCGCAAAGTAGTTAGTATGTTATCATCTGACAGGTTTTGTAGAACAGGGCAAACTTTAAAAGCAAAAGTACCGGGAATGGGGTTCCGGAGGGCACCAGTTTGATCTACCCATGTACAACACCATCATCGTCATCAACAAAGATAAGATGAGGAACTTTTCTATTTTATCCTTTCTCTTTTCCTTTTCCCTTCTTTTGTTACTTACTCACAAAGCAGCACTTTTTAGACGACAAAGGATGCGGTTATCACTCTCCTTTCATGCATGGAAACACTTTTTCTCGAAACCATCCTCAGCCACAAAATCCAAGACCCCGCGACACTACATGTCTACCAAGAAAGCCAAATCGGCAGCCTATCCTTATCCACGGTAAGAGGAACCTCGGACCCCACCAACGAAAGGCGGAGTTCGAAAAAGAAGGGCGGAGTTAAAACATTCGGTAAATGGATCGGGGTGCATGAATGGGGGACTGTTATGGAAATCGGGGAAGACAGGGGCAAGGAAGATTATTTATACGAAAGTGCATTCTTCACTATAGAAGGTCAACGGACCCTGCAGCAATGGACCATCGAGCGATCAAAGGTAAGCACCATGATATAGGAGGAAGAAGGAGGCATCTTATGCATATCTTGGATTCCAACTAGGGGGGCATGTACCCAATCGTCCTTTGTACCAGTTGGAAGAGCTGAAATTAGCCGAGACGACATCTCAGTGGGAGATAGCCACGCTTCAGGAAATGATGAAACCAGATACCACAAGACCTATCAAGACCAAATTAGAAGCCATGGCACTCCAGCGTCACTTTATGAAATCATGCCATAGACAAGAAATGGCCGATGAAGCGTACTTGGAGACGTTGCATATACAACAACAGACGCATCCCTTTGCCTGGCCGTACGTTGTATAAATCAAGAAAAGAGAAAGAAAAAGAAAGGAAGGAAACCCACCTTATCTATGTCCCCAAAAGCTATCACCCCCTCTTATCTTGGTGGGGCTTGTGTTTAGTTTGTTACAATAAAGAACTTTTTCACCCATATAAATAAAAAAAAGGAGATGGTTGGGTATAATAAGGAGTCTGGAAGAATGTTCAAGTGCAGCTCGCTTAATCATATTCGTAAGACAGAGATAAGGTTTGCTTTATTTTTTGACAGCATACGCATGCCACAGCCGGACGGGGTTTGAAAAACCAGGGAATCGAATCCGCGGCCTCTGATTGGTTTCAGTGTGGGAAAAAAAACCAAAAATTCCTTCATTTGGAGCTCCCGCACCACCTCATTTTTCCTCATTGTCCTTACTGGGATGATTATGGATGGGTGGTTGTGTTTTGTGTGTGGATGATAGAATGAAATGGGGGAAGCCCATGTATCAAACAGGAAAGAATGATCTTTTTCAGCCAAACGGTTGCTTCTCTTTATGCGGCCCTTGTGCTACAAACGAGACAATGAAGAGATACAACTGTATACTATCGACCGTTAATGAAGAATGGGGTCTATCAAAAGAAAAAAAGAATCGAGAGAAGGTTATGAAGAAAAAAAAAGGTGGGTGTGGAGATCGTCCCTTTTTCTCCAACCTAAAAAAAAGGATTTTGCCCTTCCCCGTCACTTTTTTTAGTACTCAGAGCCACTCGAAAAAAAAAAAAAAAGCTATAAACCCCCCGATTTTCCTTCTTTTCTTCTTCTTTCCTTTCTTCTTTTCTTTTTGATTAGATTCATCCTATCTCCTTTTGTTTACCATCGTTTGATCATTCACTCTCTATTACTCTTATTACTTGCATGATTGGTATGTATCGACCTTGTTTACAACGTACCACTCGTCCATTCTCTTCTGTCAAAGCTACCACCACTTTTTTTAACCACTCCATTGCCCGCGCTCCCTTCCAACAACAACACCGTTTGCCGCTCCAACGTGCGTCATTCCACCATGGCTTCACCAAACACACTTCATTGGGGACTAATGGTCGTCGGGTCATGATGACCTCCATTGCTGCTGCTGCCACTCTTGTCACTGCTGGCACTCTTCTCTACCCTTCCAACTCGCCTAAAAAGTATGTGCAAGCTGAAGCTCAAACTATGGCCATGCCCTCTTCTTCTCTGTCTTCCTTCTCTCCCTCCACTGCTTCTCGCACTATTCATGATCTATTGGATGAAAACAACCGCACTGCCTTGGATGCCCGTAGCACTGAAGAACTCCTCGTTGGTCTCTTTGTTTACAAATTGTGTACATTCCCATGGATTGTCGATTTAGCACCTTATGCCATCAGCCTAGCGGAGAAACTTCATTTGGAAAGCGTGGTGTATGCCTTTGTCAAGCAAACCTTCTTCCGCCAATTCTGTGGAGGTGAAACACCTGAAGAATGTGTCGCCAGTATGGATAGATTGGCTCAATCTGGTATTCAATGTATCCTGGATCTGTCGATCGAAGCTGATTTGCATCTGGAACAAGCCGATGTCCCTCAGATGTATGATGAACTCTCCCAACCCCTTGGTAAATGGTGGCGTCAAGAACAATCTGCAGATGTAGTGGTGACGATGACGGAACATTGCGTTAGGACGGCTGCCCGTGGCTCCACTTTAAATGCTGCCCAAACCGACGATGGTCCTGCTCTTGCTACCGAAGGTACAGGTACTGGTGCGTTTGCCGCCATCAAGGTCACTGCGTTTGCTCCTCCTGAACTCTTACTTCGCCTCAACCATGTCATCACCAAGATGGAGCATATCTTCCAAGCCCATCAGGTCAATGGCTTTGTCGGATCTGCCGCCCTCAAAGATGTCGTCTCCCAAGTCTTACCGCCTCCTCGCTCTGAACAACAAGAACAACAACGGGATGCTTTGATCGAATACATGCACCAACATCAACCCAACATCGATGCCATCATGTTCTCCCAACTCTTCAACTTGCAAGGTACCTCTCGTGATGTATGGTGGGTCGCCTCCAAGGAAGCGCAAGAAGCCGACACTCTGCTGACCAATGATGAACTGGATGCTTACGATCGTATGGTCAACCGCCTGGATCAAGTCTGCTCTTTGGCTCATCGTCATCGGGTGGGAATCATGGTCGACGCTGAACAATCTTACTTCCAAGAAGCCATCGATCATGTTGCTATGAACTTGCAGGCCAAATACAACCGCCGCGATGAACAAGACCATATCCCTACCGTCTACAATACTTGTAAGTCTGCATGCACTCTTGTTTGCCCAAATACTGAAAAGTTTTTCATTATAGATCAAATGTATACCAAAGCGGCCCAAGCTAAACTGGAACGTGATGTGGAATTGGCTAGACGTGATAACTTTGCTTTTGCTGCTAAATTGGTCCGTGGTGCTTACATGGTTTCAGAACGAAAGGTAAGATAGTGATAGAAAAAGACGTGGGGAAACGGAGCGGAGCTTAAAAGTGATGTTGGGTTAGCTCCATCCTCGGAAGCTAATGTCCCATGTCCTTGGGTTGGATGGCTTTTGAAAACTCCCGTTGACTCATTCCTTCCTTGTTATGTTTGATTATTAGCGTGCTATGCAATTGGGTTATCCTTCCCCCATCCACGATACGCTTGAAGATACCCATGCTTCCTTCAACGGTGGTGTGCGATTCCTTCTCGGCCGCTTGCATGAACACCAAGAATCCACTCATCACAGCCTGTCTGCCAACACTGCTCCTATTGTGTTCATGGTAGCCTCCCACAACCGTGATTCCATCGTGCAAACCGTCGAAGAAATGGATCGTCAAGGCGTCTCTCCTAACTCTGGTGTCGTCCACTTTGGTCAACTGTTTGGTATGCAAGATCAGATCTCCTACAGTCTGGGCAAGAACGGCTACTCTATCTACAAGTACTTGCCTTATGGCATGATCGACGAAGTCATTCCTTATCTCTTACGCCGGGCGCAAGAAAACCAATCCGTCATGGGTGGTGTCAGCAAGGAACGAGTCATGATGTGGAACGAACTGAAGGATCGGGTCAAGCACCGATTGGGTGGCTCAGCGCCTGCCACTTCCTCAGTCATGGCAACTGCCTCCGTCGCCGTCAATGCTACTGCTACTGCAAGCTCTGGTCCTGGCTCTTCTACTCCCGATGATGTCGAAGGTCCTATCCAAACAACAACTGCTTAATCTCTCTCTCTCTCTCTCTCTCGACGATCTCTCTGGTCTCTCTGGTCTGATCTCGCCTTCCCCCCCTGCTTTCTTTACTCCCTTTCTTTCTTTCTCATTTGGTTTGTATATGTTGGGTCATATCTGGTTGATGTCATTAGGGGGTTTTACACACACATTGTTATATACTTCTCTTGTTCTATATTCACATCTTTTTTTTTTCTTTATACTTTTACACTTCATATTGTTATATATCACCCATGTACTATTAGAAATAGGTAGGATGAAAAATGCCTATTCTCATGTCATATTCCTTCCATTTACTCTTTAACTTCATTGTATTTTCTTCCCCTCGTTATCTCTTTAACACTTCATAATAAAACACTGCTTCTCCTTTATCACTGATGTTGTAGGCACACACACAATGTGACACAAGGGCTTGCCCTTCCGACTTTATTATGCAAACAAAACCCATCAGCGTACCAATAAGCACCACCCATTACAAACTAACGCTTCTACAGGACACACCAATCAAGTTGTCAGATCCATCACTGGTCACCTGAGAGTGTTTAAGCTTAACTGCATCCATAAACAGAAGTAGCACCTAAAAGTCTAAACTCGATCCCCCTTTAGTCCCTATTACTGCCCGATACCATTGACTTTTTGTCGCTCCATCCCGGTTATCGGTGATTGGTTGTCTGCTTCTCTATGGAATGGAGGTTAGCACCTAAGCTAGTAGCCATGGCAACCCCCCCCTTCCCGCACCAAATAGGAAGGCTCTTTCGCTGAACGATGTATCGTTACCTAAGACTCTTCAAATGGCCGGGATCTACCACAGTTACACCACGCCATTATTACCCTTGAGGGCAAAAGTTACCTTTTATAACACTGTATAAAGAAGATCGTAAAGAGTGGGATCCATGGGATTGTTATCAAGGTATATGTGCGGTGTTAGAGATAGACCATGGGGATGAACGAGAAAGCCCTGAAGTGAGAGTCCCACTACTGTTGCAAACTCCATTTCAAGAGGAAAATGAAGCCTCAGTGGATTTCAGACTCCGCTTCTGGGGGCGGCATAAGAATCGCTTCATTACCGTCCATATATTCCTTTGCTTCTTCTTTGTTTCTTGATCACTTTTTTTTCTTTCCATCGACAATAGCTCCGCACCACAAACGATTCACTCTCTATACAGCGACCTTCAAAGACGAGCGCAAGGTAACATTCTTCTTCCCACCATTTGTCGTGCCATGACATCTTGCATCATTACCCCCCTTTTTTTTTTCTTGGCAGATTCAACAGGATGGCTTCGGATACAGCCTCTCTGGTACCAGAACTGTTTTTTGGGTGCACTCACTTTATCCATTGTAGAATCCGTAGCCATTGCACTGCTAAACATGACTTTTTCGTTTGCCTATTCCCCTTTGCCCCCTACCACTGACACTTTTAGTGTGTTTAGCCAGCTCCCCTCTTCGTCATTTCCTTGGTCATGACACTAGATTAGTTATTCCATGGCAGGTCCTGTACATACCTTTCCCCACACTTTAACATTTAGCTCAAACGTAGTCTCAATCACTCAATAAAACTTACTTGAAACCACCTTTATGATTATCGTCTTGTGGCCCAGCTTGAGAGAAGATTTTTGGACATGGATTTTCTCGGTCTCTAGTCTTTTATCCTAAACCATTACCTATCTATCGTCTCCTATCCTATTTTATACTTTTAGTACCCTGGCGATCTGTTGTTTCAGGCACTAGCCAGGCCAAAAAGGTGTCGACCCCATAGTTTAAGCACGGTGAATGACAAAGTCGACACTAAAAAAAGGGTCAGGACCTGGCGCACCGGGTTATTTGTGCCGCTATATATCAGAGTCTCTAAGATCACTGGAGCTTATGCAAAAAACAAAGTCATGGAGATGGGTTCAAGTAGGGTTTTTATTGACTGAATGAGATCATGCTTAAGCTACATGTCCTGGTGGGGTGGGCTTATCACGGAGTGACTAATCTAGTGTAATGTGTCAAGGAAAAGGGAGGAGGAGAGCAGACCAGTGCTACTTAAAGTATCAGTAGGCGTTGGGAATGGGATAGTGCACTTTTTCGGTACAATGGCTAGGGAATCTACTATGGACATGATGAGTGCACCTAAAAAAAAAATTGCGAGGGTTTCCCATGTTTTTTACATTTGAAAATTTTAAAAAGGGCCTTTTTGGGCGACATGAGGCAGTGGTGAAGTCGCGAATAGCATCGTCGTCGTCTCTATCGTTGTCGTCATCGTCGTACTCGATCTAGTGTCAAAAGGAAGAGGAGCGATGCAAAAGGCAAAAAGTTAGTAATGGTAACCAAAAGATGAACATGCCGTGAGAAGGGAAGAGTTACCGTTCGTTTGTTCGTTTGCTCGTTCGTTCGTTCGTTTGTCGGAGTGGAGTAAAAAAGAATGACAATGCGGTAAAAAAGTAATGACGAGGGGAAGAAGGAGCAAACATAAAGAATGGGCAGAAAGAAAGCTCATGTAGCATAGTCGGGGTTCGAAAACTGGGATGTGTGCAAATGCGCCAAGTAGGCTTTATTGATACAGCAGGACTAAAAGGCTATAAAGCAGACTATGTTTAAGGCCGTAGTTAGGCTCATGTGTAAACGGCAACGAGTTGTAATGGAAATGACTAGACTGCTGTAAATACCAAGCAAATGGAGATGGACAAAGACGGCCAAGCTACCCAGGGCGCCCAAATCCTACTCTTTCATTATGACGGACTTTACGGCATTCGGAAATGCCTATGAAGGGGGCTAATGTTGCTTTACTATCAGGGATAATCAAATGAAGGATTCGTGCAACGGATGGGTTTCTCCGACACAGAGAGGAAACATCGAGCCCCCCCCCTCTCTTTTTCTTCTCAGACGTTGGATACACACTATTGAACACCTCTCAGGACCTTTCTCACGGATCAGCACTATTCTGACAGTGCAATTCTTTATGCCAAACTCCGCATTTTCTTTATTCTTGAATGTGACAAACAAACATGCATCAAAAAGTGTTGTGTATGAGTGCAACAGCTAGACAATGAAATAATGCAGTCTTTTCGATTTCATTGTTTTCGCTCCCACGGTATATGTTGAAAGGATGGCGAAAAAGGCACTACAGCCTTTGCTGGCTTGGTAAAAGATGCTGAGCGTAAAAGTACTGTTCAAGGGATTCAAGAGTTTGATCGAGTTGGAATAGGGGTGTAGCACTGAAGCGACAAAAGAAGCTATCCAACAGCAGCACAAAGAATGCTGCTATTGAAGGAGGCTCGAGGAGAAGCCATTGGAGCTAAGTTTAGAAAAGCGGGTGTTGATTAAGGGGGGGGGGAGGATTCCCGCAAGCATCCAACTCGATGAGTTCAAACCCCGCCTTCTGACCTATTTTGATATAAAAAGGAACCTCATCTTTACTTCCTTTGCATTTCCCTCACTCTCACTCAATATCAAAACCAACTCTCACTCAATACAAATATGTCTCAATTCAAGCTCTTCTTTACTCTTCTCGTTGTTGCCTTGGTGGTCCTCTGTGCGCAAGCCGAGCCTGTGTGTGATGGTACCCAAGATTACGCTCCCGATGAAAACGACTGCAGCGCTTACTACCGCTGTATCAATGGCACGCCTGTACCTTTCAATTGTCCTCCCGGTTTGAACTGGGATACCAAGCAACTCTCCTGTAACTACAAAGACCTTGTTGTATGCTAAGACTAGACAGCTTGCCCAGGCAGCTTTTTTTTTTTT
>LT554386.1:122287-136954 GCA_900079185.1 Absidia glauca
GGTCTTGCCATGACTAACATTAGCCTTTTGAATCATTGCTCGTTTTATTTCCAGGTAGATCGAATAGCATTGCAACGGAAATCGGCTCCCTGGCACCAGGACCTGGTGGGCATGTATTAGGGATTGTGCACTCAACTTTTTCCATTGTAGATCATGTCGTCTTTGCACTGTTTATTACTAGTCGTTCGCTCATTCTCTTTGGACATTGCCACTAGTACTTTTAACACCGCTGCTCCCCTCTCTTGGTCAGGACACTCCAAGCCCTGCACATGCATTTGCCCCTTCCCCATATAGCTAAAAACATAGTCTCCTTCGATCAATAAAGCTTACTTGAAAAACCACCATGACTACCGTCTTGATGCCTAAGGCCAAATTTATGCGAAGGAACCCTCCTCGCGGAATCTTGTGTACAATAAAGCTCTGTTTTTTCAATTCATTCTTTGCCTTTTGAACTCTATCTACCATGTGTTCCTGGCAATCCTCCCGTCCAGAAAACCAATAAAAGATGTCGATTTTTTCAAACTCCGGGTTTTAAAGATGAACCATCGCATGAAATATACAATTTTTTTATTAGACATGACTTTTTCTTATGCAAGGGATAGTAAAACCCACTTCAAATCTCACATGAAGAAAGGTGTACTTCCTATCTATCGAGTGATGCAAAGGATGCTGGGGTTTCTTGGATACTATGTCGACTTTTGGCACGCCAATCAGTCGCTGTTTTGGAAAAATTTTGTGCTGGGTTAGCACACGCCTACAGCATTCGACATGTTTGTTTTCGGTACCATTCGATAGACGCAAAGTGCACCGTCGTTCATGCCAAATTTGAAGTACGGTTGTCTATCCTGATTTTGAGAAATAAGGTCACTCTTTACGAAAAAAGTGGGATCCAAAACCGGTGAGTTTTTTAAACGAAATTTACAAACTTGTCCCCTGGACGGAGATTGAAAAAATGATGTCGTTTTGTTCTCGTTCAGCCCTCTTGCAAATAGTGACCCTATTTCTCAGTACCAGGATAGACAACCATACTTTAGATTTGACATGAAGGAAGGTGTACTTTTTATCTACCGAAGAAGACCAAAGACAAGCCTCGTCCTATGCGTCTACTAACCCACAAAGCGACTGATTAGTCAAAAGTGGGCATCTTGACCAAAAAAAACAAAAAAAAACACCAGTATCCTTTAACATCATTTGATACATATGAGACACATCTTTCTTCACGCAAAATTTGAGGGTGGGTTGACCATCTCTCTCAAAACTGAATGCATGTTCCAGAAAAAGAGGGTGCTATCACATACTGTAGGGACCATCTATTTTCTAACTGGGGCGTTTGGATCAAGTTTTCCATTGCCACTGGCTTTGGTCATTGTGCTGTAGCCTACATAGAATCATCATTAATATGGTACATACTGAAGAGCATGAAATCTTTTTCAAATCATTATAGCACAAATGGAATCAGGGGATGCAACCTGAAGGGAGTGATCAATATACGGTTTGTCTGCATAGAGAGTGTTTCTTATATTGTCCAAAAAAGGAAGCAGCGGCGCTTCATTTCAGTCTTGAGGGGTGGCCCAATTGAAGTGGAAACCAACCGAGGATGGTCTTGTTGAGTTATCACATATGATGAAGGCCACATAGAAGAATAGACAAGGCCAGAGAAAAATAGATGAAACATTACCTCTTTTCAGATGTTGAGCAACACATAAGCCGGGCTATTTAGTCGGGAAATGCTACAGACATAACCATCCGGACAGAACCATCCTGCCTATCCTGATTTTCGCTGACAATAAGAACCAACATGGCGGGGGACTCTTTGAGTCCCTCCCCTGCCCACACACTACTCCTCCAACAATGTGTACCTATGCACTCTAGATTTCAAACCCCGATTGGCTATAAGATTATTATTTTTCTCCTCGTCCTTTGTTTTGCTCCTTCTTCCCCTAGTCATTACTTTTTTGCCGCCATTGTCATTCTCTTTTTTCCACGACGATAAACGAACTAACGAACGAACGAGCGAGCAAACGAACGAACAAACGGTAACTCTCCTCTTCTCACGTCATGTTCATCTTTTGCTTACCATTACTAACTTTTTGCCCTTTGCATCGTTCCCCTTTCTTTTGACACTAGATCAGCTACGACGATGACGACGACAATAGGGACGACGACGATGCCAATGACGACTCCACCACTGCTTCATGTCGCTCAAAAAGGCACTTTTAAAATTTTTAAATGTAAAAAACAAGGGGAAACTCTCGCAATTTTTTTTTTAGGTGCACTCCCATTCCATTGTAGAATCTCGTAGTCCAAGTTACTAATAAAAGTATACCAATTTTCTGCCCACCCCCATCCGCTACTATTTTTGATACTTTTACACAGCTTGGTCGTCTTTGTCTGCCTCCAATTGCTTGGTTTTTACAGTAACTTAGTCATTCTCATTACAACCCGTCGCCATTTACACATTAGCTTATCTCCGGCCTCAAACATAGTGTGTACCAATAAAACTTTGTATATATGCGAAGATAGACCTTACGATCATGTACATGTCATTAGATTCATTACAACTAGTAAAACAACGGTGTTTTAGGAGCTGTCAATGATGAGTTACTCATCTGTAGTTTGGTCTCTATAATGTACATGGTATTGTCATGGTTATGGATTTGAGAAAGGTAGGATGATTCAAGTAGGCTTTATTGATGGGATAGGTCTAAAGGGCTATGGTGCAGGCTATGTTTGGGGTCGTAGTTAAGCTAATGTCTATTGGCAACAAGCTATTGTAATGGGAATGACTAGACTGCTGTGAAAAGTACGCAAATAAGGTGGACAAAGACGGGCAAGCTGTGTCAAAGTATCAGAGATAGTAGCGGAAGGATATGGGCAAAGAATTGGTATACTTTTATCAGTAACTTGGACTACGAGATTCTACAATGGAATGGGAGTGTACCTAAAAAAAAAACTTGCGAGGGTTTCCCCATGTTTTTTACATTTGAAAATTTTAAAAAGAGCCTTTTTGGGCAGCATGAAGCAGTGGTGGAGTCGTTATTAGCATCGTCGTTGTCCCTATTGCCGTCGTCATCGTCGTAGCCGATCTAGTGTCAAAAGAAAAAGGAACGATGCAAAAGGTAAAAAGTTAGTAATGGTAAGCAAAAGATGAACATGACGTGAGAAGAGGAGACTTACCGTTCGTTCGTTCGTTTGCTCGTTCGTTCGTTCGTTCGTTCGTTTGTCGTCGTGGAGTAAAGAGAATGACAATGGAGGCAAAAAAAAGTAATGACGAGGGGGAAGAAGGAGCAAAATAATAGGAGAGGCAGAAAAAAATAATCTTATAGGCCATCGGGGATTTAAATCCAGAGTGCATAGGCACACATTGTTGGAGCAGTGTGTGGGCAGGATCGTGTTCCTGAGCGTCAATTTGCAGCATATCCCTAACATATCAGAGCGAGTATGCTACTACATTCTCATGCTGTGATGTGGACTTGACTTTTGAATGACAAATACGCTGTATCAGAGAAGATTGGATGTTGCCAAATGGGATAGCAGGGGTGGAGCTCCATGCTGAGCACCGAGTCTTGTATAAAAGTCTTCCTGAACATCATGATCACCTGTACAGATGTATTTTCAGCGACGATAGGTTAAATAGGATGGCCAAGACTGAGCTCTTTCACCGCCAGTCGGTCATGTCATTCCCCGATCGCCAGGAACAACTTCTTGCAGAGGCTGGTAGGTGGGTTAAGGGCGGCAAGATAAAAGAATCGACCCTATGTGGGGAAGCCTGCCATCGATTGCACTAATTCTCTTGGAAGGTTGGTGAGATATGCGCCGTTCATCGTTGTGTTGTTCCATCGGCCTTGGCGTCGTATTTGATCCACGTTCGCATACACGTTACCGCCCGCCATACGAGCTGATGAGCCGCAATTGATATGTGTGTTTTTTGTTGGACCTGATACCACAGGAGAAGAGAGAGCCTTGCCGATCGATTCCCGATGACAAGAGTAAGACCATTCCTGTGCCTGGCGGTTTTATCTTTATTTCAAATTGAGTCCCAGCTATGCCCGGGACTCGTGTCAGGGACTCAGAGAGTCCCCCGCCATATCAGTCCTCATTGTCCGTAAAATTCAGCATACACAGATTGGTTCTGTCCCGGGGGTTCTGTCTGTAGCATTTCCCTATTTAGTCTGCCCTTTTCTTCTAAAAAAAAAAGTCAGAGTGTGAAAAACCTCTAAAGACTTGATTTTGGGCCTGCAGGCCTGAGTTTAGCCCTGACTACTTGCTTTTTGGGACGTTTAGGCGGCTTTTGAGCGACCTCTTGCCCCAGACTTGAGCCGAGCACCTTTTGATTGACTTTTTTGGCGGGTTTTGGAAATTTCAAAAATTTGATCGAAAAATTTGGAGATTCGAAATATGAATCCCCCATTTTCATAAAGAGTTGCTTATTTCTCAGGACTGAGATACATGACCCATTTTCAAATTTCACAGGAGACACAATGCGTTGCGTGGCTAACGACTAGTACCAAGAAACATGCACTTGTATGTCCAATGGGTCTGTAAACGTTCAAATGAACCGTAAAAAAGTGACTGATTGGAGTGGTACCAAATGTAGCAGTATATCCACGTAAACCATGCATTCTTGGTATCCATCGATAGATGAGAAGCACATACAGGTTCATGTTAAATTTGAAGGCAGGTTGTATATTAAGTTCAGGAGAAAAAAAAGAGATGCAAAAAAAATTGAACTTTTTCCAAGGGGGTCCCTGCCCTTTTTTCAAAAGGCGGAGTATGAAAATTACAAGCTTGGGTTTAGGCCTGAAGCTGGGGTTGAGCCCGACGGCCCTTATTTTAGCCCTGCAAGCTTAAATTTAGCCCTACAAGCTTTTAGGCGTTTTTTAAACCGTCTGCTGGCCTCAGGCTTGTGTTTAGCCCTATAGGCCCGAGTTTGGCACCCAATACTCAGCTCTCCAGCGTCTGTTAAAAAATTAGGGCCTATATTTTGTAAAGAATGATTTATTTTTCAGAACTGAGATAGACAACCTGCGTTCAAATTTGACAAGGACTTGGGTGTGCCTTGTATTTATTGCATGATACCAAGAAACATGCACTTGGATGACGAATGGGTCCATGCACGCTACATTAAGCTTTAAAAAAAGCAACCGATTGGAGTGGGACGTACCAAAAAAATGAACTCACCCTAGGAAACCAGGCGTTCTTGGTATCATGAAATAGATTCGGAGCACATTTTTTTCCTTGTCAAATTTGAACGCAGGTTGCCCATTCAGTTTGAGAGAAAAAAGAGAAACAAAACGTTTTCCAAAGGGATGGCTCAACTCCTTTTTTTTGTAAAGAATGACTTATTTCTCAGAACTGAGATGGACAACCTGCGTTCAAATTTGACAAGAATATGGAGTTGTTTTGTATCTGCTGCATGATACCAAGAAACATGCATTTGGATGTCGAATGTGTCCATGAACGCTACAATAAGCCTCAAGAGACCGACCGATTGGAGTGGTACGTACCAAAAAAGTGAACTCATCCAAGAAAACCAGGCGTTTTCGGTTTCATGCAATATATACGAAGCACGTCCATATCCTCGTCAAATTTGATCGCAGGCTGTCCATTCAGTTCGGGAGAAAAAAGAGACGCAAAACTTTTCCCAAAGGGTACTAGAATTCCCCCTTTTTCTCAGGGGATGGTCTATCCTATTTCGAAAGACCGGAGTTTGAAAACCCTTGGTAGCATATACTACCAGCGTTTTCTTATATGATGGCGGGATAAACATGTACTTGAGAAAACGTCAGGGATCCTGCGTTGGGTTACGTCCTTCGATTCCATATGCGGTCAAGAAAGAGGTCGTTTCCAAATCATCTGATGAGCTGATGAGCCTAAAGGATGCCTCGGTGGTCAATGTTCAAACGCCGCTTTTTTGGGTGCGTCCTCCTTTTACGCTTGGGGGTTTTTTGGGCTATAAAAGGTGTGGAAATCGTCGACGGCTTCAGTTAAAATTGAGTATCAGGCACGCTATGTTTGATGAAAAGGGGTATTCTACCCAGTCTCTTTTGTCAAACGGGTTGCCATAGGAGCTTTTGTGACGCTATTTGGCGCTGCTCAAGTCCGACCCCGGCGAATGAGCCACTGGGCCATTTTCCTCCCTTCCATCCGCGGGGTTTGAAAAATAAAAATCCTGTCAACATAAGGTGTGTTTTTCTGTTTTTTCTTTAAACCATTACTACCCTTCTCTTCCTGGTAAGAATCACTGCATTGAACGTTGAAACTAGAAATGTGTATTTGGACACTAGAAAACTAATGTCAATGTAATTGGCTGTTATCACTCTCATCATAGCTATGGCTTCTAGATTATTGTTCAAAGGCGTTGCCGGTAAGGGACAAGAACATGGAAAGGAATTGGAAGGTACTAAGCTCATCCTTGTTTCTAACGTTTAGGTAACGCCGTTGCTCGTCCCGCTTTGACCTTGTCTCGTCAATCCCTCGGTGTGTCCGCGTAAGCGATATAAATCCTTTTGTACACGGGAAAGATATAGGCACTGACCTTCTTACATGCAATCTTCTCTCCCTCTAGTGTTCGTAACTACAGTGCTCAACAACCTACACAACAAGGTAATGAAGGATACAACGTCGTGTATTGTCGCCATTACTTGCCCGCATACTCATAGATCATGATACATAGATCCCAAGCAAAAGGCCAACAGCATTATCGACTCTCTCCCCGGCAACTCTCTTGTGTCCAAGACCGGTTACATCACTCTGGGTACTGGTTTGGCCACTTTCCTCATCTCCAAGGAAGTGTATGTCTTTAACGAAGAAACTTTGGTCTTGGTTGGTGCTGGTGGTCTTTTGTTCGGGTTGTTAAAGTACCTCCGTGAACCCTTCACTACCATGGGTAACGAACACATCAACGTAAGCTTTCTGTGTGCTGGGATGGGAATAGGCCACTAACAACAACAATGAATTATTAGCGTATCAAATCTGTGTTGAACCAAGCCCGTGACGACCACAAGTCCGCTGTGCAAGAACGCATTGATCAAGTTGGCCAAATGAAGGATCTCGTTGATGTCACCAAGGCTCTTTTCGAAATCTCTCGTGAAACCGCCCAATTGGAAGCCGAAGCCTTCAAGCTCAAGCAACAAGTCGCTGTCGCCACCGAAGTCAAGTCTACTCTGGATTCTTGGGTCCGTCATGAAACCAGTGTCCGTGAACGTGAACAAAAGCAATTGGCCGCTTACTTGATCGAAAAGATCCACAAGGATTTGAAGGATCCCAAGATTCAACAACAAATCTTGGATCAAGCTGTCGTGGATGTGCAAAGTAAGTAACCAAGGAAAAAGTGACAGGTGGCAAAGAAAACAGGACCTTGATTCGCTAACATCTCTCTCTCTCTCCTTGATATAGAACTCGCCAAATCTTCTTAGATACTTCTTTTTACATAACCTATTGAATAAAAACGGACCTTATACATACGGATGGGTTACTTTGTCCATGATATGCTTCATTCCCATTTGGTGTGTGTACGTGTGACTGGGACTAATAAAGGGCGGCGGCGGCGGAGAAAAGGGTCTTCTCTCTTTTTTCTTCCCTCTCCCTCTCTCTTTCTGTCATTATTCTTTGTAGATACCCTATAGCCTATCACCCCCCTCTCTGAATGGTATGCAGACACATCGTCGGCGACCCTCCAAGTCCATTCTTCTCCCTCGAACGTTGGCGACGGCGCCCCATCATCATTCGACTTATGCCCGACGCATGACGATTCATTTACCCGAAAGCGTCCCTGACAACACTCATCTATGGGGCTATGCTCTTCTCTGTGCCACGTTTTTTGTGTTTGTGGCGACAATGTATGCCATGGTAGGCAGCAAGTATGCTCCCCAGACGAACATTGAGGTAAGCCAGAATCAAGAATCAAGGGGTAATGATGACAGTTTGTATATTTTTCTGTAGTGGCTGGATTGGATCAAGAATGATACATACTATTGCTTATTGGTACCTATCACAGCTATTGCGTGGATCTACTTTATTGTGTGGAACTGGATGGGCATGAAGTTCTTTAGACATAACTAGGCTAGGACTATTATAGAATTGGATATAGATGGTTAGGCATATGCTATTTGAATAAAGAAGTAAGTGATTTCACGTGGATGTTAAATGGGCTGCTGACAACGTGGTGGGCCTTGAAAGATGATGACGATGGATACTGGTTCGGGGTTGAAAAGGGTCATTGTTTGTTATCGAGTTATTAAGTTTGTTAGGTGTGGATCTTACAGGGGTTGATGACAATGAGCTTGACTGACCGACTGGAATACATGCAGACACTATGGCTACTATAGAAAACAAAGTGTTGGGTGTCATAACTTGTCCTTTGTTGAACGACACACTTATTGGAACGGAGTTGAATGGATCACCAAATCAATGCGGAGCTTGAACCTCGCCCAATTTTTCCTTTTTTTCTCTTTCACTCTGAGTCGAAAGTGTGTTTTCGCTTTTCTTTCTCTCCTTCCTTCCTTCCTTTCTCACCTTCCCCTTTTTTCCTTCATCTTACTGCGTCCTTTTCTTCTCTTTTTACATCTGTTTTCTTTTACTTTGATCATCATCCTTTGCGCTTCAAAAGATCCCTCTTTCTTTCTCTTTATTTGATTATAGCTAAAATACACACACACACACATATTCTTCTCTTTTCTCTTCCTCTCTAAAGTAACAATCTATAATGTCTTTGGAAGGTCAAGGGATTCGGATAGGAAACAAGTATAGACTTGGCAAAAAGATAGGTGCTGGGTCCTTTGGCGAAATCTATCTAGGTAAGAAGACAAGCAGATTGTTGCTTTGCGTAGTCCTCCTTTTTCTCATCTTTTTGATACTTGAATATATAACATAGGCAACAACATTATGAGTGGCGAAGACGTGGCTGTGAAAATGGAAGGAATTCGTGCAGCACACCCTCAACTGGAATACGAAGCACGAGTCTACAAGACACTCGCTGGTGGAGTTGGCATTCCTTTTGTACGATGGTATGGCAAAGAAGGTGAACACAACGTACTGGTGATGGATCTCTTGGGACCCTCTATGGAAGACTTGTTCAACTTTTGCAAGCGTCGCTTCTCACTTAAAACCGTCCTTTTACTGGCCGATCAATTGGTAAGATAGATAACATAGTTAGATAGACAGACACCATTACTTACTCACACATCCAACTTGTTGTTTAGCTTTCTCGTGTAGAATATGTCCATTCAAAAGGGTTTATTCACAGGTAAGAACAATGAATGAATGACACATAATAGCGCATGGTTACCATTCTTATCATCTCCTGTCACTACTTGTAGAGATATCAAGCCTGATAACTTTTTGATGGGTATTGGAAAGCGGGGCAATCAAGTCAACATGATCGACTTTGGGCTGGCGAAACGATTCAAGGATCCCAAGACCAACCACCATATCCCTTACAGAGAAAACAAGAATCTAACGGGGACTCCACGCTATGCTAGTGTCAATACACATTTGGGGATTGAACAGTCTCGACGGGACGATTTGGAATCTTTGGGTTACATACTGGTCTACTTTTGTCGTGGTCAACTTCCTTGGCAAGGGATCCGTGCACGCACCAAGAAGGAGAAATACGACAAGATCATGGAAAAGAAGATGATCACCTCTGCTGATGCCCTTTGTCGTGGTTTGCACCAAGAATTCGTTATATACCTCAACTACGTCCGCTCTCTTCGATTCGACGACAAGCCTGACTACTCTTATCTGCGCAAACTCTTCCGGGATCTGTTTGTACGGGAAGGATTCCAATATGATTATGTATTCGACTGGACCATGCGAAGAATGGTAAGTAATCATATCATCTCTATGTGTCCTCGTACTAACACATTCACTTCCTTGCATCATCATCATCATAGCACGAAAAGAAGATGGCCGAAGCAAGCCCGACTGCTCCTCTGGATCCTCCTTTGTACTCCTCTCCAATGCCTCCCTACGATGGTGCTGTTCTGCCAAGCCAACAACGCCGCGCTATGATGGGTGCCTTACCAGCAAGTGGAGGTGTCACCTCAAGTCATCATCGAACTCAACAACAACAGCAACAACAGCAACAGCAACAACAACAACAACAACAACAACAACAACAACAGCAACAGCAACAGCAATACCGTACAGATACCAGCAAATCTCCTGAAACGTCGAAACGATTGGACGATGTCATGTTGCAATATCAGCAACAACAACGTATGCTACAACATCAGAACTACAATGCATCAAACTTGCCACCTCAACAATCACAGCCTCAGCAACAAATGTCTTCGGACCCCGCCCTTTTCAGCTTCCCTTACTCAACTGGTCCTAGTGGAAGAATACTCATGAGGGAAACTCAGCCTGGTGGTAAGTCTAATTGTGTGTGAAAAGTCCTTGGAGGTGATCGATATCTACTGTGACAACTAACACGTTCTTT
The DNA here is from genome assembly GCA_900079185.1 of Absidia glauca. NCBI lineage: Eukaryota > Fungi > Mucoromycota > Mucoromycetes > Mucorales > Cunninghamellaceae > Absidia > Absidia glauca. Next base: position 132,732 of record LT554386.1, read on the forward strand.
GTTTTCCGTCCAACGGATGCACCCCCAACTATCAATAGCTTCTACCGCAATTAAACCCGCGTTACTGCAACAGCAACAGCAACACTATATGCCTAGACCAGGTCTCCATGAACAATATCCCTCACCGGCAATGCACCACTTACCATCAGTCCCCCACTATAATGACAACAAGAACAGCTCTCTTCCTCAACACTACCCACACAAGACTTTTATGGACCCAGCAACCACTACTCCTACAAACTATCAATTGAAACCAAAACAACACCAATCGAACTATCACCATGGGGATTTGTTTTAAGCTCTTTTAGTTTAGAAAATTAGATGAACTTCTTCTTTTGTTTAACATAGCTGAATAAAAATACGACCATTGAAAGTTGACTTATGGGCGAAGTATCATAAAGGAAACGATAGCAAAGCATTTTGTCCACTAATAGAGGCTTGGTGTGTGCCTTTACATACATGCTACTACTTCCAGAAGATCCATTGGGCCACTCTCATTCAAATTGAACCAGGGGATCGGAGAAGAAGATAATGCATGGACGAGGGGACACAGGTGATTTGCAGCCCTGCCGGGATTCCAGCTCCGCTTCTGGCAACAAAGGATCGCTTTTTTCATGTCAATCTTACTTTTTGCTTCTTCTTTACTTTTTATTTTTATTCCCATTGACATTGGCTCCGCATCACGAACGACTCGCCCTCTAGACAACGACGAACGCGGGGTAACCCTCTCCTTCTCTTCATCTTGTCCATCTTTCTCTTACCATGGCTGACATTTACCTTTTGCATAATTGCCCTTTTTTTTTTCTTGGTTGATCGAAAGAAATGGCAACGGTTTTAGGCTCTCTGGAACCAGGACTGGATGGCCATGTATTCAGACTAGGGATTACGACAAACGTGGGGAACTCCTCGCAAATTTTTTTTAGGTGCACTCACTTTTCTATAGTAGAATCTCTAACCATTTGCATTGCTCAAAATAGTTCTACTTTTTTATTCTCCTCGTTTGGAACTGCCACAGACACTTTTAGCATCGCTGACCAGCCCTTCCTTTCTCTGGGTCATTACATTAGGTTAGTCATTCCAAGTTCTGTATATACTTTTGCAGCCCCCCCCATATAGTTTGAACATAGTCTCAGTCAGTCAATAAAACTTCTTTGAAACCATCCTCAACATGTCCATGATGCCGTTTGTTTCCTAGGATCATATTTGAGCGAAGGAATCTTTGCTGTTGCTGAGGCTTGCCAGCTTGTTTTTGGGTTCGTTTGTCGGTACTTATTCTGTCACAAGAGGGATTTTCACACTGTATCAAGTGTATGAATGAACGAAACTCCCTTTTTGACCAGACTACTTCTTTTTTTGAGCCCTGTCCACACAAACACTATGTGTCCCTGACATCCTACCGTTCAGAAAACCATAAATTTGCCGAATTTTCAAAAGGCCACTTTTTAAAAAAAAGGATGGGTAAGCACCCATGAAAAGTGTCACTTTTTGTCAAACATGGATTTTCTCGTAAAAAAGGTAAAAACCCTCACCTCAAATTTTACATGACTAAAGTAGTGCCTCTTATCTACCGAAGGACCAAGATACTGGAGGTTTCGGTGGACGAACGACCGACTTGAAACCGCGGGAATCAGTCGCTGTTTTAGCGGCTTAATGTGGCGTTCAAAGACGCATACAGCACCGGTATGCTTCAGTTTTGATATACTTTGACAGATGTACATTCCATCTTGTTCCATGTGAAATTTGGATATGGGTACTCCATCTCAGTTTTGAAAAACAGGGACGACTCGTTACAAAAATTGACAGCTGGAAATTTTAAAAAAGTCAAATGTGTCCACTTTTTTTAGGCCGCCGCCCGCCTTTTTCAAACTCTTGTGTGCGTAGGTCAGAGTTCCCAAGATGACTAAGAACATAATTCAAATAAAAAAATCATGGAAATGGTTCAAAGTAGCTTTTATTCACTGCATGAGACTAAACTATAGGTAGGATTTGCCCTGGAATGACTAAATCTAGTGTGATGAGCTACGGAATGAAGGAGGGGAGAGCTGATCAGTGGTGTCAAGAGGGTTTTTGGTAGTGTCCAAAGGAGGTGGGTCAAGCAATAATGCCTTTTTAAAGTGCAACAGCCATAGAATCTACAATGGAAAAGTGAGTGCCTTGTGCCAGAAAGTTAATATCCGTTGCCATTCAGTTAAATCTACTATGACAAAAAGAAGGGCAGCGATGCTCAAGGAAAATGTTAGTCATGGTAAGAGGACAAGATGCTGGAGGGGAAGAGTAGTTACCGTGTGTTCGTCGTCAAGGCCGTTGCATAAAGTTGTAGTCAGAGGTGGTGCGTCCCATTGCAGTGCAAAGATAAAAGTAAAGACGAGAGAAAAGTAATGACAATGGGGACAAGAAGCAAAGCTTTCCGTGCACATAGTCTCTGCATAGGCCAAAGCCATTGGATGCTCCATATACGCTATTCCAATATCTATAAATGATTACATGATCTTTTACACTAGACAGAGCATACACAAGCCACTCGCTTTGAATACAAGGTGGGCGGAGTTTGAGAAAGATCATTCATGCAAGACAATGACTTTTTTTTTTCGATGGTATAGAAAGATGTGGTCAAAGTGCACCGCGAAAAGGTGGAACTCCAAAGTAAAGGTATAACCCATAATAGATAAGGACAACTCAGGCTCCAAGGATGGCGAACCATCCAAGGTTCCCTTTTTCGCCTATGGAAAAGGCAAGCTGAGCTTTGCACGTCGGCGTTTTGATCTGCACATTGGACCCTGACACCCACGTGGATGTTGCCATGGGGATGACAGTTGCTATAGGAAGCCATTCTACTCAAACGCCGATATCATGCCACCAACTGTCCACACAAACAAAAAGTATCCTCTAATCTACAAGAGGCTCTAATCTACAAGAGACGGTGTTGGGTAATTGTATAAAGGGATGCGGAGAGAAAGGAAGTGTTGAAACGGGAGCATACCAAACGCATTTCTCCCACCACTCCTCCCTCTCACTCTCTACGGTGTTTTATTGTTTTTGGTGTTGTTGAAACGATTTTAAGGGGATGTTAATGAGTTTGTTCTAATAGGAATCAATGATCTACACACTATATGACTAGTAATACATGTTGAATTGGTAAAGAAGCTATGTATAGGGAAGGGCTAATGAAGGAGATGATACATATAAGATATTAAAAATGATAAGTAGGTGTATGCAAAGAAAATGACAGGGGATGAAGATGAGCAACCATTAGGCAATGATAGAGAGGACCTTGGATCCAACTCGTTTCCACAATGGCCATTCTTTCTTGTCAGGATTCAGTTCACCATCGCCATTCGTATCAAAGACTTCTTTTTCGATCTTCAGGGTACCAGTTTCAAAGTCCATTTCATGATTCTTGACAAGGGAAGGTCGGGCAATGATCTTGTGGCCGGCATACAGGACCACAGCCAAGATCAGACCAATGTAAGAGCCAATGACATTACCGGCATTGATATCACCCATGAAGGAGGCGTAGCCTTGGCCAAAGATGACAATCAGACCAATGACAATGACAAAAATGTCGCAAATTGGGAACAAGGGAGCAACGTAAGGGAGATCAGCAAGCGATCGGCCTTGGGAGAGGTAGCCTTGACGGAATCGGATATGAGTGACGGAGATAATGACCCAGGTGATCAAACCAGCCAAAGATGTCAGACGAGTAAGCCAGTTGAACACCACACCGGAGCCAAACAAGGAGGTCAAGAAGGCGAGGCACCCAACCAGGCAAGAGGCGAGGACAGCGTAGATTGGGACACCCCATCGGTTCACACGGGTGAAGATCTTGGGAGCAAATCCGCTTTCGGCGAGACCCATCAAGGTACGGCTGGAAGAGTACACACCCGAGTTACCGGCGGAGATCATGGTGATGAGGATAATGGCGTTCATGATATCAGCAGCAGATTTGGCGCCGGCCTTTTGGAAAACGGTGGTGAAGGGACTGACCGAGATGTCGGAAGCGCCGTCGAGAAGGGTGGGGTCGTTGTAAGGGATGATGAGGCCAATGATCAACATGGAAAAGATGTAAAACAGAATGATACGCCAAAAGACTTGCTTGACAGCGGAGGGAACCGTCTTGTGGGGGTTTTCTGATTCACCGGCGGTGATACCGACGATTTCCACACCGTTGAAGGAGAAGGCTGCTGTGATGAAGACGTTGAATACACCGAGAAATCCGTTGGGGA
>LT554386.1:188718-199954 GCA_900079185.1 Absidia glauca
ATCCTTACTCGGGTCTTTAGTTTAGTCATAGATGTAACCAGCTTGAAGCCATATCAATCAATAAAACTCACTCTTTGACTCTCACAATCCCCCTTTCCCAAACCCTGCCGTTCGGCAAAAAAGGACAGACCGTCCCCCATGGAAAAAGTACCACTTTTTTCTTGGACACCGATTTTCTTGTGAGCGAGATAGACAAACCCTACTCCAAATTTAACAGAAACAAAAATGTGCACCCCTGTCTATCGAGTTGTGCCAATGATGTTGAGTCTTTGTGGACGTCTCGTTGTATTTGGGTGGTACTCTACAATCAGTCGCTGGTTTGGAACTTTGTGTAGTGCTAACGGATACATGCCTTTTAAAAATACACTATTTCTTGGTACGATGCGATAGATATAGATTGTATCTTGATCCATTCAAAACTTGAAGATGGGTTACTTGACTCGGTTTTGAGGCATAGGAGCACTCTTTTTTTTTTTGAAAAAAAAAAGGTGGGGTTCAAAACCGATGAGTTTTTTTTGGAAAAAAAAAAAAAAAGTTCTCAAACTATTCAAACGCCGCCTTGCCGCCTAAAAGGCGACCAACTTTTTGTCTTTCTCGCTCCCTCATCCACCTTTACCACATCATGATACCACGTCTAGCTGTTACTTTTATCAACAATAGCCGTTTAACGATGGGCATAAGACATCTCTTTCTTTCCAATGAATGCTGGTCACATTATGCTCACTATCATATGTGTTCCTAGTCTTTTCTTGAGAGACTTAGCAAAGACGGTAGTGTGGACATTTTGACGATATTCCTCTTTTTCACTTGAGGGACGACGATTAAAGAAAAGTGGGGGTATGGAAAGATACAACAGAAAGACCCATGATCTTTTCCCGCTTTAGCGGCCAGACTATTAAAGCACGGACCACCTTTTTGCATAAAAAGTCCCTCCCCGCTTTGGCGGGAGTTGAATTCCCTTCTTTCTCTTCTATCCCTCACTTTTTTTTTTTCCCTTTCGCCATTGACATGAGTGGCCGCAACAATACATTGGAAGCTATTTGGTAAAGAGAAAAGAGAAAGACAGAACAAACAGCAGATCTACTACTATTGTTTTGTATATAGGAAAGTAGGCCTGATGTCTCGTGGCCGCAAATCAGCGGAAATGCTGCGTATGGAACGTCGTCTTCAAGGTCTCAAGACTCCTACGTTATGGTAAAAAAACAAGGCTACTCCTGTCAGCGCTCAATCACTCTCATTTGTCTTTGATTCTAGTCGCCGTGTGACGGATGCTCAAGAGGGCAAGACCTTGTTTGAAATGTCTCGCCTTTTGGTGGGATTGACGAAAATTATCCATCAACAAAGCGCTCAAGTTTACAGTAAGTAATCAAACTGTCTCCCCGCCTATCTTACTTATCATTATCTCTCTACCTATAGAGGAGTCTCTAGCTCTGCTGTCCAAAGTCCGTCGTGAAATGGCAAGCAATACCGAGATGACCATCAATCTTGCTTTGGCCAAACCGTAGGCCATCCTCCTCTTGAACACCCAAATACACACACACACAACTCATGCTCTCTCTTTTTTTTTGTTTTGAAATAGCAATGATGTCAAACACTTTACCTTTAAAGATGGCATACGCTTCGTGGAAGGTCCCCATCGAACCCGAACAAGCCTAGTAAGTGGATGTCGTCCTACCTCACCCAAAGAATGTATACAAATGATGATCTTTTCTTTTTGGAACCGTAGATCGATTTTGATGACTCGCCTCTTCTTTTACTAGCATCACGTGGTTATGATATTACGGCATTAACACCGCCACCACCAGCGCCTTTATCCCCATCCCCGGTCTCGTCCATGTCTCCCGAAAACTTACGCAACACTGTGCTCGTATTGGATTCCCAAGAAACTGAGCCTGACTTTATGCAATTCGACCTGCCCAACAAGGAAATTGCACAAGCCGGACCGAGTCGCCGCCCTTTGGATCCTGAACAAGAAGTCTCAGATTATGACATGTCTAATGATCAAGGCTGGGCTTCCATGCTGGCCGAATTCGCAGGGTATGTGTCTAACATCTCGTGTCTCCAACGCCTACCTCATCCACCTTCTCTCACTCCTCTTTGTAGCCCTACCAATGGTGCGTCTCAAGAAGTCCCCGTATTCTCACCGGCAAGTCCTATTTTCTTCTGTCTCTTTACCCGTACTGACTGACGCATGTATTGTATTTAGAGAAACTTCCACCTTGCGTATCCCCGGGACTCTGAACCCATGATCCTCCAAGCACAGGTGCCCTCTCCCTTGGTGCCCCGCTCAGCAGAAGAAAGTGTCGCCGATGACTTTTTTGATTTTGCCCCGTATGAATCCTCGCCCCCTGTATCGCTCCGTACTGATGACTACTCACACATAAGGCCCTATCCCGATCCATCGCCCCCGCCATTTCGACGTCAAAGAAGAAGAAGAATTCGATCCGATGGACTTCAAGTAGTGCCTGTTGAGGATGTCATGGATGATCCTACCACTATCCAGAGATATGCCCAAGATACTCGTGCCCTGCTCACATACGACCCTGAGGCCGTTACTCCCCGTCCGTCACTCAAGAAACAAAAGGTAACCCCTCGCAATGACCCCTATCGGACAAGATCCACATCTCACTCTGTTTGTGCCTGTGTGTTAGGAGGAGAAAATACGCCGCATCATTCGTCTGCCCAATGTACCGCCCAGACTACTCTCGACCTTTTGGAATCAAAGCCAATTGGTTCCTGAACAATCAACCCGGCCCGCTGGTGAACATTCCAGTAAGTAAAACCCATATAAAAGTAAATCAAGTCCACTTTCTAACCCAGGATCTGCTCTCTCTCTCTCTCTCTCTCTCTCTCTTTAGACATTGTAAGCTTTGTTTCTGATCAACCTTTTTTCCCTTACTCATCCCTGATTCTTTCTGTAGGAGCGGCCACGTTTGGAAGATGGTCGTGATCGAGATCCATATTCCCATGACTCTTATATGTTTCCCGACTTTATGGATGACCAAGATGACATTCCACCACCCGCCACAAGTATATGCCCTCCCCTCGAAGTGTACCGTATATACCCCTAACTCTATCTCTTTGATTAGCGATGAACCCTTCTTTGAATGATACGGACGACTTTAATCATATTAGTTTGGGGGACGATCAACCCAGCTCGTCCACCAGGCGCAGACAGCAACGTGAGCCTTTCCTAGAGGCCTCATGGACCGGCCACCACTCCGACCCTACCGAAGAACGAGGTAAATCTCATCCACCTACCCATTATACTTATCTCTCTCTCTCTCTCTTTTTGTAGTTCTGAACTACAGTGAACTCTTGGAAATGTATGTACAGCCACCACCTTTGGATAGCACGGTGTTTGAATTTGATCAGTAAGTAATATTTTCCATTTAGAAACTACACATCGTCTCTGACTTTTTCTCGTATAGATATTTGGGCATTCTTACCAATCGTGAAGAATGCCATTTTGATGAGGTCTTTACTGTGGGTCCTGGAGGAAGTAAACGCTCGGAAGCAGCCTTGGCATTCTACTATGCCCTCGAGTCGGCCGGAGCAAGACGAGTCCTACCTTCGCAAGACATCCCTTATGGTCCCATCACACTCCACTTGCCCTGATTACACAATACATGCTTCCACATTTGCACATATACTTTACATAGTAGCCCCCCCCTCCTTGCTCTTCTCTTAAACCTCAAATAAAATTCTTTCCATGAAATAGCATCATCTAAACTACGGTAGCTCGGGGGTCTTTTTTATGATATAGCAAGTGGGTAGGTATTCCGAATGCGTGCGCACAGTTTTAAAAAAAGTCAAAGTGGGTTTTATTGGAAGACATGGAGGACTAGTCTAGTGTAATGACAAGAGAAGCGATCTGAATCGCCGGGTAAAGAGTAGTAGTAGGTAGTTGCTGATAAAATGTTGCGCTGCATTGTGGAAAAAAGTATGTATGATAGCTCATTGTAGAAGAAAGAAGAGCCAACCCCGCTTGGCGCCTATTGGTGAGATTGTGATCGGCATTTCATAAATCGAGACTCCGTCGAATTGGAATTTCAAATTCCGGTATTGTCCCTTGGCAATTCGAAAAGTCATTTTGTTTTCTTTCCTCTTTGCTTTTCATCATCTCTACACATCATCTCTATTATTACAAACAACCAATCATGTCCGACAGCGAATCTATATCCGACTATGAATCTATATCCGACAACGAATCTTTAACCGACAACGAATCTTCCATCACCACCATTGAAGAACTGGCCGAGTTTTTTATGAAGGAAATGACGGGCCTCAAAAACCACCTTGCCGCCGCCAATGCTCGCGCCGCGGCCCAATCTGCCACCTCCAGTGCTCCCATCGTGGGCCAACCCCTCAACAAGACTCCGATTCGGAAGCCAACAACGGCTTCCAAGAGGATGAAGAAACCGATCGTCGCTGCAATCTTGGATCATTTGTTGGAGGACACCAAGTTTACCTTCTCGGACCAGGTCCTGAAAAAGGTGAGCGCCAGCAACTCTCTCTCCCCCAAGGAACGACAGGCGTTTGCGGTCTACGACCTCCTCTCCATGTGGGCCCGCAACATCGCCAACGAAGAGCGGATGTTTACTGGTGAATCCATCACTTTTGCCAAGCTGCCCGCCGCCAAGCAACAAGAGCTTGTCCAGTCCTTGGAGGCCCGTGCTGCAAAGAAAAACCTTCACATCAGCCGGTGTGAGGGGTCTTGGATGGCCACGGCGTTGCTGAAGGAGAAGTTCGCCAACCACGCGGACAATGCCACCCGGGTGCAGAAGAAGAAGGGTGTGGCGGTCGCCCCTGGACCCGACATCGACAACGACGACACAACGACAGCGACAATGACGAACAACAGCAATTGACGGGGGGTAAGAGTAGCTATCAAGGAAGTATACGGTGTCATGCTTGGACATTGATCTTTTTGCTTTTTATTGCCTTAGGCTCCTTCTGCTGTGGGCTCTTTGGATGAATTCCTGATGCTTCATCCGTAAGGAACAAGCTGATTACCTTAATAAAACAAACTTTAACCTCATCAGAATTTTATATTGGGTACTTAGAGAAAGCGTGCCCGCAGGGATTCCTCTTCGCCCTCCTCTCTTGGCCGCCCAACGACTGATTCCGTTGCTGCTTCAACCTCTGTCCCTTCTTCTTTCTCTGCTTCTGCCTCTGTCCCTGTCTCTTCCTCATCTCCTCCTCCTCCTTCTCCTGCTTATGCTTCGGGTTCTGCTGATTCTGGTCCTGCCTCTGCGTAAAGTCGAAGTAGTAGTAGTAGTAGTAGTAGTAGTAGTAGTAGTAGTAGTAGTAGTAGTAGTAGTAGTAGTAGTGGGGATGATCTGTAACGAATAAAACACACTCTTTAATACGTTTATAAACGAATGCATCCAATACGAAAGAAGTATAGAATGGTATTGGGCAATATAGCGTAGTATGGGGAGAGGATTGACCTTTATCACTCGATTCTGTTAAAGACGGATTTTTTTCGGCGTTTGAAAACTGCACTGAGGCTGCCCAGGTCCTCACCTTTTTTTTCATTATATGAAGAGTTGACGGTCGTTCGCTTTATGTGGCCTGTCTACACTTGATCGTCTTTCAAACACTTCCACGATCTACTTGCTTTCTTTTTTTTTTCTCACAGGATCTATGCTTGTGAATAGAAACTGACCTTCCCCCCAAGCAAGACGGCTTGGCACACATGAAATCCCCACGAAATCGCGGCGTTTTAATTTCATGCATAAAAAACCCCCATCTCTCAGGGAGGGGGCTTCTCTCACTATGGAAGACATCAAAGATCTAGTGTCATCATTGACAGTAACAGGCATTGCTGTTTTACGCAACGTCAAGGCGAGGCGACAATTGTTCAAGATGGTGTGGATCCAATTAGGCAGGAACCGTCGTCCACTTTGCATTGCACTTTTCATCTCTTTCCTAAGCATCGTGCTCAGTTATGTGGTCGGTAGGTATGTCATCTATCGTGTGTTTCTTCATCCCGCCAATCGGTACGATGGACCACCCCCGTTCACAGGACATTTGCATCAACTTTTTTCAAAAGACGTAAGCCCCCCTTTTTTTTTCCTTTGCTCAGTCGCTTTACTTACTTTTGTTCGGCTTTTAGACAGGCGTCATGTATCGGATCTGGGCCCAGAAATACGGCCGTGTTTTTCGTTACTTTGGTAAAGCGAATAGTCCTCGAGTGGTGGTGGCCGATCCCAAATTTGTAGAACAGATTATTTCAAACTCAGGCAGCAAACCGTGCCCCTTGCTCCCTTCTGAGCAGTACGAAAAGTTGATTCCATCCATTGTTAAGCCTATTCAGCAACTGGCTAATCAGTGGCGACTGTATTGTGATACAGAGATTGTGGTGTCACATGGGCTGCGATTGGTGGCCTTGGAGATCTTTGCCCAGACGGTCCTGGGGCACTCTCTCGATAGCATCCATGATACTCATCGGCATGCTTTTAACCGTGCTTTTTTAGCACAGCAACAAAACGACCAGAGCAGCCCGACACTGTGGGACCTATCAAGACGTTTCTTGAGCAGAGCCCCTAGGAATACGACGCCCCTTGAACAAGAAACACTCGCCTTGGTGGCCTCTGCCTCTCAGCGTCTGGACTCTACTTCCCCTGCCTTACTTGCACATTGGATGCAAAAGCCCGCTACTCTAGAAGATCTGCAGCGCCAGGCCATGGCTGCCCTGACCGAGGTGTAAGTTTCTCCTTTTTTTTTTACAAACTTGGAGAGGCACTTACTTTATTTTTTGGATACTGTAATGTAGGCATGAAACCATTCATGGGGTAGCAAGTTGGAGTTTGTACCGCCTTGCCGAGAATCCCGATCTCCAGGCCACGTTGCGCACGGTCCCTCCCAACGACCCCTTTTTAGATGCGTTCTGCAAAGAAGCATTTCGATGGGCTCCGCTTGTCCCTGAATCGCATCATATCTTGAATGGGACGCATTGGGTTGTGTCCCCATTGGTGCTGCACTTTGACTCAAGGTACTGGGGAGATGATGTGGATCAGTTCTTGCCATCGAGATGGTACCGCGCCCCCGCCAATCAAATCAGTCCCTTTGTGTATCTCCCAGGAGGTAAGTTACTTTTATTAGGAGGGGGATCCTCTCTATGGAAAATCTCTCTCTTATGCAAAGAGGATTTGTTTTGCGTTTCTCTTAGCTTCTGATTTGGCCATCAAGCAACTCAAACTCGTTCTCACCGTCTTGCTCCAACAGTTCAAGTTTACAGTGAAGCCAGGATTAAATGTCCGTGCGTCGTTGTCTTGGTCTTGTCGTCCCATGCCATGCATGTCACTATTGTTGGAACCTATTGACGGCACTGATTCTGTTGTTGTCGATCAAGAATAAAAACTGACACAGCGGAGTTTAAAATCATAATTCATGCAGATCGGAAGGATGCAAAAGATGAGGGTTTTATTATTTAAAGATGAGGTGCAACGTGAGGGGCATGGATCATAAAGCATAAATGGGGCATAAGATTCTGTGAAAGAAGAAACATAGGGGGGGTGATATGTAAATACAAAGTATGTAGAAGAAAGAAAAAGAGGTATCAACAAAAAAAAAAAAAAAGTATACAATGAAGGCATCAAAGGGCTAAAAGAGAGGCAGAGACCCTAAACAGAGTCCGAGCATCATGGGCTCTCAATTCCTGCAACCTTGTTTCCAAGGTTTGGATTTTACGTTCGAGATGGACAACTTGAAGCCCGAGATCATCGTACGCTGCAAGGAGTTCCTTTTCCTTTGGACCCAACCGAGTGGCGCTGTAATGTTCATTCAGGTCGGCTTGAGTGTAAGCGAGCTGGAGCGATTCGAAATGAACAGAGATCGTCGCCAGGTGGTCATAGGTGAATGCAAGCTCGGATGCCAAGCGTTCCATTTCAGTTGTTCCCAGAGCGGTAGGAGCGGAGTTTGATTTAGACAGGCGGCGTGTCGCTTGTTTCTGGATTCGGCAGCCAGGTTTCTTAGGCAGCGCCCATTTCAACGTATGTGCTTGCATGGATGGCATAGTGTATAAAAGTGTAAAAGTTAGAGAGGGAAAAAAAGATAGTACAAAAAAAAGAGAAAGATCAAAGGATGAAGAAGAACAAAGTTGAAAAGAAGGGGGGTTTATATAGGTTTTTCTCTTTAATGGTCTTCTTTGTCACACCAAAGATCTCAAACGGCTAATTATAACTCCCCCATCAGCCACGGGTAAAGGGAGTATATATATGTGTGACACTCCATATTTGGCCATCATTTGTTCTTAAGCCTCCCTCTCTCTCTCTCCCATGACTCCCATCACATCATGCAGGTAGCGGACTTTTTCCCCCCCCCCAAGGCGTTTTTCCTATTCCAATGATCTATCCAGCCTTGTTTGGGGGGGGAGGAAATGTAAACTTTATAGAAGGCTGAGACAAAAAGAGTTAAAAGGAAAAAAAAAATTGGTCGGCTCACTCGGCTCCGACCCTATCCGTTCGGGTAGGACAATTGTGTAATAGAAGTTGGAACGTTCTCTCATTAAGATTTGTCATTTGTACCTCCTTCCTTCTAACCTCTTTCCATCCACCCTATCTATTTGAGGCCGAGAGCGAAACGCTATTTCTGATGTGCAGTTCGTTTCAATGAAAAGCAAAAGCTGTCAAACGTCATGCGGCTATAAATAGATTCAGGGACAGTATGGTTTATACATCAGATGGGGGGGAGTAAGATGAAGTCTATTTTTAAAGGTGAGAGAGATACAATAAAAGTCGGTTGATGATGTGATTGGTTCCCTTGTTTTTGTGTTTCCTTTCGGCTTTTTACTCGATCCAGGCAGTTCCGTTCAAAGTGAGGAAGTGGCGGTGGATATCTTCATCTCTCCCTTTGATTTTTTCATCTTGAGAGAGAAAAAGCTGTGTCTATTGTAAGGCGGCAGATTTACTTTTTACATTCCTGGATGTGTATCTACCGTGGTTTAAGAAAGGAGAGAGAGAAAGAAGGGACGAAGAGACATCCGTTTTGTACGGAGATCGGAACAGCAAGTTCATATCATGTTTGCCAAAAGGAGTCCAACTCCTATAACCGTTCACGCCGAGAAGTTTTGAGTAACATGGTACAAGAAGCATCGTCCTTCTTTTTCTTCCTTTTCTTTTTTCTCTCTCTCTAGTGCTGGATTGATGGAACAGGGAGGCGTATCTCTTCTCCCCCTTGATCCAGCCGCAATGGCGTTTTCTCGGATCAATGAGATTCATGCCTGACGGAGTTTGAAAAACGTGCCGGCTTTGAGCTCGATCTTTTGGCGGCTACAAAAAAGTCGAGTCCTCTATTGCTTACCACCACTTTTACAACATATTGGCCATCCTGCCATCTGTAATAACGAAAGAGTCCAACTCTGCACTGGAAATAAGACCACTTGTACTATCTATTGCCAGTCAACGTTCTACTCGATTATGAGCACGTTTCATTTGATCTGGATCAGAGACAATATATGCGTGCTTTCAAAAAAAGGGGTTGCACAAAGCAGCGTTCGATACATGTTGACCTGAGGTTAGGTTAAGAAAAGACATTCTCCAAACCCCGCTCATCTTTTCCAGTCGGAGTTCGAAAACACGTATCTGCCTCCTATCCACACTACGCATTGGCATCTCTCCCCCGCACAAGACAAGACATATGATATAAAGAGATCTATTTTATAAACAGTAAAATGAATGACAGCAACTAAAAAGAGGATGTTTGAGCAGTATATATGTAAGGGGGTAGTAACTAAACAGTAGAGTATGTCTAAGCGGTAGCGGTTTCTTGAGATTCACCCTTGATCATACGATCAAAGACGGGAATCAATTGTTGAGCGACGGTGAAACTGAAGATCAACTTGGGACCAACCTATAGCAAGAAAGAGAGAGAAACGGCGATCAGTACTCTTGTCACTTTACATCCCTTTGACTGTCCTTTGACTTACCACCAAGATCTTGGGGGTCAACCCCTTGAAGAAACCAGCAAAGCCTTCTTGCTTGATCAAGTTCTTGATGATGTTCATACCAGATTCAGGGTTATCAAAGTTTCGGTTTTGGATACGGGTCTTGACGACATCAAGAGGAGCAGCCACGGTAATCGACGCCACAGCCCCACCGATCGATGAGCAAAAGTTTTGGAAGAAGGTAGCCTGGTTATAGTTTTCCAAACTAAACATGTATTCCTTGACAAACGCCGAGCCACCGAACAAAGCAAAAGAGCCAGGGGCGTTACGGGCCGCTGTCCAGCCGGCACCACGGTACAAACCCATACCTTCATCACGCACGATCGTCAAAAAGCCACGGCCACGGAAAGCTTCAGGGTTGGTTTGACGTTTGATCTTGAGCACATCCAAGGGCAACAGAGCAATTTCACCAATACCCACCAACGACCCAGCTGTAGCATGCATCATTGTCTTGCCGGTCTTTTCGCCAAAGGCAGAGGTGAACACCGCCTTATGATGCTTGTCCAAGTAATCGCGCACAAAGGGTTGGCCACCAAACTTGTACACTCGTTGCGCAACCTTGTAACCAGCCGCAAAGCCAAGACCAGGGAACAACGACGCATACTTTTGCAAAAACGCCTTGTTCGCAGCATCCTATCAGAAAAAAAAAAAAGAGAACGCTGTCAAGGCACTTGGACATAAACACACATTCTCCCCCTTTTTCCTTACCTTGAAGACAACAGCATTCATGGCAGCTTTGTTTTGAGCAAAAGTGTTCCCAGGCAAGACCACCTAAAGAAGAAAAAAGTGTTTTAGTTTCAAAACAATCTCGGCAAAAGCTATCGGATTGTTGTTGTTTTACCTTGGTTTGGTTACTCATCAAACGCTTGGCCACAGTGTCCACAGGATGGAAGATCAACAGTTCCAAAATACCAGAGCTACCACTACCAAGGAAACGAGCAGTACCAGATTCAGACTTTCCAGAAGCAATGGGGGGTGACATTTTTGTGGATCAAGGCTAAGATTGAAAAGAAGAGAAAGAAAAAACAAATGTCCCTGGACGCTCCTGACCTTTTAGAAAAAAAAAATTGTAAGCGGCGTTTGAAATGAGGGTTTTCTGTTTCGGCCATGGGTGTGATCAGGTTTGTTCCTTGCTGGTTTTGCCGCCCTTTTTCTTTTTTTCTCAATCTAATCTTATCAACTCTTTCCACAAATGTGTATGAATCAGATGGTTTAGATGATCAGGATGATGGGCAAGGAAGGAAAGTAGTGTGGATTGCATATGATAGTCATGAAAAAAAAAAA
>LT554386.1:227233-243610 GCA_900079185.1 Absidia glauca
ACATATGTTTTTGACTTCAAGGGGTGAGAGACAAAGGGCTTTTGGTTTTCCTTGGTGCCCTGCTTCTAGTAATCGCTCGATACAGTCATCGATCCAAAAGGAGGAGGACGATACGGTCGAGGCGGTGGATTCATGGCGATGGTGATGGGGAGGCGATGGCGGAGGCGATGACGGAGGTGACATGGCGGGTTTGGCCAATGGTGGGGGATGCTCCAAGGGAGGAGAAGGAGGCGGGTCATTGACAGCCGTAGGTGTGTTCTTGTCGATCGTTTGGTCTATGTGGGGCTTGATGTGTCTGCGAGATCCATGTTTCGAAGTATGGTTTCCCATTTCATTCAAGAGAAAAGAAAGAAAGAGAGAGAGAAAAACAAAAGGGGATCTTTTTTTAATTGGTTTAGAACTGTCGATCTTTTAAAATTATAGCACACTCCGCCTTTTGACATTAAAAAGGGCGGGTCGTGTCACAAGCTCTCTATCACCAAAGAAATGACAGTAGAAGGGGAAACCGGGGTTGACACATTGAGAAACTTTCTCTTGAGATATAACGTCATTTCTGAGTCCGACGAAAGAGAGTAGCGCTTTGGAATGAATGGTTGGTCCTTTCTGTGTATCAACCATCCAGTGTATGGGACTAGTAGCATAGTTCTTGGCCTTGGTCATCCTATATGTTTAGAGCGGATATGAAACCAGTGAGCTTTCATCATCATGCCAAGTTCTTTCCCACTCCGCTTTTGGTTTCGATTTTTACAAACTTTTTATCTTTTGCTTCTCCTTGACAAATCACCCTTGAGAAGGACACTATTCAATACAACTGTCATTGCATGGAGATATGTGCCTGAAATACCGGCTGTACAGTACATAACTTTTTTGATAGATTGGTCACTCCCATGGTCTGTGCACACCTTCACTTATCTCCCGTATAACTTGGCCGTAGCTCTCATTCAGTCAATGAAATATACTTGAAATTATCTCCATGACTCTGGTCACCTTTACAAACGGGCAATGCTACAGACAGAACCATCCGGACAGGACCAACCTGCGTATCCTGAATTTTGCTGACAATAAGGACTTAGATGGCGGGGGACACTCTGAGTCCCTGACTTCAGTACCGATCATAGATGGAACTCAACTTGAAATGAAGATAAAACCGCCCCTGCCCATACACTCCTCCAAAAATGCGTGCCCTATGCACTTTGGATTTTAAACCCCGGTTTGACTACAAGAACTTTTTTATGCCCGTCCTATTATTTTACTCCTTCTTCCCCTCGTCATTACTTTTTTGCCTCCATTGTCATTCTCTTTACTCCACGACGTCGAACGAACGAACGAACGAGCAAACGAACTAGCAAACGAACGAGCAAACGAACTAGCAAACGAACGAACGAACGAACGAACGAACGAACGAACGAACGAACGAACGAACGAACGAACGAACGAACGAACGAACGAACGAACGAACGAACGAACGGTAACTTTCCTCTTCTCACGTCATGTTCATCTTTAGCTTAACATTACTAACTTTTTGCCTTTTGCATCGTTCCTCTTTCTTTTGACACTAGATCGGCTACGACGATGACGACGGCAATAGGGACGACGACGATGCTAATGACGACTCCACCACTGCTTCATGTCGCTCAAAAAGGCGCTTTTAAAATTTTTAAATGTAAAAAACATGGGGAAACCCTCGCAATTTTTTTTTTCAGGTGCACTCCCATTCCATTGTAGAATCTCGTAGTCCAAGTTACTAATAAAAGTGTACCAATTCTTTGCCCATACCCTTCCGCTACTATCTTTGATACTTTTACACAGCTTGGCCGTCTTTGTCCGCCTCCATTTGCTTGATTTTTACAGTAGCTTAGTCATTCTCATTACAACCTGTCGCCATTTACACATTAGCTTAGCTCCGGCCCCAAACATAGTCTGTACCATAGCCCATTCCTATTGTACCAATAAAATTTTGTATGTATGCGAAGATAGACCTTACGATCATGTACATGTCATTAGACTCATTACAACTAGTAAACCAATGGTGTTTTACGAGTTGTCAATGATGAGCTACTCATCTGTAGTTTGGTCTTTATAATGTACATGGTATTGTCATGGTTGTGAATTTGAGAAACGTCTTTCGTAAGATGATTCAAGTAGGCTTTATTGATGGGATATGACTAAGGGGCTATGGTACATGCTATATTTGGGGTCGTGGTTAAGATAATGTCTAGTGGCAACAAGCTATTATAATGGGAATGACTAAACTGCTGTAAAAAGTAAGCAAATGGAGGCGGACAAATACGGCCAAGCTGTGTAAAAGTATCAGTGATAGTAGCGGAAGGGTATATTTTCAGCGACAGTAGTTGAATAGGATCGCCAGGACTGAGTTCTTTCACCGCCAGTCGGTCATGTCAATCGCTGATCGCCGGGAACAACTTCTTGCAGAGGCTGGTAGGTGGGTTAAGGGTGGCACGTGCAAGATAAAAGAACCGATCCTATGTGGGGAAGCCCGCCATTAATCGCACTAGTTCTCTTGGAAGGTTGGTGAGATATGCGCCGTTTATCGTTGTGTTGTTCCATCGGCCTTGGCGTCGTATTTGATCCACGTTCGCACACACGTTACCCGCCATACCAGCTGATGAGCCGCAATCGATATGTGTCTTTTTGTTGGACCTGATACCAGGAGAAGAGAGGGCCTTGTCGATTGATTCCCTATGAGAAGAGGAAGACCGTTCCTGTGCCTGGCGGGGCGGTTTTATCTTCATTTGGAATTGAGTTCCAGCTATGCCCAGGACTCAAGTCAGGGACTCAGAGAGTCCCCCGCCATATCAGTCCTTATTGTCCGCAAAATTCAGCATACACAGATTGGTTTCGTCCCGGTGGTTCTGTCTGTAGCATTCCCCTTTACAAACTCTGATGGTGCAAATCAACCACGCTTTTGTCGGAGTGTGAATAATTTCAGGGGACACTTTTTAAAGTTTCATAAAAGAGCATGGCCGCATGATTCAAAAGAAATGGACATTGCACGGGGTTACATTGATAAAGAAGATGGCCTTTATTGAATATGACATAAAAGAGAGAGAAATCAAGGGTATAGGAATATACAGATGACTATGTACAGCAAGATGATAAGAAATACGAGTAGGTAAAGAAGAAGTAGATAGAATAAATAGAGGGAGATAAATATATATAAAGTAGCAACTAGAGAAGTAAAGGGGAGCTAGGCAGATTTTTGAGCATAGCAATGATGCAGATTCATAAATGAGCGATGAGTTTCCATTTCAGCATCCATTTGATCCAAGGTGTGTTCAAACGGGGGTTCGTCGAGCCAAGTTTCCATCAAGCGGTGGACATCTTCGCGGAACATGACGCCTAGTCGACCACCCCATACCCCGATAGGAAGAGACGTATAGCCTGCTACAGTACGAGATGGTATGGCATCTGTTGAGATGACTTCGTCCAGGAGATCAGGGAGTCGTCGTGCCAACCGCGGATCCAAAGCTTGCGCTTCCATTTTATGAATCACTAGATAGCAAAAGAGTGAATTCCCACGCCCTTATATGTGAGAGAGTTTCTATGTGTGCCTTACCTTTAGAATTCAGGGTATGTACTGTGGTTGCCAATACCGAGGGTTTGCTATGATACATGCGCATATCCATTTCCACCAATTCCACGTACCCGCCAGGTTTGCACACCCGCCAGCATTCCTTGACCAATTGACGGTACATGTCCAGACCATAGGTGAGAATCAGGCACCGGCCTTCCACCAGATCAAACACGTGATCGGGCATTTGTTGTAATGCATGTAACAGAGATGGCGCACACCTTAGCAAGCGCATGTTCTTGGGAGTGAAGAAGAGAGACCGGTGGGTTGTGGATGAGGATAAAGTGTCGTAGGTGGTGTCTTCCATTCCAATCACCATCCATTTCGGGTTGGCAGCAGCAACATTGGCACACCATGTTCCATCGCCACATCTTTTAGATAAAGAAGAAAAAAAAAAAGAGGGTCAGTTCAAGGGAGAGAAATAGAGAAGAGAAGGATTCATGCAATGACGTACCCGATTTGTAACACCTGCTTATCACCTTCGTTTTCTTCTACAGGACACCCCATCAATCTAGAAACAAGTCGAGTCAGTCAATCAGGTACATTTTCTTTTGCTCTTGTCTTTTTACCCATTCAGTGCCAGTTTCAACAGATCATGTTTCAAGGTCCATCGATAGGTCAGAGTATTGTTGTTAGCGTCATCATCTTCATTGTTGTTATCGTCCTTTTCCAAGCAATACCCGTCGTTCATCCATTCCTCGTCGTTATCCCAAAGCTGCCCATCCTTCATAAACAGAATGTGCGGTGAGTCAGGCGCAATGACGGAATGTGGCCGGCTACCATCGGCGGTGGCAGATAAAAAGTACGGGTCGTTGTTGGTAAGGTTGTTGTTGTGCGAGGTTGTGTTGGAGATAAACGAAGTGATCGAGTGGCGCTTGTGCATCATCGACGCAGGTGGGCTTGATAACACTGGGCGATGTGTGTCTTGGTAGCTGTTAGCCAAAGGACGGATGCGATCTTCTTCTTGAGTATTGCTGCTGCTACTTTGATGATGATGATGATGGTGGTGGAGAATATTGATGGGTGATGTTCTGGGCCAATGGAACCGTGGATAATGAGGATGTCGTTTGCGTGCTCGTGACCAAAGATCACCCAGTCGGGATCGCTCTTCACTATCACGGCCACCACTATTATCGGAAAGCACACTACCAATGGTTTGCTGGGATTGTCGTCGTTCGCTGAATAAAGAGGTCGTGCGCCTGGTCGAAGTGGTATCGTCACTAGGTCGCTGCGGCGGGGCGAGTTGGATTGTAATAGTAGTAGGATGATGGGTAGTAGAAGTGGATGAGGACGACGTTGAGGACGACGACGAAGACGAGGAGGGCATGGGTGGCGGGCCCAACATTGTGTTTCTGCTCATGGTGAGGCTGGTGGCGGTGGAAAGCTGAGTTGTGGCTGTGTCTGTTGTCATTGTACGTTTGCTGATAGGATGCCAATGAGCAAAGAAGCCTGTAAACCACGACTTTTTATGGGACGGGGGCGACGGCGGTGAATCATCTGTAAAAGGTGCGACTTCGGAGGGAGGCAGCATTGGTAAAATCAAATGAGATGGGTAAAACAAAGGGGAAAGAGAAAGAGAAAGGAAAGGAAAGAAAGAGAAAGGAAAAACATAAACAAAGGAAACAAAAAAATCACACTCACACTCCTGATTTTGCCACACAAAAGCGGAGGCGAAAAAAAGGGGGGAGGGGTTGAAATCCCCATTTGCATGAATTTCACAACGTCACCCCCCTCATGCCTTTTCGCTTGTGCAGGAAGCTCCCAACACCCTTTTACAAAAAAAGAGGATGGAAACCTGGTTCTCCCCCGTTTCCTTGGAGACGTTCCCAATATAGATCGCTTGTCTTGTGATACACTCGACAGCAGTAAGGACCGTCATCCCAATGGATCACCTGGGTGGCCAATAGTTTCAATAACCATACTTTCCCAACTGTAGTACATCATCATCATCGTCGTCACTTGGGCGACCCCTTGATCAAAAGGATGGCCAGTGAGTTTTACGCATGTGATAATGATAGCAACTTTAGAAGTTTCGCACGATGAAAGAGATGTCGGAGTTTGTATTGTACTCGCCGCCCAGGGCAAAAGTTGTCTCGCCGCCATAATTGCATTACAAGTACCATTTTGATAGCTTTTGGGTAAGAATACAGCTCAAAAGACAAAGTCGCCAAATCAAATAGTCGTCCATTCATACACTTGAGACGGAGTTATCATACACAAATTCTAGTCAAACCTGAACAACAGCAGCGAAATCTCGGTTCTTTTGCTCACGTTTGACCCAAGAAATCAAAACGGAGTCGAGCAGATGGTTTTCAAGTAAGTTTTATTGACTGGATGGGATTATATTCAAGCTATAAGGGGAGAGAGAAGACTGCGAAGGTATGTAGAGGATTTGATCTAACGTTGTGACCAAGAAGGGGAGAGCTAGCTCAATACGTTTAAAGAATCAGTGGTGGTGGGCAAAGGGAAGCTGACAAACGAGAGGTGATGTTTCGCAGTGCAATGGCTACAGAAGCGACAATGGAGAATCAACCTTTATGATACACGCCCCAGCGGAGATTGAATACAAAGTCGCAAAGGGGCGGGCAGGTTGGATTTGAAACCAAAGTGAGAAAAAAAAAAGAAAGGTCCCTGATCCCCGACGTTTCTCTTTCTTCTTCTTTTTCTCCCTTCTTTAATGATTCTGTTCACATTCCTATGGCTCTCCTCCTTTAGCCTTCCCATCTTTGCCCAATTCTTGTCTGACAATCCCTTTGTCTCTTCGTCATTCAGCAATGGACCTGATTCTACCTTCAACACATCAGGCACCATGATCCAAACGGGACGGACAGGTGTCACTGCCATGCATGCTGTTTTATTAAAGTAAGAAAACCATATCTCTCTTTTCGTTATCTATAGCATGTATTCATCATTTTCCTCTCTTACCTTGCAGTGAAAACAACATTCTTATCATTGACAAAGGTAAAGGTCCCCTACACTCATCTTTTGCCCAACTCATCGTTTTCTTGTATCATGGCATAAAGCGGAATGGAACGAAGCTCAGTTGGATTCCGGTGTCAGCGCCTACTCTTGTGAATACCATATAGATACAAACACCTATCGTACTCTGGCTTTACAGACCAACACTTTTTGCTCGGCAGGTGGATTCCTGGGCAATGGCACAATGATCAGTACCGGTGGAGCCGAAGGTGTAGGGTAAGAAGAAAACGTTGATGGCCGACCACTCTTCGGGACATTGCACTGAACTCTTTACTTTTACGGTAGAAAATGGGGTCTCAAGGCAAAAAAGGGACATCAAGCTGTCCGTCATTTCGAACCCTGTCTCAACAATACGTGCGAATGGCAAGAATACTCGGCGAATCGAATGACCAATGACCGATGGTACCCAACCGTGGAACAGCTACCAACAGGCGACCTTTTGATTCTGGGTGGAAGCACAGTAGGGACCAAAGTCAACCGGGATGAGATCAATGTGCCTTCTTATGAATTCTGGCCGCCTCGTCCTTCTCGTGGTAAAGTCCATTTCCCATTCCTTGAAGCTACCACTATGCCCTATAACTTGTAATGTCTGCACACACACATAGCTTGCGTTGGCTTGAACTCATCCCTCCTGAACATTATATATAGATACCCCTTTGTCTTTTTGTTACCGAATGGCCACCTCTTTATCTTTGCAAGTACCAAATCCATCATCTTTGACTATGAAAACAACGTGGTGGTGAAAGAACTCCCAGACCTGCCAGGTGTGCCTCGTTCCTATCCACTCACAGGCGGTGCCGTCCTTCTCCCTCTGGACCCTGCCAACGACTATCAAGCGGAGATTCTGATCTGTGGAGGCTCTGAACGCATGAACGCCAATAGCAAAGCCGATGCCACATGCGGCCGGATCAACCTCGATGCACCAACCCCTCGCTGGGAAATGGATACCTTTGTCTACCCACGCCTCATGCCGGACGGTGTGCTCCTTGCCGATGGATCCGTGGCCTGGGTCAATGGCTGTCAACGTGGCTGGGCTGGCTATAAACAACGCAACCACGACCCTACCTTCACCCCTGTGATCTACCATCCCAACCACTCTCTCAAACATCGCTGGCAGACGGGTTTGGCGGAAACAACCATCGCTCGCATGTATCACTCCGTGGCCCTGACTTTACCCGACGGCCGTGTCTGGATTGCTGGCTCGAACAACAACGATCCCCCCGATGTCAATGCTGAATATCCCACCGAGTTCCGCGTCGAATACTTCTCGCCGCCCTATCTGTATCAACCCTCTCCTGCTCGCCCCCTCTTATCGCATGTCCCGCCCCGGTGGGTGTATGGTGCTACCGTGGAATTCTTGGTCCATCTCGATGCTGCACACGACGAGGATATCAAGGTCGGCTTGTTACGCACCGGCTTTAGCACGCACTCGCTTCACATGTCTCAACGTTACGTCTTTTTGGAACACACCGTCGCTCCGCATCGCCAATCCATCCACGTCACCGCTCCGCCTCGTCCCACCCTCTTCCCCCCTGGCAAAGGCTTCCTTTATATCATCCATGGTGGCGTACCGTCAAAAGGTGTCGAGGTCGATATCCAACTCTCAGAATAGATAGATCATTTAGTGTCGTAGTGAATAGGAGCTTTATTATAGATTGTGTAAAATAAACCAGACAAAGTTGACTATAGCTAAGGCCGAGAAAGTCCATGAACTAGGATAACGATAGAGGGCGGTTAAAGAAAAGAGGATTAACAATGTTTTATACTTACGGTTTATGCGTCCAAAGGGTTTCTGTTACCCGGATGAGAAGGTAGTGAAGACCTGGGGGATGATTCCAAAGACTTGTAGTAGAGCACGGGATCGAATGTTCCCGGAGGCATTTACATCTCCTTGCCGTAACTTGTGGCAGACAGAGCAGGCTACCACACTATGCAATTTTGATGAAACCTCGTGATGGTCCGGGTGAGTGGGTGGGGTGAGACGCCTGTAGGACGGGCGAGGGGGAGGAGGGGAGGATTTGTTGCATGAATGTCGGTTTTGACGGTGGGTTGACTATCCCGTTCGCAAGAAAATGGAGATCTGAAAAAAGGGAGACTTTTTCCAAGGGGATGGTCTCATTTTACTCTTCCCACCCAGGAGATGCCAAGAAACGACACTTTGACGAATCTTTTGGTATGAGCACAGCCGGCTTGAGTTTCTTGAATGGGTTTTGGAAGCTTCAGAGTTACCACTGGACAAGTATGTTGGACATGGATTCTTGTTGCTTTGCTGTTCTTGGACCTTCGTTTGTCGAGCCAGTCGAGCAGCTTGTTTGTCTTCAGTTTCATCGGAGTTCTGCTTGCGCTTGAGTTTAGCGCTTACAGGCTTGACAGTGTTCATGGGTATACTACGGCGTTGCCGCTTTTGAGAGGCTATTCATTAAAGCAAAGGATAGAAAGTCAGTTCAAACTAACTATCAAGAAGCCACTAAACGGTATCCAAACTTACATGATAGTGCATCATCGTTATCTTCTTGCTCTTCCATTTGACGCTTGAGACGAGCTTCCTTCATTCCTTGCTTTGTTCGTGCCATTTGTCAAGCAAGCGAATGGGAAAAGAGGTTGTGGGAAAATGAGATAAAGGAAAAGAAAAAAAAAAAGGAGATCTCCAACGCTTACGTGTGTTTTTATGTCGGATGGTCAAATGTCGATTTTTGCATGAAATATATGATTTCAACTTGAAACATAGTCAGATTTGGGAAAAAAGGTCGGTTGACCATCCCCCTCGAAAAAGCGTCTCTTCAATTGTACGGAAGTGGGAGTGGGGAGGGTGTGTGACTATCCCGAGCGAAGCGTAGAGACGAGGAGGGAGAGCAGATCCGTTCTTTGGCGTTGCATTGATTAGGGAATGGGAGATGGAGTGTGCGAGAGGGAGCCGAGTGAAGAGTAGAGTCGAAGAGAGAGCTTTTCTCAAACTCCGATAGACGCTTCAAGTAAGAAATTTTCGTCCGTATCTATCAGTTCCCTCCTTTTTCCCTTCATCATTACTTTTTAATGTTACACTGTCTTTTCTTTTTCTTTTCATCGGAATGACACCTCCTCTGACTTGAACTTGGCACCAAACGGCAGGTAACGCTTTCCTTCCCATGATGAACATTGTGACAACGGATATAGGCTCTCTGGCACCAGGACTGGATGGACAGGCGGTTAGATTCGGGATTGGACGCAAGGGATAACGAAAAATGTGGGGAAACCCTCGCAATTTTTCAGGTGCCGTCAACAGTATTCATGCAGGAGCATAAGTTATTGGATGTAATTCAACCGCCGACTGGGGTAGGTAGGACAAAGAAGGGTGCCTGTGGACTGAAGACCTTTTGTTAACGCCACCTTTTGTTAACGCCACCCACCCCCCACCCGGTGGCGCCAGCTCTGCGTTGATAGTGATCGTTTGTGCACGGACCATAAAACATAAAATGCATGTTTCTTGGTATCAGTGCATAGAGACGCATCGCATGGTGGTGCCTATAAAATTTGACGGTGGGTTGTCTATCTCAGTTCCTGAGAAAAAAGCAACTCTTTACGAAAAATTGGGGGTTCAAAACCGATCAGTTTTCAAAAAGCTCAAATTTTCAAACCTTTCAAATCCCGCCGTTTGGAAAAAGTCCCATTTTTCTTGGACTCGCTTTTTCTTGTGAACGGGATAGACAACCCACCATCAAATATAACATAAATCCAGAGGTGGTTTTTAGCTATAGACTGATACCAAGAAAGTCGGGTTCTCTCGGGTAGTTGCCTACTCCAATCTTGCTAGTTTAGCCCTGACATGACTAACGATGGCAAACTCTTTTTTTTTACCAATCCCCATTGGCATTTTAAAAAACACACCAGCACACTGGCCAACGCCCTGCGTTTACGGTGGTACTTTTGAAAAGCTCTCAGCCATGTTTTTTGGTAGAAAACCGAAGCCTCATTGCCATGCTGGTTTAGCCCTGACATGACTAATGATGGCAAACTCTTTTTTTTAACGAATCCCCACTGACATTTCAAAAAACACACTAGCACACTGACCACCGCCCTGCGCATGCGGTGGTACTTTTAAAAAGCTTGCGGCCATGTTTTTTGGTAGAAAATCGGGGCCTCATTGCCATGCTGGTCTAGGGCGGTGCTCTTCCTTTATGACAAAGGGAGAGCTAAGGAACGACACTAAAGGGAGAGCTATAGAACTGGTGCTCTCCTCCCGCTCTCTTCGCTACGCTCGGGCGGTCTTCACGATGGAGGGCAAAGGGTCAACAGTGCCTGAAAGAGGGTCGCAGTTTAAAACGATTTTTTTTTCAACAAATCATGCATGCAAAAACGTTCTTTCAAAAAGTAGTTAGCGGAGTTGAAGTTACGATCGTTAAACACCCTTCGTTTTTAATACTATTCTATACATAATGTGGAAATAAAAAGTTCCCACCTTCAGATACCTAACAACACTACTACTGCTAATGCTAACACACTAAGATCGGTAATCGGCATTGATGGTGACGTATTCATGCGAGAGATCACAGGTCCAAAACATGGCGTCACTGGCACCCAAGCCCAAATCCACCTCGATCCATAGATCTTCCATCTTGAGAATTTCAGCAGCACGGGCTTCATCCACCACTTCAGGCTCACCTTTGATCATCAAGGGCAAGGGCGTGGATTTATCGCTGGGGACAAATGTGACACTGACTTTGGAAGGAACGACGTGGACACCACTATGACCAAGACTGGCACAGATCCGGCCCCAATTGGCATCTTGACCATACAAGGCGGTTTTCACCAGTTTCGATGTGGAGATATGGGACGCTGCTTTCTTGGCACTTTCGAATGATTCCCCACCCTATTCAAAAGAGATGCAAGTTGAGTCATCCATTCTCTCTCTCTCTCTCTCTCTCTCTCTTTATCTTACCTTGACATGGAGTGTGACAAACTTGGTAGCGCCTTCGCCATCACGGACGACCAATTGAGCCAACTGGGCAGCAAAGCCAGTTAAGCGATCACGGAAGAGCAGGTAGGCAGGATCAGATTCGTCTTTGATGACCACACCACTAGCACCATTAGCCAAGACGGAGATTGTATCATTGGTGCTCATATCGCCATCGATGCTGATGGCATTGAAGCTTCGGTCGACGGCGTAAGTCAGAGCCTTCTGGAGCAAGGCGGGAGCGACGTTTGCGTCGGTGACCATGAAGCCCAACAAGGTGGCCATATTTGGATGGATCATGCCTGCGCCTTTTGCGATCCCAGCCATGCGGTAGTCGTCAAAGTCGCCTGTGATCAGTTTCGGGAATGTGTCGGTTGTCATGTACGCTTCGGCCGCCTGCATCCACCCAGTCCCATGTTCCTTTGAGAGCGCGCCGTACGCCTGTTCGATCCCAGGCACCAGCTTGTCCATTTGCAGTTGCTGTCCGATCACCCCCGTCGACATGGTAAGCGCCGATTTGGGATGGCCCGTCAGACTGTCCATCACCGCCCGCATACGCTCCGCATTGACAATGCCTTGCTGCCCCGTTACCGCATTTGCACACCCAGAGTTGGTCACCACGCCGTAAATGTTGTTGTTGCCATTGTCCTTTAACGTTTGCTGACTGACAAGCACAGGTGCCGCTTTGAAGGCATTCGTCGTAAACACCGCCGCCGCCGTGCAGGGCCGATCCGACACGACAAGCGCCACATCTTTGTTGCCATTCTTCTTGATGCCACACGACACCCCAGACGCCCGGAAGCCTAATGGGTAATGACCAGAGCTGGGAATGAAGGACTGTTTGCGTGCGCTGAGATGGCTGTACCCGGTGCTATACCAGAACCGTTGGCTGGTTGATACTGTAGAGCGAGGGAGTGATGAGAGCCGAGTCAATAACATTGTGAGTAGAGCCGAGGAGAGAGGGAATGAGAAGATAAAGAAAGAAAGAAAAAAAGAAAAGAAAAGTGACTCATCGAGATTATAAGCGGGGTGTGTTTGTGTGACACAAGGTGCCCGGCAAGCAACCTGTCTGTTTCTATGGCAACCGTTTGAGTAATCCCGCACATCCTTGCAATAATGACTCATGCGTGAGTTATATCACTCACTATCTCTATTTCAGAGCCATGAAACATCCCGAAACAAACAAGAGAGAGACTAAAGAGCGGATCAAAAGAAGGATGGTTTTTATTTGGATACAAAAGAAAGAGAGAGAGGAGAGAGAGGAGGGCAATCTATACATTAACATGGAAAGGACAAATCTATAACTACAAGAGAGAGAGAGAGAGAGGCGAAGGTGGATTACTTGGCTTCAGCGACAACACCGACTTGAGCAGGACGCAAGACACGGCCCTTGATGGTATAACCCAGCTTTTGGACGGAGAAGATGGTGCCAGGTTCCTTATCGGGCATGGGCGCTTGGAAGAGGGCTTGATGAAGGTTGGGATCGAAGGTTTCGCCTTGGGGATCATGACGGTCGACACCATGGCGTTTCAAGGTCTTGACCAATTCCGATTCAGTCATGGACACACCGGTATAGAGGTTGGTCAGCTGATCCGCCATGTTCACCTCCGCTGCTGCCGCTGCCGCTGATTCCTTTGTACGCAAGTTTTCCGGGACTGAAGACAACGCCATGTTCAAAATATCAACCGTGTCCAATAGATCCTTGGCAAACTTTTGAATGGCAAACTCCTTGGCAGACGCAAGTTCTTTACGGCTACGTTCACGGATGTTTTCTTGATCGGCCAAGCAGCGCAAGTAAGCATCCTATTTTCCAAAGAAAAGAAGAAAAAAAGTCATGGGTGTGAGTATAAACGACCCCCGCACAGTTCTCCCACGTCAAAAGAAAAACTTACTTGTAATTCAGCGAGTTTCTTGTCCTTTTCCGCCAACTTTAGTTTCATTTCATCTTCAGGGCTAGGAGGTGCTGCCTTTTCTTCGTTGGTGGCAGCTTGTTGGTCTTCGGCTTTCTTGTCGTCTGAGGAAGGAGGCTTGTTGTCATCGGTGGTGGCTGAATACATTCGGCGGCTGGTTAAACCTGTCAAAGGCAAAGACATGCGAGAGGTCATGACCGATTGACGGACAGAGCGGACGGCGGCTTGACGAAGAGGTGCAAATGACATGACAAGTAAAAAGGCTGGTGAAGGAAAAAAGACAATCAAAGGATGTTTAAGAGGGAAAGAAGGAAAAAGAAAGGGCTGGCTTTCAAACGAATTTTTTTTTCTGTCCAAGTCTAGGGTGTTTTTATTCAAACGCCGCTTTCGTCAGGCGTCATGATGTTTCCAAAAGCTAAATTTCTTTCTCTCTCTCTTTTCTTTTTCGTGTTCTTCTTTTTGATTATAGGCCAAAGATCTTTTGATTGGACGCACTCTATCCTTTTGTCTTTCTCTCTCTTTACACTGATCTGTTAATTCTTCCTTCTCCCTTCTCTTCTTTGCTATCACTCAACCACTCATGACTCTGACTAGTGAAGAGGTCAATGCTATAGTCTATCGCTACCTACAAGATTCTGGTAAGTATGATAGGAGGCGGTAGCCATGGAGAATATTTCCTAATCCTTCGTTTGTTTAGGATTCCGCCACTCCTCCTTTGCGTTCCAGTACGAGAGTCAGGCCGACAAATCAATCTACCGCGATACGACGATCCCTCCGGGCATGCTGATCAACATTATACACAAAGGCTTACAGTTTATGGATATCGAAGCTCATATGAATCAAGTAAGTAGGAAGGGCTTCTAGTCATACATTATAAGGTGGTCTCATCAACAAGAGTGCTTTTGTATAGGATGGTGAACTCTTGGAATGTAATGCCCCGTTCTCATTACTGGGGCCACACGAATGTGATCTCACTGGAACAACACTTCAACAACCACAGCCACACCAACCACAACCTTCATCGCCCAATAAACGACCACGAAAAGAAGATAGGCGAGAAAAGAAGGAACGGGAAAAACGACTTCGGAAAGACGAAGGGACAGTAACAACAGCAGCAGCCGAGGTACTACAGCAGCAGGGGGTTGAAGAAGAGGAATCCAAACCACCATCACTACAACAACAGCCCTCAGATCCGTTACCACCCTCTTCTTCTAATGGACATACAGTTAAAGAAGAATCTATAAACACTGCTGGCGGTGATGGTAAGTGACGACGAGGGAATGGGGACCTTGACTGACGGTTGATTATTGTTATGGAAAGAAATAGAGCCAAAACAAGAGGAGCCGGTTGTCATGGAAACAGGCACGCTCATCGATCCCTCGGAAGCCGTGATCTTGACAGGACATAATAGCGAAGTCTTTTCTTGTTGTTGGAATCCGGTCATCTCCAATTTACTGGCATCAGGGTAAGGAAAAAGTCCATCCACTCACTCTTGTGGTACTGATCGTTTGTATGACATGTAGGTCTGGTGATGCTACGGCAAGATTATGGAAAGTGCCTGACTCTAATAGCGAAGTGGTCGAACCCATTGTATTGAATCATCTCCCCAACCTGAACGATAGCAAAGATGTGACTTCACTGGATTGGAATGTAAGTACAGAAATGGTTTCTCTCTCTCTCTCTCCGTCTCTTTGCATAACGTTGACTCTCTCTCTTTTGCTATTGTAGCCTTCAGGGACGTTATTAGCGTCAGGGTCGTATGATGGACAAGCAAGGATCTGGACTCAAAATGGCCAACTTCGATTCGTTATGGAGCAACATCGTGGGCCGATCTTTTCATTGAAATGGAACAGAAAAGGTGACTTGGTGCTTAGTGGCAGTGCGGACACAACAACCGTGGTATGGGATCCCAAGACTGGTGAGATGAAACAACAATTCGAATTGCATAGTCGTAAGTAGTAGAAAAACGGTATGGAGCCATGTTCCCTTCTTTTGGTGACGAACAAGTTTTTGTTTTTTTGTTTTTTTGGTAGTGCCGATTCTGGATGTGGATTGGATGGATAATACAACATTTGCATCCTGTTCTTCCGACAATACCATCTACGTGTGCCGTGTGGGATCCAGCAAACCGTTGAAAAAGTGGATAGGACATACCGACGAAATCAATGCTGTACGGTGGGATCCTAGTGGCAAGTACCTGGCCTCTTGCTCGGACGACATGACAACGAAAATCTGGTCCCTTGACTCTGATCAGCCCATCCAAGAAATCCGAGGTCATCAACTCCAAATCTATACTTTACAGTGGGCTCCCCTGACACAAGACGATCAACAACAACCAATGCTGGCCACCGGTAGCTTTGATGCCACAATTCGACTATGGGATGCTTTGACAGGCACCTGTCTACATGTGCTCAAGAACCATGCCGAGGCTGTCTATTCTATCTCCTTCAGTCCGGACGCACGACGCTTGGCCTCGGGTAGCTTTGACGAACGCTTGAATGTGTGGGATGTAAAGACCGGCGCTTTGCAAAAGACTTATCGTGCCGATGGAGGGATCTTTGAAGTCCATTTCAACAAGGATGGGTCTAAATTGGCTGCTTGTACTTCTAATCGACAGGTAATCAATCCGCATAAAATGGACACACTGACCAGCTTAAAAAAAAAAGGAGAACCCATACTCATTCTTTTCTTTGTTTCTTTTCGTCTAGGTGGTGATTCTGGATATGAAGTCATAGTCTCTCTCTCTCTCCTATCTACCTCCAATGGACCTCCTATTCTTCTTCTCTTTTAGTACTCTCCACATGGTCCCCTTCTCTCTTTTGTTTTTATCTTTTTTGACTACATTTTTATACTTCTCTAATAAAGCAACAAGTAATAGCGCTTGATTTTCCTGAGCATCGATGGTGTGATGCTATTTTTGCATGATCCAGTAGGGCAGTGATCAATGCGGGTTAAAAAAAAAAAAA
>LT554386.1:247213-257370 GCA_900079185.1 Absidia glauca
ATGGCAACGGATATAGGCTCTCTAGCACCAGGACTGGATGGACGTGTGGTCAGATTAGGGATTGGATGCGAATGGATTACGAAAAACATGAAAATCCCTCACAATTTTTTTTAGGTGCACTCACTTTTCCTCAGCTCACTCCCTTTGGACACTACCACTGACACTTTTTGCGCCGTCGGTCAGCTCTCTTCATGTCCCTTCCCTTGGTTACTACGATAGAATAGTCGTTGCTTGCCTTTGCATGTAAGACACCCTCCCACCACTGAAACTTGAAAGTTTTATTCAGTTTTGGTGTATACCAATCAATAAAACCCACTTTTTTTCTGTGAACGTGTGCATGGCCATTCCCCAAAAGGGAGGGGGGTTCGCACTCCGAAGCCGTCCAACCGGTTTGACTCAAAAGCTTCAACCCCCGCCCGTGTTTTATTTTTTTCTCTTTGTCTCTCTCTTCTCATTTTTGCTCTTTGGCCCAACATGTCATCTCCTCAAAAAAACAACAACAGCAACAATGACACATCGCACTACGCACGGTCCTTGATGATTGGGGCCGCTGGGGCCTTTACGACAGGTGTGTTTGGTGCGATTTGGTACACAAAAAGAAAACAAGCCAAGTATCCTCACCATGAGCCGATCCACCAACACCAGCAGCCAGCAGCGTATACACCACCAAAGTTGACCCCCGCCGAGCTTGAAGTGGCCAAAAAGGACGCTCGGT
The DNA here is from genome assembly GCA_900079185.1 of Absidia glauca. Classification (NCBI taxonomy): domain Eukaryota; kingdom Fungi; phylum Mucoromycota; class Mucoromycetes; order Mucorales; family Cunninghamellaceae; genus Absidia; species Absidia glauca. Next base: position 247,929 of record LT554386.1, read on the forward strand.
TTTTTGCACTAAAGTCATTGACGTATGGGACCTTGTTGGCCTGGGCAGGTGCCGGGGTGTTGGCCGTCGGCGTGGGATATTGGCTTGACGTCCGTAATGTAAGGTTTTGATTAGAATGGAACTCAGTAGCTGGGGAAAAGAACTCACTCTCTTTTTTTTTTTTTTTGGTAGTTCCGAGAATTTTCCGACAAGTTACATACCATCGTCCCAAAACAGACCGCGCGCTTACGGCGGGCCCTGGGCGGCAAGGATCTTACCATGACACCCGACGAAGTAGACGAATTGGAGGAATTGGCTCAAGAGGTGGCTCAGGACGAATGAGTCGATTAGATTACTGTATATAGCCGTTTAGATGTCATGAGTAGTGTAGTTTTAGGAGCATAGAAATAAAAGGGGGCGATGAGGGTTGGCATTTACTGCATAATGTAGAGGCTTGTCTATCTCTACTAGGTATCCATAGAATCTCTCTCTCTCTCTTTGTCTCCATGAATGTGTTTTCTTTTGATGCATTATGATTGTAGCTCTATATGTATGCTGTGTTTGTCTGCTGTCACCATCTCCTGCGATAGATACTTCATTGGGCGGAGTATAAAATTATGCAAAATATTTAAAATGCCGGTCGCTAAAATCAGAATTGCTTCACTTCCTTCCTTCCTTCTCTCTCTCTCTCTCTCTCCACTTTTCAATCATGTCTTTTGAAAAACCTATGCCTATTGATACTCGGGAAATAGCTTCTCAATTTGCTGCTACTCTGCATAGCGAAGCACCAGCCCACCAAAGCAAAGACTATGCCTTGCTCCAAGACCCTGTGGTCCATAGTGAACGTCTTGATACTATCCGGCGCAAAAAAGGTTATATCATTGATATGGATGGTGTGATTTATCACGTAAGCAATGCAACTGCGACTTTTAAAAAAGTTTGCTACTGACTTTTGGGTATAGGGAAACAATCTGCTGCCGGGTGCCAAGGAGTTTGTCGACTTTTTACAAGCAAACAACAAAAAGTTTATTTTTTTGACCAACAACTCTGCCCCCACGCCGCGTGAATTGCAATCGAAACTACAACGTTTGGGTATTGATGTAACGGAGGATCATTTCTTCACCTCGGGACAATCAACTGCTTATTTTTTGAAATCGCAAATGCCTGAAGTAAAAGATACACACATACCCTCCGATCCATTACTGTACTGATTCTTTCTTCACTCTTCTTTTTTTTTTCTGTGGTGATGGTTGTGGGGACTAGGGCGGCACTTGTTATGTGATTGGGGAACCTGGCCTGGCTTATGCACTCTACGATATGGGCTTTTTCATGAACGATCATAATCCAGATTATGTGGTTCTCGGGGAAAGTGCCAGTTACAACTTTGAAAAACTCACCAAGGCCGTCCAGTTGGTCCAGAACGGGGCAAAACTGATCTCTACCAATTTAGATATAGAAACTTTGAACTCCAAAGGGCAAAAAATTCCTGCCACTGGGTGTTTTACAACTTGGCAAGTAGCTCGGGCATTGGCTCTATCACCCTTATCTGACCTTTTTCTTTTTTTTTTTTTGATAGTGTGGAGCTGGTGACCAAGACAAAGGCGTTTTACTGTGGCAAGCCCTCGGCACTGATCATGCGGTACGCCCAGCGTGTGCTTGGTCTCAGTCGAATCGAAACGTGTATCATTGGTGATCGCATGGACACTGAGTAAGTAGCCCTACGTAGAAAAGAAAGAAAGAGAGAGACTGATTGATTTCGTAGTATTGTTGCAGGGATCTCTTCTGAAATCGACTCTGTCCTTGTCTTATCAGGGGTTACTGATATGAATGAACTCTCCAGTTTTGCTTACCGACCTTATGTGATTCTCGGCGGAGTGTATGAAATTCCTAATCAAGATGAAAAGAACATTGTTTCTGAAACGGATATGGAAGAGGCATCTCGACGGGTAACTTGAGGGACTCAAAAAGGGAGCAAATGCTTATCTGATCTGACTCTTTTCTTCCTATAGGCCTCTTATCTTTAAGCTTTCTCTTACTTAAACTGGACGTCTTTTTGCACCCTCTTAGATAGATCTCTCTTTTTTATCATGTCAGCTACCAATAAAAATAATTTTTACCTTTTGTGCACTAAAAAAGTGAACTCATCCAGGAGAATTGGTGCGATTAATGGCAGGCTTCCCCACATATGGCCGATTCTTTGATCTTGCACGTGCTACCCTTAACCCACCTACCAGCCTCTGCAAGAATTTGTTCCCGGCGATCGACGAATGACTTGACCGACTGGCGGCTAAAGAACTCAGTCCTGGATTTGTACAAGTGATCATGATGTTCAGGAAGACTTTTATACAAGACTCGGTGCTCATGATGGAGCTCCACTCCTGCTATCCCATTGGCAACATTCAATCTTCTCTGATCCAGCCTATTTGTCATTCAAAAGGTAAGTCCACATCATAGCATGAGAATGTAGTAGCATGCTCACTCTGATATGTTGGGGATCTGCTGCAAATTGAAACACAGGAACACGATCCTGCCCACACACTCCTCCAACAGTGTGTGCCCTATGCACTCTAGATTTCAAACCCCGATTGGCCATAAGATTATTTTTTTGCCCATCCTATTATTTTGCTCCTTCTTCCCCTCGTCATTACTTTTTTGCCTCCATTGTCATTCTCTTTACTCCACGACGTCAAATGAACGAACGAACGAACGAATGGTAACTCTCCTCTTCTCACGTCATGTTCTTCTTTTGCTTACCATTACTAACTTTTTGCCTTTTGCATCGTTCCTCTTTCTTTTGACACTAGATCGGCTACGACGATAACGACGGCAATAGGGACGACGGCGATGCTAATGACGACTCCACCACTACTTCATGTCGCCCAAAAAGGCTCTTTTTAAAATTTTCAAATGTAAAAAACATGGGGAAACCCTCGCAATTTTTTTTTAGGTACACTCCCATTCCATTGTAAAATCTCGTAGTCCAAGTTACTAATAAAGTGTACCAATTCTTTGCCCATACCCTTCCGCTACTAACTCTGATACTTTTACACAGCTTGGCCGTCTTTGTCCGTCTCCATTTGTTGGGTTTTTTCAGTAGCTTAGTCATTCTCATTACAACCCGTCGCCATTTACACTCTAGCTTAACTACGGCCTCAAACATAGTCTGTACCATAGCCCATTAGACCCATTACATCAATAAAACCTACTTGAATTATCCTACGAAAGACGTTTCTCAAATCCATAACCATGACAATACCATGTACCTTATAAACCCAAACTACAGATGAGTAGCTCATCATTGACAGCTCCTAAAACACCAATGGTTTACTAGTTGTAATGAATCTAATGACATGTACATAATCGTAAGTCCTATCTTCGCATACTTACAAAGTTTTATTGGTACAGTGGGATTAATGGGCGATGGTACAGACTATGTTTGAAGCCGGAGTTAAGCTAATGTGTAAATGGCGACGGGTTGTAATGAGAATGACTAAGCTATTGTAAAAATCAAGCAAACGGAGACGGACAAAGACGTTCAAGCTGTGTAACAGTATCAAAAATAGTAGCAGAAGGGTATGTGCAAAGAATTGGTACACTTTTATTAGTAACTTGGACTACGGGATTCTACAATGGAATGGGAGTGCACCTAAACAAAATTGCGAGGGTTTCCCCATGTTTTTTACATTTGAAAATTTTAAAAGTGCCTTTTTAAGCGACATGAAGCAGTGGTGGAGTCTTCATTAGCATCGTCGTCGTCCCTATTGCCGTCGTTATCGTCGTAGCCGATCTAGTGTCAAAAGAAAGAGGAACGATGCAAAAGGCAAAAAGTTCGTAATGGTAAGCAAAAGATGAACATGACGTGAGAAGAGGAGAGTTATCGTTCGTTCGTTCGTTTGCTCGTTCGTTCGTTTGTTAGTTCGTTTGTCGTCGTGAAAAAAGAGAATGACAATGAGGCAAAAAAGTAATGACGAGGGAAAGAAGGAGCAAAATAAAGGACGGGCAGGAAAAAAAATCTTAAAGCCAATCGGGGGTTGAAATCTAAAGTGCATAGGCACACATTGTTGGAGGAGTGTGTGGGCAGGGGTCCATAGCAATCTCCCCTTTTGCACGGTGTGACGACCGTGAACTCTTACAGACAAGAACATAAAGAACCCGGGTACCAACAAAACAGATGTGCGTAACAAAGGGGCTGGGGTTGAATGTGGATGTTCTCAATTAAATAACACACACAAGGGCAGATCGTATGTCTCGACTCAATCTGGATGACACTCTTCTCATCCTAAGCTACCACACCTTACACCTTGGAGGGGAAAAGTGGCTACGGAAGGAGTCGCCTACTGGAGCGATTCTTTTTTCCAAATGGAGTAAAGAAAAGATCATAGATTACATCCCGTTCGTTCATGTTGTGAGAGAGATCTGTCCTTATCCCTCAAAATGAACAATTTGATCCCAAGCGAATCACATTTGGGCGGGGTTTCAAAAAGATTCCTTTTTACTTTTAACGACTTTTTGTGTGAGTGCCCCTTTTTCTCTCTCTCTATTCCTTCCTTTACCTTTCCTTTTTACATCATGCCTTACGATCTAGCGCACCATCCTGTCAAAGATACTATTACCTTATTGACTGGTCTTATGGACAAGATTACCGTCACTAACGATCGACTGCTTGGCAATGCAGGCCCTCGCTCCCGGTTCCATGCCCGAGCGATTCCGTCGATTGATATAGAATCCTACCTCCTCCGCATTTTAAAGTACTGTCCCTGTCCCAATGCCTGCTTCCTCAGTGTCCTTGTGTACTTTGACCGTATGGCGCAGAACGATACCCAATTACGTTTGGATTCCTACAACATTCATCGCTTGGTGCTGTGTGGGGTTATGCTTGCATGCAAGTTCTTTTGCGATCTGTTTTATACCAATGCCCGCTATGCCAAGGTAAGTCGCCAATTTGTCTCTATTGAACCTCCCCCCGCTCAATGGAAAACTGTTGTTATGTATAGGTAGGGGGTTTGACGGTGCAGGAACTCAATTTGTTGGAGCTGGACTTTTTACGAATGAATGGGTTTGTGCTGAATGTCAGGGTGGAGGAGCTCCAAAAGTACGGGGATCAGCTTTTGCGGCATCATCTACGCCACGTACACACACCCTTCCACCGACTACCGACACCACCACCAGACGAAAAAGACACTACTATTACTACTACTAATACTACTACTACTTAGTTCATTTAGATACTTATACATCCATCCAATTGTAAATAAACCACACACGCACCCTTCTTGTTTTTACCTTGTCGCTAGTTGAATGGCCGACCCTGCCCAATATGGCAATCGGGCTTATCTTTTTTTGGTGTAACACAAGCATATAAATTGCCCACTTTTTCGATTCTTTTACTTTTCTTTCCCTTTCCTTCCTCAACATGGCGTTTTTTACCAATCTGTTTAAACAAGTGTCCGAGTTGTTTGATGGCGATGATGATGAGGAGAAGCGAGAAGAACAACTAAACACCGAGTCCCATCGTTACGAATCGTTTGCTCCTGTGCGGCATGGTGCCCAAGTCAAACACTATGTAGATGGTCAAGACTATTGCTGGTAAAAGTAGATAAGAAATGTGTATAATACAAAGGGATCAGGACTAATCGCCTTTTTGTTGTTGTTGTAGGGCTGTTTCTGAAGCTATTGAAAATGCCCAAGAAGTGGTCTTTATTGAAGATTGGTGGCTGGTAAGCATGAAACTGTTTACTCTGGTCTATTCTACATCTCTCTTTCTCGACTAACCTTGTTTTGTTTATCTGTATTATAGACGCCCGAGCTGGTAAATAAAAGAAAAAAAAAAAGACAAAACAGAACAGGAGGAAAGACTGATGGTTCTTTTTTTGGATGTGTGCGTCGGGTGACAGTATCTTCGTCGTCCGTGTGCAAAGTACCCTGAATACCGCCTGGATGCCCTTTTGCAACGCAAAGCCGAACAAGGTGTCAAGATCTACATTGTGGTATACAAGGTAAAACACAAATACAAAGTCAAACATCTTTTCGTCCTCATCATCATCACCTTTTTGTGTTGCTCGGGGATGATATAGGAAGTGAAACTGGCATTGACTTTGGATAGTCGACACACCAAGGAAACTTTACAAGCACTCCACGAAAACATCATTGTCCAACGTCATCCTAACCATGATGTCGGTGGTACTTTCTTTTGGTCACATCATGAAAAGTTTGTGGTGGTCGATAACAAGATTGCGTTCCTAGGTGGCATTGATCTTTGCTTTGGGTAAGTCAAGTGGTATTGCAGGGTGTGAGAGGAATGAACTAAGTGTCTTTTTAGTCGCTGGGATACCCATGCACATCGATTGGCTGATTTTGTTGAAGAAGATCCTTTGCACGAAGTCTACCCAGGTATGCCCCCATCTCTCTTTGATTGGCTGTCACTCATCCCTCTTTTGTTTTATCTTAGGCCAAGATTACAGTGATGCCCGTGTCCGTGATTTCGAAGAAGGTAAGACAGTTAGCCTATCTTATGATGATCACTTATTCATTTATCTCTCTCTGTGTGTGTCTATAGTCAAGAACTGGGATATGCGACTGATCGACAAGACGGCGATTCCCAGAATGCCATGGCACGACATGTCTCTGTGTATGGTATGTGCAACGCTCTTAGGCTTCTTTGTGCAACATTAACTCATTCTATCTAGATGGGGGGCCCCGTATTGGATGTGGCTCGTCATTTCTGCGAACGATGGAACTTTGTCAAGAATGAAAAGGCCAAGGATATTGAAGCCATTCCATTCTTACAACCTCCCTTGGGTGGCTTTGTGGGCAACACCCAGCGCTTCAACTTGCCTAATGAAGAAGAACAACCTGCTTGGCAACGCCGTCGATATCGTCATGGCACTCGCGGTGTTACTGGAACTTGTCGTGCTCAAGTGGTGCGAAGTAGTGCCGATTGGAGTCTGGGGATTAAAACCGAGGTAGCTCTTTTCATGTTAAACGCGTATATGTCTTCGCTAATCTCTCTCTTTTAGCATTCAATTCAAAACGCTTATATTGAAGCCATCTTGGGTGCACAACACTTTATCCACATTGAAAATCAGTTCTTTAGTAGGTTCCCCTCTTGGATCTCCTCTGATGAACACTAACCGCACTAACTTTTCTTTTCTCGATCAGTTACTGCTACTGTTGAAGACAAGGATTATATTCTTAAGAATCAAATCGGTGCTGCCATTGTCAAGCGTATTGTCCGAGCCCATGAAGAACAAGAAAAGTTCAAGGTTTTTGTGTTGATGCCCCTCATGCCAGCTTTCCCTGCCGATCTCTCAACCAAAGACGCTGCCACTGCCCGGTAAGTAGACAAAAAATGAATCGATGGCGGAGATATAGCGGACTCACTTGTCTTTCTCATTTGTAACAGATTGGTGATGCATTATCAATACATCTCTATTTGCCGTGGTGGTAAAAGTATCATTGAACAATTGGAAGCTTCTAATATCAATGCTAGTGATTATATCCGCTTCTACAGTCTTCGAAGCCATGATCGTATCAAGCGCTCGGTGGTGGAAGATGTCTTGACCAAGGTGGAAGGCTATACTTACGATGAAGATGTGGAAGATGAAGTGGAGGATACTGCAGTGGGTGAATCCGAAGAACATGATCACTCTCACTCTCACTCTCATGCGAACCGACGATACCACAAGTGTCGTGAACCCTGGGTAGCTCATGACTTCGTCTCTGAAGAGCTTTACATTCATGCCAAGTTGTTGATTGCCGATGGTAATATGTGTGTGTGCGATCCTAAACGAGCTCTTCTCTCTAACTCTCTTATGTAGATCGTCTTGTCATCATGGGCTCATCCAACTTGAACGATCGTTCTCAATGTGGTGATCGTGATTCCGAAATTGCCTTGGTGGTGGAAGACAAGGACATGGTGCCTTCTCAAATCAATGGCAAAGACGTAAATGATTGACAAAGCACTATTCTGTTTTTACTCACCTTCTATACTGTATAGTATGAAGTCAGTCGGTTTGCCACCCAATTGCGCCGCAAGTTATGGAAAGAACATTTGGGTCTACTCAAGGACAAGCCTTCGGACAAGGTGAACAACGATATGCTGCCCTTACCCATCCCCCAACTCGATACCTTGCAATCCCGTGCTGATAAACTAGTCCAAGATCCTTTGAACGACGAGACCTTGGAACTCTGGCAATCCACATCAACTAAGAATACAGAGGCTTTCCGTCACGTCTTCCATTGTGTGCCTGATGACAATGGTAAAAACACATATACAACACTCACAGACAAAAAAAAAATAAAAGACTCACTCACTGATTCTACCTTATTATGTGTCTAGTGACTACATGGGAAGAATACCATGCGTTTTACCCTGATCCTGAAAAGACTGAAATCGGACATGTGTACGATCCTGAAATGCCTGTGGATGAAATCGTCGACACCTTAAGCACCGTGCGGGGTCATTTGGTCGACTTTCCCCTCAAGTTTTTGGAACAGGTCGACTTGCAAGGTGAATCCGTGCCTTTCCTTGGCGATGATATCAATGAACTTTATACTTAGGATAGCTGCTAGTGTGTGTATGAAGTGTTGAATATCATAAAAACATGTTTTTATAACTTTTTGCAAGCTCCGCTTTGACTACAAAGGATTACTTTTTTTCTGCAGACCTTTTATTTGCTTCTTCTTTGCTTCTTGATCACTTTTTTCTTTCGATCAACATTAGCAACCCACAACGAACGATTTACTTTATATACAGCGACCTTAAACGACGAACGCAGGGCAACTCTTTCCTTCTCATGATCTTGCCCGTATATGCATCTTTATCTTACCATGACTAACGTTTGCCTTTTGCATCATTGCTCCGTTTTTTCTTTATAGATCGAATGGGATGGCAACGGATATTGGCCCTCTATTAGCAAGACTGGATGGACATGCACTTAGATCAGGGAATGGGACCAAGTGATTACAAAAAACATGAAGAAACTCATCGCAATCTTTTTTTTTGGTGCACTCACATTTTCCATTGTAGATTCTGTAGCCATTGTACTGCTAAACATCACTGCTCATTTGTCTTCTCACCTTTGGCCACCACTAATAACACCCTTGGGGCCGTCGGTTCCTTCTTCATTGCCAACTCAATACATTAGATTAGTCATTCCACGGCAAGTCCTGGATCTGTTTTTGCAGCTTCCCTTTTGTAAATGTAGCTTAATCATAGTTTCAGTCAGTCAATAAAGACTTATTTGGTGCTATATACATGATTCTATTATAAGCTCTTATCATCCTGGAGAACTCTAATATATAACAGTGCAAATAACCTGGTGCGCCTAGCCTTCCTTTATAAAAATGCGGCAAATGGAAAGCAATCAAAACAATAAAGGAAATGAGACTTTGTAGAGATCAACGACCTTTATCCCTGACATACAATGGTTACTTCACACCCAGTGTAAAAAAAAAAAAAAAA
>LT554386.1:264443-275378 GCA_900079185.1 Absidia glauca
GCACACGTATAGCAGAAATATCATGATCAAGTCAATCATCCCCAGTTTAACATCACATCACGGCTGATACATCAGGATTCGTTAATTCCCTTTAATCGAAACGATCTGTAGAGACCTTCAAAGAAGTAATAATCGCCTAATGCAGGGCATTAGTATGTTTTATTGAGATGAGAGTCAAGGCAAAAGAAGTGTGAAAAGCTTACCAATACAAAGATTGACAATCAAAGTGTAAAAGGGAGATCGAGAGGTCAAAGACGTCAAAAGAAGAGTGTTTAACCAAAAGCCGAAAAATGGAAGTAAAAAAGAAAGGGGGGAAGGAGCAAAAAGCGAAAAGATGGGCACTTTTATAAGGTACTAAAATTGAAACTATGGTGTAAACGTTGATCTTTATTCATTGTGTAGTCTTGATTTGATGTTGGCAGCAACATTTCGATTCAGCGTGGAAATTTCGGAAGAGAGGCTCTGCGCCAGCGGTTTCAGTGCTTTGTTGAGTTCGTAGTTGTGATAAATTGTGATGGAAGCAGCTAAGTTGAATAGGCCATTTACATCCCGCAAAAGGTCCAAGTTCTTGCCTTCGGGGCAAGCATCCATCAGGGAATTCAAGTATTCCTTACAAAGCACAGGTCGATTTTCTGACATTGCGGTCAGTGCACTTTTCGGAACAATTGCGACACAATTCTGCTTGCCGACACTTTTTCCCCATCGCCACTTTCGCAGAAATTGAAGATCGTCCACGGTTTGGATCGGGCTTCATTCCCAAACACGCTTGAAGCACGGTGCTTGGTAATCACCTGCCTATTGTATCAATAAAAATATGTCATTAGGAAAACGATCCCATGCAGTGTGTACACATGAACATTATTAACTTACCGCATCAGTAGTATCAAGTGGTCCTGGTCTTCCCACGCAACATCATATGTCACCGTCACCTCCAAACGGGCAGGAAAAGGTTGACCGCTCATGCTGTCAGCTGTCCTTGTTGCAAATGCCTACAATAAAAAAAATAGTTGAATGGTCGTATTGAATCAATGAGAGATCACTTACAATGTAGCCTTCCGCCCTTCTTTCATAAGCCCACACGTCGTAGGCACTTAAATCCTTCGTATGGCCTGAACCACCAGAATTGCGATGGAAGAATGGGCGCTTGAAAGAGGAGTACATCTTTACAGAATGCACACCCAATTCACCGCTACCATCAACCGAGGGCGACGCCTTGTACCCACAACCAGCCAAGGACCGGAAGCCAAGAACACCGTCGTACCGATACTTGCTGGCCGCCAGTTCAACTGATGGGAAGAAGGGAGAGAGAGCGGCCATGTGACACTTGATGTCACCCACAGAAGGGAAAGCATTGTTCAACCAAACACCACAAACATTGGAACCATCACTGGGAAGCATTTCAATAGCATAGTCCAGGTACAGCTTGGATGTTTCACCATGCGCCACAGCCATGTCAATTTCGTTTTTGAAGGCCTTGGAAAAATCGCTTAATTTGGTCACCGGGCACTTGAGACCATGCGCATACGACACAAAGAAGAAATCTTGATACACCGCCAGGTTTTCCCTTTCACCAATCATTTGTCGCATCAAGTGGATTGCCTTCTTCAGATCTCGAAATCTTCCTTCGCGTGCGAGGTTCTTCAGTGTGGCCAATGGGAAGACACCTAATATTCCATTGTTGTTTACCGCCAAGTTTAGCCGCAACACCTTCTTGATGGTACAAAACTTGCCGCGGAAGAGAGAGGAATGGTCTAACAGTCCAGCCACCGAAGAAACAGCGGGTATATCCCCAGTTACCATCAGACAATGCACCTTCACCATCCTTGTACATCCATCGGCACAGTTGACAAGCACCCCAATGTCTTCAAGAGCCCTGAGTTCGTTTCACAACAGCTTATTATAGGTCCACGTGTTGTTCTTGGTGGGGAGCTTGGGACCGGGGAGAATGGCGTACTGTAGCATGTTGTTTTTCAGGCACCTTTTGTTGGGATTGATGTTGAAGATGATGACGTGGATTACACCGAGAGCCTGGGATGTCTTGTCCTTGGAGGTGAATCCGTCGAAGTAAGTTCCAAACAAGCCCTTTGGGCAGCAGTGGTCCACTGAGATTCGGGGTAACGGAGCTTGGGCGGGAATATGGATGCAGGCGGGAATATTAATGTAGGTGTTGATGATGTTACTGCCAGTATTTATTCTTTAAAGTTAGTGATGCCGCTTGTGGGATGGGGGTCCCCACTATCATGTGTAAAATTAATTTTTTGTTGATTAGTGGCGGGGTTCGTCGATGCATTCGTTGATGATTGATTGGTGGCGAATACTTGATCGCTTTTTTACATGCCGTTATCCATGCATGACAGTTGTACTGTACTGTACTGTCGAAAGATCTCATGGCTCCCAATCTCTGATCCCTATTTTGTCGACGTCGGGCTAAGTTACAAGGACTGCAAAGGGGAAGGAAAAGAGGCCTGTCGTCCACCTGACATGCATTGACGACATTGATGGATCCGGTACCTCAGTGCTCACCAATAGCAAGGGTTTGATTCTGATCCATCTCATAAAAAGGAGAAGAAAAAGAGACTTGCCATCCACCTGACCGGCATTGACGACATTGATAAATACGATACCTTTATAGCTCACCAACGTCTCTCGTCGTCTTTACTTTCTTTCCCTCCTTTCTACCTCATACGCTCAACTATGGAAGTACTTTTTGGGCATCCCACCTCTTAAATGAGAGGATGGTTGAATCCTCCCTTCTTTGAGAGGGGTGGTTAATGGAGCACCTCTTGCTACAGGTGGTAAATTGGACGAATCCGTATATCCGCATTATCACTGACGGCTTTTTTTATTTTCCGCCCATGCTTTCAAGGTTTCAAAGTTCCTCATCATTGTCGGCATCATTATCAGTACCAATAGCTTCAAAGCACTTTTTGAGCACATCACCTCTTGGGTGTCCTCCTTCCTTTGAGAAAGATGGGTATTGGAATAGTTGCGGCTGCTGATGGGAAGTTGCACGAATCCTCATCTCCGCATTATCACTGACTTGCATTTTTTATTCTCCGTCCTTATCAACGAAAAATTACAGTTACCCTTTCTTTGATCAACAACAGCGGTATCGAACAGACGATGCTCGCCCACGAAGACAGCCTCATATAAATTCCGCCGCTGGAAAAAAATACAGCTTGGAGTATGCCGCTGCCTGTTCGGATTCAGGGGCTCAAGTATACGTTGGTATACGGCCTGGCTCGGTGACCCCCCTCAGAGAATTATGGATAAGGCCTGGAATTTTTTGCGGTGGAAGGTAAGCACAAGAAAGAGATACTTCATCAAATGCTTTTCGCTTTGTTTCCGTTGGTACTCATCTTTCTCTCTCTCTCTTTCTCTTTTATGTTTGTCGTTACAGGATATATCCATCTTCCGGAATGGGAGTGATTCACAAGGCCACATGTTTTATGCGCACTTCAAATTCCAGCACATGAAGGGTCACACCACATCCTTCTCCTCTGACGACTCTAGTGCTTCCCGTTGTCTCAAATCAACAGAGGCTCCGTATACCGACCTGCCACTATTCCTAATGTTACATGGTGTTCTCAACGATGTATTTGACATTAAAAGTTTCGAAAGCTGTATAACTCCCGTATAATGATACTTCCGGTGAAACAAGAGTGGCTACACCGCCCAGTCTTCCACCAAAAAAACCTTATACACGTTCCGACGTTCCGTAGGTCTACAATGCCAAAAATGATATATACCCTGATCAACTCCTTCAGTATAAATAGTGACCTTATGAATGGATGAATAAAGACAACCCCAACTTTTTGTATCACTTACTTATCTATCGCTTTCACGTGCAACCACAAATGCAGTCAAACAAAAAAAAAAGTATAATAAACGTGCCCTGGAAGTTTGTTCGACAACTTTCAAACCTATACCTCTCAGTGGGGTACCGATTTTTTGGAAGAGAATGTGGTGATTATGGAAAAGAGAAGGAATTGAGAAGAGGTGGGGTCTTTATCTTATCAAAGATAGGATAGAGAAAATAGTCACTGGTAACTGGAGAAATATTCGTATAAGATTTCAACTGCAGGTTACTCCCGGTCATCGATAACGGCTTTGTCTGGTGCGCGCAAAGCATTGACGGATTGCAAAACACACAGGAGAATTTGACAAAGGCAGGGTGTAAAATCAGAGTGGGCGGGTGACCATTGACTTGGAGCAGATGTCACCATCCCTTGTCTATGCATGGGAAATACGAACCACTTGATTGATGAGCTTGACTCTTGATCCCTTGGCGGTCTCTCAGCTGGTAAGACCGGATCCTTTCTCACCGTAATTTTTGATTCTTCTTCTTTTCAGAATCTTTTACTTAATACACGACTCAAACAATCAGCATAAAGAAGTCTTCCATCTGTCATCCCTACCCTATGTTACAGCACCCTTCCTTTAACATCGCCTTTTGTGAAAAGGACTGTTCAGCGTAAATTGAATAATGCATACAATAAGGATTATGTGGCGCTAAAGTCGGCGTCTGAAAAAGTAAGCCACATATGCACATTGTGCACATTGTTCTTTGCTGAACAGGCGCATTTGTGCAAATTGTGCACATTGTTCTTTGCTGAACAGGCGCATTTGTGCAAATTGTGCACATTGTGCACATTGTTCTTTGCTGAACAGGCGCATTTGTGCAAATTATGCACATTGTGCACATTGTTCTTTGGTGAGTAGGCCCATTTGTGCAAATTGTGCACATTGTGCACATTGTTCTTTGGCGAGCAGGCCCATTTGTGCAAATTATGCACATTGTGCACATTGTTCTTTGGTGAGTAGGCCCATTTGTGCAAATTATGCACATTGTGCACATTGTTTTTTGGTGAGTAGGCCCATTTGTGCAAATTATGCACATTGTGCACATTGTTCTTTGGCTTCCAGGCCCATTTGTGCAAATTATGCACATTGTGCACATTGTTCTTTGGCTTCCAGGCCCATTTGTGCAAATTATGCACATTGTGCACATTGTTCTTTGGTGAGTAGGCCCATTTGTGCAAATTATGCACATTGTGCACATTGTTTTTTGGTGAGTAGGCCCATTTGTGCAAATTGTGCACATTGTGCACATTGTTCTTTGGCGAGTAGGCCCATTTGTGCAAATTGTGCACATTGTGCACATTGTTCTTTGGCGAACAGACGCATTTGTGCAAATTGTGCACATTGTGCACATTGTTCTTTGGTGTGTGCACATTTTGCACAAAGTTCATTGGTGAGTAGACGCATGTGTGCACATTGTCCATTGGCAAACAGGCGCATTTGTGCACATTGTTCTTTGGCGAACAGGCGCATTTGTGCAAATTATGCACATTGTTCTTTGGTGTGTGAACATTGTGCACAAAGTTCATTGTTGGGTAGGCGGATGTGTGCACATTGTTCATCGGCAAACAGGCGCATTTGTACACATTGTGGACTCTTCAACTGTCGGGACTTTAAACGAAAGAAAGTTCGTTGTAAGCTCCGAAATGGACCATTTTTGGAAACTTGAGGATTTGCCAGTAAATTTTTATCCAGTATACAAGAAGCACTTCTTTTGCCATGTAAAAATTGAGGGGAGGCTTGTTATCTCTTTGGCAAGAAAAGTCATGTCCAACAAAAAGTAATCAGTCCGAAAAGTGAGATTATTCATTTATGCACTTGACACAAAATGAAGTCCTTATCGTATACAAAATCAAAGGCAACAGCAGCGGAATATCGGTTCTAGGAATCGAAATGGTAGTAATGAAGATTTTTTCAAAGAAGTTTTACCAGCCACCTCTCTTCGCTTCGTTCAGGCCGCCCCCACCCCCCACACGCCTCTTCGCAAACTCAGGCTCCCTTCCCACCCCCATCCCCACCCCCGGAGCGTTGACAGTGATAGATTCGGGTTCTGCATTGATATTGATAAGTTTGGACTCTCTGTGGGGCAAAGATTTAATTTTTGAAACCCACCATTAGAAAAAAGGCAGACCATTGATCTGTAGAGATCTTAAAAAGAAGTAATAATCGCCTAATGCAAGGCATCAGTATGTTTATTGAGGTACATACACAAAGTGTATTATAAAGCAAGAGCTTACCAATACAAAGATTGACGACGAGGAGGGAGGATATCGATTGAGTGGTCAAAGACGTCAAAAGAAGGAAAAGTACCCAAAAGCCAAAAAATGGAAGAGGTGAAGAAAGGGGAGAGGCAAAAAGCAAAAAGGTGGGCACTGAATAAGGTACCAGATTTAAAACCCAGATCAACCATCCTCTTTCAAAAAGTCCCACTTTTTTTAGATCTCAATTTTCTTGTGAACGGGAGAGACAACCTACCATAAAATATAGCATAGACCTAGAAATGCTTTTTATCTATCGACGGATACCAAGAAGGTCTGGTTTCCATGAGTCAATTGTCTTTTTTGATACCACTCCAATCAGTCGCTTTTTTGTGGTTTCTTTTAGTGTTCACCATGGTATACGACATAAAAGTGCATTTTTCTGGGTATCATTCGATAGATATGCACTGTATGATGGTGCCTGTAAAATGTGAGGGTGGGTTGTCTATCTCTGTTTTGCCAAATGAGCAACTCTTTACCAAAAAAAGGGGATCAAAAGTTACATTTTCAAAAAAAGGCCCGATTTTCTTGAGCTGTCGGTGTTTGTAGCGGGAATTAAAACAAAATTTATTTTCAACCAATCCGAATAGCCATAGATCCATATAAGGAGTTACTTAGGATTGCTAACTACACTTCGTTTTTATAATAGTAATCTTAATCTACAATAGTAATCTATGAGACTATGTCTAAGTCATGTGGGGGGAGGAGTCTTCAAAGGTATAAACGCGGAGTGTGAAATTCAATGGTGCTGCAAGCCAGGCTAGGGGACGAAAGCGGAATTTTAAAATTCCGGCGATGCGGAGTTGGAAAAGAAAGCAACACGCAAGCTATCACAAACACACCACAAAAAAATAGGGCAGGCGTCTTTCTTTTACTCTTTACCAGCTTTTTCTCTTTACAATCTTCTCATGTCTCAATCTACCAAGACCAACGAAATGGAAGTGGACTTTGATGTCCCCAAATATCTGTCTGATGAAAGACAAAAGGCGCCCAGTCATTTGCAACATTACTTTACGACGTTTGAAGATCTTTATGAACGAAAGCAAGTAGATGACCACAAGTCTTAGTGCGCGATGAACTAACTTCTTCTTTTTCCTTGCATAGGTTATGGCATCAGTTAACACAACACATTCTTGACTTTTTCAAGCAAGCTGAATCGGGGCCCTTCAAAGTCAATGTGTATCAACAATTTGTGGCCGAATGGGAAAACAAGATCAATCGGTTGTCTCTTGTGACGATTGCTTTGCAAGCCGCCAGTCAGTGCCAAGGTAAAGTTAAAGCAAAGGTAAAGCGATTGCAACTCTTCTCTCATGACTATTTGTTGGTAGATGCGCAATCGTCTGTGGATTTCCTTCAACCCATCATTAGCAAAGTCGACACCCCTGACACCCAAGATGTATACGTGCTTGCTGTGATGGAATCTGCACACTTCCAACTGATGCTCGGACAAGCGGATGCTGTGAAAAAGGTCATGGATCGTTGCGAAAAGATCCTCGATGGGTTTGATTCTGTGGAAACCGCCATCCATGCCAGCTTTTATCGTGTCAGTGCCGAATACTTCAAGTCCCAGGCGGATTATGTCCATTACTACAAGAGCGCCCTGCTCTTTTTGGCGTGTGTGAATGTGGATGAAATGTCGGCTGGCGAACGGGTAGAACGGGCGTATGATCTGGCCATGGCGGCGCTCTTGGGGGATAACATTTACAACTTTGGTGAATTGGTAAGGAAACCATGGCAGTGGATTAAAGCGACTCATGTTTTCTTTTTTCTTTTTCTTTTTTTTTTTTTTTTGATTGTGTAGTTAATGCATCCTGTGTTGGACTCTTTGACAAATACTGAACATGATTGGTTACGTACTTTACTCTTCACCTTTAACAATGGTGATATTGGCAAGTTTGAAGCTTTGGGTCCACATTTAAGCAAGCAGGTAAGATAAGGCACTTTTTAGAAGCATATGGACGACGAACTGATCTCCCTTTTTTTATTTCTCTCTCTCTCTCTCTCTATAGCCTCTTTTACAACAGAATTCTGCTGCTTTGAACCAAAAGATATGCTTGATGTCTTTGATCGAGGCGGTGTTCCGTCGATCTGGCGATAACCGTGTGATTCCCTTCAGTGAGATTGCCTCTGAAACCCGACTCTCTGTTGATGAAGTAAGTGATGATAACATGGAGAAAGGGGTGTAGTACTGATTCATAGTTCTTTTGCAGGTGGAACACTTGGTGATGAAGGCTTTATCCATCCAATTACTTCGTGGATCTATCGATCAAGTGGATCAACTGGTGGTGGTGACCTGGGTGCAACCTCGCGTGTTGGATAAGTCTCAAATCGATGGCATGCGACGAAAATTGGAAGATTGGAATAATCAAGTCAAGAAGATCAGTACCTTTGTTGGACAACAAGGCGGTGAAGTGTTTGCTCAGTAGTAGTTTATAGCCTTTGATACAATTACATAAAATAAATAAAAAGTGCGGGCTAGACGGTCTGTCATGACAATGGCAACGGTGGCTTTTTATTGGTTGTCGGAGATGTAAATCCAAGAGCGCCAGTAATTTTTTTCTCTCCCCTATCCCTAAGCTCCCTTGTTTTTTTTAGCTCCCTCGTCCCTTTTCTTTTCTTTTCTTTTCTATCTTTCCATCCTCCCCACTCTCAAGAGTGTATTCTCTTGCCATCCCCCTCTCTTCTTTGTTTTGATATACTTGCATTAGAAGAAGATTCTCATTCTCTATTCTCTCTTTTTGATTGTAAACTACCACCATACCACCGGTCATGTCCTCCTCTTCACCACCACCGCCACCACCACCGCCTTCTTCTTCGCCCCCGTCACCACAGCAACCAGCGACACGTGGCCGACTTCTTCATCCTTACTTCGATGAACAGGCAGATGATCGAGAAGCCCGTATTCAAAGTCTGTTTGATTCTTTGGACCGACAAGGCACCGGGGTGCTTGATGCCGATTGTATCTTGGTTGGCTTTCTCAAACTGACGCATTTGCCGGCCCATACGCGGTATGCCACGGATCTCTTGGCCATGTGTGATACGGCTCGTGATGGACTGATTGACTATACGGAATTCCGGGCGTATGTATTGGATAAGGAGAAGGATCTCTGGACCTTGTTTGATGATATCAATACGGCGGGCGATCATCGGTTACGGCCTGACGAATTGGAATCGGCGCTTCGACAGGCGGGTATACGGGTGACTCAACAGGATCTGGAAGCCTTTATGCATGTGATTGATACCGGTAAACGAAAAGTGTGGCTGTAGTAGAATGAATGACCTTGTTACTGATGCATACTTTCTTTTTGTTGAATAGAGGGAAATGGATACATTGATTTTAAGGACTGGAGGGACTTTTTGCTGGTAAGTTGGTTGGCAAAGAAAAAAAGAGGACAAGGGGAGGAGGGACGGATCGACTTACATGTATTGTATTAGTTACTACCTCGGGAAACCACGATCTCTGAAATCTATCAATACTATCAAACGTCGACTCAATTGACCCATGATGCTGAAGTGGTGTTTCCGCATACTGATGAAGCTGCCAGCAATGCTTACAAGTACCTCTTTTCAGGGGCAATCGCCGGGGCTGTTTCTCGGACCTGTACTGCTCCTTTCGATCGACTCAAGGTGTTCCTCATCACACAAACATCTTATACCACCAAATCAACAACCGCAACCGCAACTGCAACATCATCATCAACATCAAGTATTGCCTCTGCTGTACGAAGTATCTATTCCCAAGGTGGATTCAGGGCCTTTTTTGTGGGTAATGGACTGAATGTGTTCAAGATCGTCCCTGAATCATCGTAAGTCAAGTCTGGTTGAGGAAATGTAGTGATTCCATTGGCACTAAACATTCTCCTTCTCCTTTTGTTGTGTTGGTAGTATCAAGTTTTATGTGTTTGAAACTGCCAAATCTGTGTTGGCCGAACTGACCCAATCGGAAGACAAGAATGCGATTCCTGTGGGCGCCCGCTTCATTGCCGGTGGTGTGGCTGGGCTGTGTTCCCAATTCTGTATCTACCCTGTGGAAACCCTGAAAACAAGAATCATGTCCACCAACGTGGGCTCCCCTGCTACTGCTGCTGCCACTGCTGCTGCCACCGAGAAAAAAAAGTCCATTGTCCTCAGCACTGCCAAACAAATGTATAAAGGACAAGGGATTCGTGCGTTCTGGCCTGGCCTGACCTTGGGACTGATGGGTGTCTTTCCGTACCAAGCCTTGGATATGGGCATCTATGAAACCCTCAAAGTAACCTATCTACAGTATATGAAGAACCAACCGACAACCGCTACCGCAAATGGATCTGGCCCCCCTCAACCTAATATCATGGTCCTTTGGTCTTGTGGCATGGTCAGTGGTTGTATTGGCGCTTCTAGTGTCTATCCTTTGAATATGATCCGAACAAGGTAACTTTGTTCTCTCTTTCTTTTTTCTTTCTAGCTCTTAACCGTTTCTTATGAACTCCATTAGATTACAAGCCCAAGGAACACCTGGTCATCCGTATCGATATACATCTGCCTGGGATGCTGCTAAGAAAACCTATAGCATTGATGGTGTCAAAGGCTTTTATCGAGGTTTGGGACCTACTTTGTTCAAAGTAAGTTGCCATCTTTTTTTGTAACTATCTCAACTCATCTAACTTTTTTTTTCTCTCTCTAGGTCGTCCCTTCTGTCAGTATTAGCTATGCTGTCTATGAACTTAGTAAACGCTCACTTGGTATATCATAGACTCTCTTTTTTTAATTCTTTCCCCCCTCCCTCCTTCATAGAATAGTAGCACATTTGCCTTCATTAGTATCATTACCCCCCCCC
>LT554386.1:289054-299168 GCA_900079185.1 Absidia glauca
TTTGTATCTATTGCATGGTACAAAAGAACGCCTGGTTTCCTTGAATGAGTTCACTTTTTTCGTACGGACCACTCCAATCGGCCGCTTTTTCAAGGCTTATTGTGGCGTTCATGGACTCATTCGACATCCAAATGCATGTTTCTTGCGTAATACTGTATGAGCACGATCATGTTACAAGTAGACTAATTCAATAAACGAAAGTTAGACTATCTCAGTCTAAACGCGCAGCATAGATCCACAATGTGACGAGCCTCCTGTACCTGAGCACAAAAATGGAGCATGACACCACACTCCCCTTTTTTTGCTAAAGCTTTTAATTATTTTCCTTACAATCACTGGATGCCTTTATCTCTTTTACTACAAACACATATGACCATATAATTACCAATAAACACTTGCTCAATCATTCATGCATGCATGACCTCTAATAATTCGTACCTTTGCAGACCTAATTTGAAATGCCGACTTTTTTGGACCTGCCAACAGACTTCCAAACTTTCCTGAGGAATTTACTTGCGCTGATAATTCCGCATCTGAAGTGTACATATCATCATTGCCTCTCCCAGCTTCATATAGCTTTCATATAGCTTAAACATAGTCTCACTCACTCAATAAAACTTACTCGCAGTAGTAGAATAGTCAAGCGTTAGAATAGGGACGGTTTTGTTGAAGATGATGAAAGAATAAAGATGATACTAATCTATTCGACATCGGAGGTGGGGTCGTTGGTGGTGGAGTCATCGGTGGTGGAGTCGTTGGTGGTGATGGGCAAAAAGAAAGAGCCATCCCTAACGCTTGCTTGAAGATCCTCAAACCATTGTCGATTCAAAGCATTGGTGATAGAGGACACATCAGATGTCATGATCTGGATGGCGATCTTAGTTTTCTTGATTCGGATAAATTCTGCATCTGTGCGTTCTTTTGCCCGAAGCTGATTCTTTTGGAATTCCAGCTTTTCCTTCAGGAGCCGGTTCCTGTCGAGGTTGCTCTGCTTGATGTATTCCCGGAATTCCGCAAGGGTATCATCATCGCCGTCGGATCGCTTTCTTGCTAAAGCTCTAGCTTGCGTTGGGCCGATCGGTCTGGTCATTGTATCATTGAAAGGACCATCAGAGGAAGGACCATCAGAGGAAGGACCATCAGAGGAAAAACCGGCAAAGGAAGGAACAGCAGCTCTTGGCTTGGTGGTAGGCTTGTTCACGTACCTTTCCATCCATTTTGGGTGAACTGACAAAATCCTGAAGCATTGCATCATAGTGAAGTGATAGGTCTTCTTCTTCCCAATGTAAAACAATCTCTTAGCCTCTCGTTCCTATCAGTCAAATAAAAAAAAAATTGATTATTCATGCTTCAAAATCAAGACATGGTAAAAGCATACATGTAACCGATCGTTCGAGCCACTGTCCGGAGCATTTTTGACCTGAGTCAGGCACCGAGAAAAGTAGCTGCAGCGAGGATTGATCACGTTGTTCCAGCGGTTCGACAGGGCAATGCTTGCTCGTACACCTTTGAGATCGTCGTGGATCCGGTTATTGTAATCAGTATAGATTCGGTCCCAGAGTGTCTTCGAGGTCTGGTCCGAGGTCGTGATAAAGTCAAAAGACACTGCCAAAAACGATTTGCACAACTGAATGTCTTCTTCCTCCGTGAACTTGGATGCCCTGGTCGGTGTTTTTTCGGCAGGGTCCGATTCGACAAGGATAGTCGGGTTGTTGTTGTTGTTGTTGTTGTTGCTGTTGTCGCTGATGAGGGCAGTGGTAGGGGTAGGAGTGGCAGTGGGAATGTTGCTGGTGTTAATGGCGTTGTTCATTTTGACGGTTTAAAAAAGGGGATTTTTTTTTGTTTTTTGGGGAGAGATATGTGTCACACTTGACCGGGTGACAAACCAAGTGGAACCCCGACTATGCTGAAGTGGGGTTTTTTTAAGAAAGTTGACCATTGTGGGACAACTTTTTTCAAATCCCACTTGAGTGGAGTGACCCTTGTGGATGCCCCAAGGACGCCCTTATAATTTTAGAGAAACAGTCTAACAGATACCCTTGCCTCTCTTGGGGTTGGGGTGGGGGTACGGACCTAACAGGCCCACCAGTAGTCGTTAATTCAAAATGACTTGAGATTTATCGTTCAAGGGTCGGAAGGTGACGAAGACCAATAGGACCGAACGAAAGTCAATGTTTAAGCAGCTGAAACCACTCCGCATTAAATAGCTTCTAGAAGACAGTGTGTTTATAAGATGACATCAACGAAATGACCACATACTTATCGTGACAGGGCACTACAAGGGCATGAAAAATAGAAGGTCAAAGATGTACATTAGTTCAGCATTGTGCCAGCAACTAGAAGTGGATTTCTAGACAGCTCACGCGGGGCTCTCTATGTGACACCTGTCAGTTTAGTAACCATGGCAACCGAGTTTGAGATGGCACCTGTCAGATTAAGGACCATGGCAACCGATTTCACTTTGATGGGCAAGCGGAAAGCTATTTCAAATTCCGTATTTACTGGACTGTCAAAGGTCGGTTGGGGCTCTAAAGGTGCCAGAAAAAAGTCTATTTTGTCCATGTCTATCGAAGGGGGAGAGTTCTAATCTATAAGGATGCATCAGTAGGTGTCCGGGAAAAGGAGAGGAATAGATAGATGTTGTGAAGAGTAGGTTGTCACCAAGGAAGTGGCTAAGGAGTATGGATCTCGATTTTTCATATGCCACACCACGTGGCCCTGCCCCCTGAGATCTTTTTTTTGTGGCGATATAACGGCCTTCATGCAGCCATTTATGCAAAGGGAAAGCCCTAGAACCATTTAACCGACTCAACATATTGGTCTCTGATCAATACATGCATGTTGTTGGGGAGGGAGTGTCCCTTTTGCATCCATTGAAACCCAGCTGAACTAGTTCCGTTTTTTACATTTTTCATTTCCTTCATCATCAATCCTCATCCTCATTGCGTTTCTTTTTTTATCTCCAAAGATGGATCCTTTTGTATTCTACACATTGCCCACGCCGATAGTCCTGAGTCCCTGGCGACTTTTTGTGCTGTACTCTATAATTTTGGTCATAGACTATGTTATCCTGCGGCACCCACGGCGTACGACGACGGTGGTTTGGTTGGTAGCACTGGCGCACTGTGTAATCCCACTCAGCGTTGTATCGTCGTCGCAGCCTCTTAACATTTTTTTCACAGCGGCGCCGATTTATCTTGCGTCGTTCACGGGGCACTGCGACCGGCATACCCTTGCGTCTCCCCAACGATGGGTGTATGCGCTAGCCACGGACCTTGTCGACCCCGAGCAAGGGGGGCGTGTGCGGCTCCACGGGCTGGCCAAGATGTGCCGTGGGGCATTCAAACTGTCGCTTCTTTTCACGGTGCTGGAGCCGTTGTGGGGCGCCATGGGCATCTCGCCGTCGGTGGAAACGCTTACGTTACCATGGTACCACCCCTGGACCCTGGTGTATAACCTGCTTTTAGGCATCACGGCGTACTGTTTGCTGGGCACGGTGGATGTGTTCCTTGGGCTCGAGCAGGCGGTGGCGGGGGTGCGATTCATGGACCTATTCGAAGCGCCGATCCTCGCAAGCTCGCCGAGGGATTTCTGGTCTCGTCGCTGGAACCGAGTGGTGCGCCGGCAGTTCCATGGCCAGGTGTTCATGCCCAAGGAGAACAACAAGGAAAAGAGAAACTTGCAACCCAGGGGAGGGTTTTGGGGCTCTCGGAATGGCCGTGGGCTGATTGTGTTTATGCTCAGTGGTGTGTTGCATGAACTGATTCTCTGGAGCAACAGCCGGGAAATCACCTTGGAAAACTTTGCCTTCTTTACGTTGCATGGCGTTGCCGTGATGGTGGAAGCGAATGTGACAAGGCATCGACCCCGGCCCTCCAACACTTTGGGCCTGTGGGGTTGTCGGGTGGCCTTTTTGCTGTTTATGACCCTGACTGCTCGGTTGTTTGTGGCTCCCTTCCTACGCCATGATTTCTGGACCCCTCTGCCTCTTGGGTTTCAAAAAGTCCCCATTCCTGCATGATGAGGTTAGTAAAAGACGGTCTTTATTAGTGTTGTAATAGTAGAGATGCTAGGTAATAGACAGATTAGACAATAAAATATGTACAAAGGGGGGCTATATGCTTGGTTGAATAAGGTAGATCGCCTGTTCTTCTTTGGAAAGATCATTGTCGTCCAAAGGCTGCCGATCCAAGTCGTGGGTTTTGTCCAATGGTCGGGCAAGTCGATGTGCTCGGGAAGCCAGTTCACCATCAGTCATAGAAACAAGGGTTTCCTTGTGCCATTCGCCACTGGCGATCAAAGCAGCAATCCATGGCGTTGAAGGATCATCATCCATGTCGTTGTTTTCGATACTGGCCAGCTGAGCACGGCGGCGACCTTGTTGCTTTATGGAATGACGATAGGCCGGGGGTTGGAAGGCAGTTACTTTGGTGGTGGGTAAAATGATGGCCATGATATCCTTCATATAATATAGTGTATCTGCTTTCTTGAGATGCTGTAACCAAGGCAAGGATTGACCCAAGGTGGTGAGGACTTGCATCATTTCGTTGTATCTGTCCTTGAGAGAGCGTTCATGCACCTCATCCGAATGACACTGAAGGGCAATTTCATTCCAATGGATGGACACAGAGCAAGCGGCAGTGGTGGCGATGGCATGTGAGTGGTAGTGGGCAAGAAGGACGATGATCAGGCAGCTGAGGACAATTGGGCGACAATGGCGTCCATCCACCAATCCATGTTGCTTGGCAAGGGTGATTAAGAGGGTGGTTTGAGTTCGGAAGGTAGCCTCGTCGTCTTCTGTCATGGATGGCCATATCAGTGGTTGGTCTCGCTTTCGCTTTTTCCCGGCTGTTGTACGAGTAGGTTGTAAGGAGAAAAGGCAGGTCGCCGCTGAAGTGTCGGGGGAGGAGGCGATGAGGAGTGGGTAGATGAAGGTCATGGTGTAGTCCAAGCAAGGTATCGGATCGTACCACTGTGGGCGTTTGACGAGATGAGGTGCCAGGATGAAGCGCATGGCGGTGTAGATTCGAAGACAGTATGAGATATCACCGTCCAGGGAGCGGCAATAGTCGGCAAGGCGAGTTAATGAGCGCTGGCGATGTTGGAGGATCACGAGGTAATAGAGACACAACACGACTTCTGTAGGCCGCCTGCAATAAACATGGCGAGGATGGTATAGGTAGCGTTTACATAATTTCTCCACAAACTCTGTTTCTTCGTTGGTGGTGTCGTAATGAGTTTGCAATAGTTTAATCACAGGAGGATATCGTTTCTATAAAAAATAGTGTGAGTCTGCAGCTGTGAGGGGAGGGAGGGAGATTCAGAGCTTACCAGAAGTAGATGGGGTGTAGAGACGCATCGAGACATATTGTCGTGTACATTTGCGGTGGGAAAGTGATCGTCGTCTTCGTTGTTGCTGTTATCCACCGATTGACAATGTGTGTCCTTTGGGCTTTTGGGTTGCAAGGTTACACCAGTATCAAAGACTAGACCACAATCAGTGCAGCAAAAGGCTTGAGATTCATCATCAGTAATAATCTTGGAACAGTGGCAGGTTGGACATGACAGTACCATGAAAATTGAGAATCAGACAAATAAAGGTAAAGAAGGAAGCTTGGGCCGCATCCACTTTTTTTATTGTCGGCCAGGACTCGGCGGAGTTTTTATTTTGAATCGACGACGAAGATCGGCTTTTAAAAACTTTTTACAAAAAATTAGGACTCCCCCTTTTTCTCTTCTCTCCTTCTCGTCTCTAGAACAACATCACTACGTGTATGTAGCATTCCTCCTTTCCCCTCCCCCAAAGTGATACAAAGCGTTCGTTTTTGAGGCGGAGTGTGACGTTTATTAAGGGAATCCGTCCATCGATCTCAAACGGTTTGAAGGAAAAAGTGCTATAATAACAAGGTTTGTAAGTTTTCATGTAATATACTATCGGACACGGACCCCATGACATGAGCCAGCAACTTTGTATCAGTTGCGACGGTGAAATGGACATAAATTTGTTTCTTTTCATTTCGGTTCAAGGATTCGAAGCGGCGTTTGAAATAATCGGCGCCTGCCTGGTAGTCTAACGCTGGGCCTGTGTAATCTGGAAAGTAATGATCGAGAGGTGGTGAAGATCGAAGGATTTTGTACTTGAAGATATCCATCTTATTAAGGAAGAGAATCATTGAGGTGTTTATGAACCATTGTGAGTTGCAAATGGAATCAAAAAGCATAAGAGCTTCATACATCTATTCCCCACCCCCGAAAAAAAAGAGTTTTGTGTGAGTTTTTTATTTCCTGTATGTATGCAGTGTATGTGTTCACTTACCTGGTTCTATATATAGGCCCATGCATGTCAATGAATGAGAGAGAAAGTAATGTGAGCAAAAAAAAAAAAGAGAGAGAGAGAGGGCTTTTAGAGTTTCCTTACCGAATCCTTATCTTCAGCTAAGCAGCAGTTATAGCCACTGATAGCCACTACAAAAAGGACTGAGGCCACGTTTTCAAAACAATGGATCCTATCATGTCCGTCCCAATTAAACCAAAGTATAAGGTTGAATGGATATCATATGCAAACTAAATTGGATAATATAATCTTACCACTTCTTTCTTTCGCTACGTTGGCCACCCACATCAAACATTCGATACACCAAAGACTTGTTCTTGAATGTGGTCTCCACGATCCCTGTGGTTTTGATCCGGCATTGAATGATATCTTGATCGGTTGGTATATAGTTAGATTGGAATAGTCTATCAAGTTGTTCGTAGTAGCTTATTTCCAAAGAAGAGGGGTGAGTTGAACAGAAAGAGAGAGGGGTAGATAGGTAGATCGGGTATACTTACTATTGTACATTATCATTCAAAGCAAATGTATTTCCCATTTCACAAGTCTTTTTGATCCCTGGATCCAGCCAAAGCGATTTCAGCGGGGTCAGATAGACTTCAGGGAAGGCTTGATGTTTCTGTATGGTTGGCAACTGCTCAAACAGTGGGATATACTTCCAGTTCTCGAGATTCTCCAAGGTCAGTTGTGACAGTTGCATGGCTTCCAGCAACAATTGCATGGCCCCGAGGATATTGGAAAAGATGATCATCCGAAACCCTTCACGTTCCTGGGTATTGAACCCTGAGGTGTGTAAAAGCCGCATTTGTTTAAGGACGGTGGATTTCCCCGAGTCGCCGGCCCCTAGCAGCAAAATCTTCACTTCCTTGTTGAGTCGTTTCTCATCTTGTTTGATCTGTTTGGCGATCTGTTTGTTCTTGCGCGTCGCTGTACTGTGGCTAATGCCCATGGTTGGTGTGTGTGTGTGTGTGTATAGTAAAAAGGTTGGACTATTAGTCAGCCGGTTTCGTCAAAGAAAGTCCAAAATAGAAAAAAGGTTGAAGGAGACCCGTGGTAAAAAAAAAGGGGGGGTAGGGTGGTGACTGGGGTCGTTTTGTTGTTGATGAAGCGAGAAGAGCGACACTATTGAAGAGAAAAGCAATAAAGAAAAAGGAAAGAAAGGAAAGACGAGTGATGATGTTTTTGACAGAGGAAGGACTTTTTTTCTCTTCTATTTTTTTTAATGAGTAAGGTGGCACAAGAATGGTGGTGGAAGTGTAAGCGTATATGAAAAGAGTTAAAACCCCGTTAGGCTTTTCAAGGATCAAAAGTCAAAGAGAGAGAAAGAGAGAAAGGAAAAAAGATGAGAGGCAGAAAGACTGACCCTGGATCATGGTTTGTTGCTCGGTTGCCTTGACAACCACTTTTCTTCCCTCGAGGACCAATAAAGTAACCTGGCCATACGAGAGTGCCGAATGTCTGGATTTTCCAATGGATGCTAAAAATAGAGAGAGAGAGAGAGAGAAAGAGAGAGAGGGTCTTTTAATAAATGAATTGAGTGGGGGGGCATCGACTCATTTTTGACAGTGTGTGTGATGATCTTTTCTCTCTCGATGATATCACATGGGCGAGCGAGCGAGCGACTATGGCGGAGTTTAAATGCTTGTTAATAAGGCGTGTGAGTTCAAAGAAAGGCAGCTTATGCACACATGAGTTTATTATAAGAAGGGAGAGAAGATCTAAAACTGTATAAAAGAAGGGGGAGGGGGACTATTGATAGTAATGGAGCTGCTTTTGTTTCTTCCACGATCCAGTCCAGATAGGCGCATGAGGGTTCAGGCTTTTCGAATGAAGATCGTCAGAGGAATGATGATGATAGGTCTGCTGAGGATGCTGGGGATGATAATGATAATGCTGTTGTTGTGTGGATTGTTGACGTGTGGGCTGATGTTGCTGTTGGTATTGTTGTGGTTGTTGGTATTGCTGTTGAGGAGGTTGGTAACGTGCTGATGTTTGTTGTCTAGGAGTGATAGGTTGGTATCGTTGTTGATGTTGTTGATGTTGGTGGTGTTGGTGGTGTTGGTGGTGTTGGTGGTGTTGTTGTTTCTTCTGGTAATGGTGATGGTTGTGATGCCGCTGCTGATATTGTTGTTGCTGTGGGGATGATGATGGACCTGAAACCTTATTGGCGGTGGGCGACCGGACATCTGCATCTTTCCGAAGTTTGACCCGACATAGCACGGGTCGGCCATTGCATTCCGTCATGAATTCCACGTAGCCATTATCCATCTTGACAGGTGTGAGATCCGGGGAGGGTAGGTTGGTCGGTGATGCATTGGGAGTGGGTAACATGGGTCGATCTACTGGCGGGCTTTTCTTCTTTTTCTGTTGGGTTTGCTGCAGCAGCTGCTGCTGTTGTTGTTGTTGTTGTTCCAGCTGTTGTTGATGCGCCCGCTCCAATTGTTGGTACTTTTCTACTTGCTGCGAGTGCTGTGTGACCAAATCCATATACCGTGCATGCAGTGCATTGTAGCTTTCCCTATCTCGGGCAGAGTCCCGACTCTGTTGCTGTTGTTGTTGTTCCAAGGAAGCGAGACGGCAGTCTATCAGTGCCAATGTCTTGCTGCATGTTTTTTGTTGCTCCGTTACCATTTGTTCTAGTGCCACGTGTTGTTGGTGTGATACAGGCGTAGCATGACGAGCCAATTCTTGATGGATGGTGGTTGTGATGATATCCATGAGTCTAGCTTGAAGTGTATGCCATGGTCCTCCAGTCTATAGAGCAAGAAGAAAGAGAAGAGAATGTTCATTATCACCCTGCATCCGTTCCCTTCTCCTTTTTGAGCTCTAATTTTCCTTTTAGAGTTTCATATTTACCATATCGTCGTCATTTTCTTTGTTGCCAGGAGTAGTATCGGACTGCTGTTGTTGTTCTCGAGGTGGTGATGACGGTGATGATGAGGATGATGACGATGAGGTTGCATAGGGTGCTGACTGACTGGGGCGAGGGATGATGGTGGCCTCTTCTAATAAAGGTGCATCTTGGCAATTCTCCAACAAAGTGGTGAGGTTCATGGATGATTGGGAGGTGGTTGCCTTGCGTAATAATAAGGTTGATGGGGTATCACTAAGGGTAATGGAGAAAGCGTTATTAGCAGACAACACAAAGACCAGGCTATTGTTTATTTACCTATCGACATCATGAGTGGGTTTGTTTGTCACTGCTGATGCTTTGGTTGCTGCTGGAGGTGGTAGGAGCAGTTGTGAAGGTGATCCTGCTGATGCTGCTGCACAATAAGGTTCTTCCTATATATGTAATATAAACAGAGGGCACAAATGTAAACATCACAAAGCGAGGCAGTTTGGTTTGAGACACTTACCACCACAGAGCTTGGAGAGGAGACAGTGGATGAGGAATTGGACTATAAAAGAGTATTAACACACAACAATCAAGTTTGAGAAAGAAGCAAGGGGGGGGATTGAAGTCTCCTTGAACTATTTAACACACCACAAACTCCACCCAACCACCATATACAACAATACCGCCCCCTCCCCTGATGGATGTTTTCTATTTTCATACTTTTCTTACTTACTTTATCAACAGGAGTGGTTAGAATCGTACTCTAGGCATATCAATGAGTCAAGGTTAGTCTACAGACCATTTCTTCATGAGGAGAAAATAAACACTTACTTGTCGAAAGTTCAGTCGAGGTGCGGTGGTAGTGGAGAAGGTCCGATCATGGGAGCGCATCTTGATCGCCATGGACAGGATGACAGAGAGAGATGGAAAAGTGAGAGTGTATG
>LT554386.1:309406-319779 GCA_900079185.1 Absidia glauca
TGGTAGTGATCGTTTGGGCCCTGCGTTGGTAGTGATCGTTTGGGCTTTGCGTTGGTAGTGATCGTTTGAGCTCTCTGTAGAGCAAAGATTTAATTGTTCAAACCCCGCCATTTGAAAAAAGGACAATCCACTTGAAAAAAAGTCCCACTTTTTTTAGATCTCAATTTTCATGCGAACGGTATAGACAACCCACCCTCAAATTCAACATGAATACAGAGGCGCTTTAGATCTGTCCACTGATACCAAGAAAGCGTAGTTGCCTTGAATGACTTGCGGATTTTGGTACCACTCCAGTCAGTCGCTTTTTTGGTGCTTCTTTTAGCGTTCACGGTGATATACAATGCAAAAGTGCTTGTTTCTGGGTATGAGTCGATAGAGAGACTTTACATTGTGTTGCCTGTAAAATTTGAGGGTGGGTCGTCTATTTTGTTCCTGAGAAAAAAGCAACTCTGCGTCAAAAAAAGGAGGTCAAAAAAGTTACATTTTCAAAAAAGTTCCAATTTGAAAAAAGGACAGACCATCCCCTTGGATAAAGTCCCTCTTTTTTTAAATTTCCATTTTCTTGCGAACGAAATAGACAGCCCATTATCAAATTTGACATGGACGCAGATGTGCTTCTGATCGATCGACTGATACCAAGAATATTGGGTTTCCGTTAGGCAATAATCTTTTTGATAGCACTCCAATCAGTCGCTTTTTGAGTGCTCCTTTCAGCATTCACGACAGCACACAACGTAAAATCGTTTGTTTCTAGGTATCAGTTAATAGATATGCACTGTATTGTGGTGCCTTTAAAATTTGAGGATGGATCGTCTATCCCATTCCTGAGAAAAAAGCAACTATTTGCAAAAAAAAAAGGAGGACCAAAAATTTACATTTTCAAAAAAGCTTCAATTTTTCAAAAACATTTTACCCCCCCCCCCCGCCAATGGAAAAAAGGTATGACGGGGTTTCAAAAGGCATTTACAGGGTCGGGGATTGCATCATTTTTGCGTGTTGGGCAGCGATTATAGCTGTCTTGCACCATACTCTTTTTACAGTGATTGTTCCTCTCTTGGTACAATCCGATAACGGATTCTATCTATGGAATACGATACCCGCTATTGTATACTTTTTGAGGATTTTTGGAAGTCTGCTTTATATAGAAGAGTAAAAAAAACCAATCATGCTGTAGCGCGATCACACGCAAAGTTACCAGCACAGTTTAACAACTGCAAACCAGCTTCTAACAACTCCAGAACCTTTATGAGGCTATAAACCCATCCTTCTAACCATTTTCCATCCGGGCTATCTACATATATAACCAAATCCGCACCATACTTTCTTTATTTATTGTGAACAGTACGAAAAAATCAGCGCTATTCAGCAAGTATGCGTCTATGAGGGAGGAGCTTCGATCGGCTCACCAGCAGAGGCAGCCGACATCATTTCCAAGGCCTTTCTTGTACACTTGATCAAGACCGGATGATCATTCGCCACGCCCAGGGATGCAAACACTTGTTTCCACCAAAGATACCATTCCTTGATTTCATCAAAGTTGACATCACCACCACCGTTTGAAGGCGACGTGAGCCATCTGTAGAGCACAAGGAGCCAAGGTCGGAGCACTTCGTTTTCCAGGAGCAGTCCAAACACACGATCCGACAAGATACCTTGCCATGCCAAGCACCAAGCCAAAGGGTCCACCGGTGGCTGTGCACGTGGGTTGATGGTAAACTCTTGCCGTAGCACCTGGGTGAGTTTTGGGAGGATTGTTTTTTGTAGGAAGGCGTCGAGCTGAGGGCGGGTCCAAACATCGGTCCACCGGCCAATGACTTGAAGGGCAGATTCATCAGAGGGGTGCCATTGGCGAAGCACCACGGCGAGTTTGTGGCGGATGGTTGTGAAAAGATCGGCCAGGCGCCAGGCAGAGAGCACGGGGAGCCAGGGGTGGATCCAGGTATGTACCAGTTGTTCGTCTGTGCGAGGATCCCATGTGTCGACAGCCCGGGTCAGTTTGGGAAGGATCAGTTGGTAGATGAGGTTTTCATAGATAAAGCGTGGGAGTACCTCTTTCCAAGCATCCATCAATTGAATCACCGCATCGGGTTCACGTACCTGCCATGAATTGCTATCGAAGAATAAAGAATCAAGCATGTCAGAGATACAGTTGACATGATAGTTTGGGTTTCTTTGCACTTACTTGATGGCACTGCGGACTTTACTGAGCCAAATGGTATTCATCATAGTTTCAAACGGTGTCGCCACCGGTGGTTGTTGTTGTTGTTGTATCCGCCTGGCATGTTTCTTGGAAGTAGCAGCATCGTCGTCGTTGGATCGCAATAAAGGTCGCCATCGTTTCACATCCTCTACACCCCAAGTTGGATCCGCCAAAACATCCCAATGGATGCTCCTGTATTTCATCACTGGGGCCCAAACCGACACCACAAGGGCATCCAAACCAAGCTCACGCGCCTGATCCAAATAATCTTCCTGTAGCCGATCGAAACAATCACCAAATAGAGCTGAGAGAGTGGACGTGGCAAGGGTGGTGTTCGCCTGGCGTGCAATGTGTTGTAGTTCGGTAGCAATCGCACGGACATTGGCGACCTTTTGAAGGCGTGCATTGTCGGTTTGCTGTCGTTGCTCGATCTCCACCACTGATGCTTGTAGCTCCGTCCATCGCCCCAGGGTTGTTTGCTTTTCCCGAGTCAGGTTCTCCAGATCGCCCCGTGCCAAATCCACAATCAGCCGAAGGTTGTGTCGTAGTTCAGGAAGTCGGCTGGTCGTCTCCATAAGCGTCGGTGAGTCGGTGCGCTTGATATCTGCCAGATTGATTTCTCGAACGCTGGGACCTGTCATGTCAATCACCTTTTGCTGCTGTTGCTGTTGCTGTTGCTGGGCTTGTAGGATATCTGTGGCGGTTTGATAGACCATCTTTTTCTTCTTCGGTAAAGCGGGTTGGCGAGGTGTGTTGGGTTGCTTTTTCCATGCTTGCCGCAGTGCTGCTGTCTTTGTTGTGCCTTCGTCCTCGTCCTCGTCTGTCAAGGGTGCTGCATCCATCTTGGCCTGTGCTGTCCGTTCTTCGAATCCACGGAAGCCCATCCCCATCCCTTTAGGCCGTTGCTTAGTTTCTACTGGATTGACCATTCCTTCGCCACCCGCGCCCAACCCTTTTCCTGCCTTCCAACCCATCTTTTCCAACATCTTTTGTCCAAAGCCAGTAGTGTGCTTGGTGAAGGCGGCGAATCCAGGCCCTGGTGAGGGTGATGCTGAGCCACGATTCGTAGTGGTAGTGGTAGTGCGTGCGGGTGATCGTCTATCTGGTGTGGATGCTGTGGTTGTAGTTTCGTTGAGAATTCGATCTTTTGCAGGATCAAAGGCCTTTTGTGCGGGTAAAAACGAGCTGGTGCCTCCAGCAGCGGCAGCCATCGATCCAATACCACCTCGAGACCTAGTGTCGTTGTCATCGTCATCGTCGTCGGTATCACCCATGTCTTCTGCAAATCGCTTTTGTCGTTTCTGTTTGCCGGCTCGTTGGAAGCCAATGAACCCATCCATTAGGCCATCGTCTTGTTGTGCGTGGTCCATGGTATCGAAATTGATTCGGCCATCTTCATCTTCAGAAGAATCCATGTCTTCATCGAGGTATTGTTTTCGCCGGCCCATTATAGATATGTATGTGGTGCAAATGTGAGAACAAGAATAAAAACAACGATCAATTTCGTCTCATGTTTTTATATCGGAGTTCGTTATAACGTCTGCGCTCCGCTGACTTTTTATGTACTTTTCCTTTGAAATATTTTCTTTTTGCATTCTTTAAACGTCTTTTCCTTTTATGCCATGGACTTTTCCTACTGTCTAACAAAAGATGTGAACCGACCGGTCACAATCAAGATGTAAAGGATGCTCATCCATCTTTTTAACCCCACCTAAATACCTTTGTCTTTTATTCTCTCATAGTTCTACGTTGGAAGGCTCCCTTCATCAAGATGTTCTCACCCTTGAGCAAGACATGTAAGGTTCTTCTACTCCAGCAATCGCTATATACTGTCTCTTCTATTTTGAACCCAATAGTGAACATCCTGATTACTATGTGACAGTCCAACTGTTTGGGGATAATAAGCCTTTGACAGTAGCCACGCGGACTTGTTACAAAGCTTTCAAGAACCACTGGAGGTAAAATGCTACGACAACATACAAGCAAAGAGAAAGTTGTCTCACACTTTTTGTTTTGCTTCCGTTAGTTGGAATGAATGGTTGACCTTGCCGATCAAATACAGCGATCTTCCTTCATCGGCTCAATTGGCTATTACCATCTGGGGCATCCTTGGACCACGTAAACTTGTCCCGATAGGCGGTACCACTCTAAGACTCTTTGGAAAACACAGGTAAGAAAGAGGAGCCCAACAGAGATTGATCTGACTGAGGTTGTCTTTTTTAATAGCACACTGCGAAAAGGAAAACATAAACTGCATGTGTGGGCGAACAAAGAAGCTGACGGGCGAACTATGACGACCACTCCCAGTAAGGTGGATGTGACGAACGATATGGACAAACTTGAAAAGGTTAACCAAGACTGGTGAGTCTCCTAAGCACACAGACTATTCACATACTTTTTGCTTTTGTGGTGGTGGATAGTTAGTGAAACGATATGATTGTGGCAATATCCAGCCAGTGGAATGGTTAGATAAGTTGG
This sequence comes from Absidia glauca, assembly GCA_900079185.1. Taxonomy (NCBI): domain Eukaryota; kingdom Fungi; phylum Mucoromycota; class Mucoromycetes; order Mucorales; family Cunninghamellaceae; genus Absidia; species Absidia glauca. The sequence continues at coordinate 314,085 of LT554386.1, forward strand.
CATTCAGGAAAATTGAACAGATACACAAGGTAAGACGAAAAGGTGGATAACGTTGGGGCTGCTTGGTGATCTCAATTTTCGCGTCTTTTTTTAGCAAGCGTCTCTTTCATCAGGTAGCTTGGCTTTGTATATCGAACTTCCCAAATTCGATTTTCCTATTGTCTATGGCGACACAGTTAAGTCCGAAAAGAAAGGAGATTACTGTATTGACGCCGTGGTTTTGTACTCAACTGTACTATAGGAATACAAGGTGGTAGATTTAATACGCACGAATGACGATCCACCCCAAACAAATACAGCCATTGCTAATGCCATGAATCAATCGATACACACAACCGATCCCCGTCAACGCTATTCATCATCGTCCGCATCATCCTCTACTGCTCATCCTGCCGCCATCAAAACCCAATCTCATCATCATTACAACTCGGTCATCCTAGATCCCGAACTACTTCGTGATAATCCTGTCGAGGCGAAACATCGACGGCTGGTGCGTAGCCATCGCAACGGTCCCTTGGATCGTGATCTCAAGCCAAATCCTAAAATCAGGGACGAATTGAACGTAAGTTTATATCTGTTTTGCTCTTTGGTTTTCTTGTCAATCAAACCCACTTCTTTTTCTATGTAGACCATTGTGGCATATCCACCGACACAAACACTCACCGCCGAAGAAAAGGATCTGGTCTGGAAGTTCCGCTTCTACTTGACAAGAGATAAACGGGTAGAGACAAAAAAGAAAAGATGATAAAAAAGGCGGTTACACAGGGAGGAGAAGGTGGATCCTTTACAGTTAATAACTCTCTCTCTCTCTCTCTCTCTCTCTCTCTTACTTGCATACTTACCTAGGCATTGACTAAATTCTTGAAATGTGTGGTATGGATTGATCCCACCGAAGTACGCCAGGCTGTGGACCTTTTACCGATGTGGGCCGACATTGATGTGGATGATGCATTGGAACTCCTTGGAAAGGAGTTTGAAAACCGTTCTGTGCGATCTTATGCTGTGAACCAACTACGAAAGGCTGACGATGATGTAAGTTTCTAGAAAGTACTTATGCATGTATACCAATGGTTAATGTTGTAGGATCTCCTATTGTACCTCTTACAACTGGTCCAAGCCCTCAAGTTTGAACACTTTAATGAAAAAGATGCCAACTCTTATGAATCGTCTCTTGTCCAGTTTCTCATCGACCGAGCTACTCAGAACCCCATTCTTGGCAACTACTTCCATTGGTATCTTATGGTTGAATGTGAAGACAAGGTTGTGGGTAAAATGTATGCAAAAGTAGCCTATCATTACTTTAAAGCTATCTTGGAGGTATGTTATAGAAAATTGTGGACGGTTTGTTCGGTAAAGTTAACTGGTTTGATTGAATGGTTAGGTACCACATGGCCACCAGCGAAGGGATACATTGCGACAACAAGGCCAATTGATCCAGACGTTGTCTCGCTTGGCAAAAGAAATAAGGGACTTGAAGGAGACTCGATCGAAAAAGGTAAAAGAAAAGTCAACTTTTCATTGCTCTCTACTCTAACGTTCCTTCGTCGTTTTCTTCTTAGGTGGAAAAATTACGCGCAATCATATCGGATCCCAAAGGCTCACTCTTCTCGATCCCCTCTTTACCTCTCCCTCTGGATCCAACCAAACTAGTCTCAGGCGTCTTGGCCGAGAAATCCAATGTCTTCAATAGTAGTCTTCAGCCTCTTCGATTGACTTTTACCTGTGACGATGGCTCCGAATACCCAGTAAGTTGTCCTCTTTCTCTATCTCTCTATCTAAACTCACTTTGTCTCTTCCTTCGCCCCCATAGATTATCTTCAAGAGTGGCGATGATCTACGTCAAGACCAACTGGTGATCCAGATCATCACCTTGATGGACAAGTTACTTCGTAAAGAAAATTTGGACCTGAAACTCACTCCGTACAAAGTCCTTGCCACTGGCCCTGAGCATGGTTTAATGCAATTTATTCCTTCCAAACCCCTTGCTGCGGTCCTCGATGAACATCAAAACAACGTCCTCTCTTACTTCCGCCAGCACCACCCCGACGACTCTCCAGAGGGGATCTATGGCATCAATAGCAGTGTCATGGAGAACTATATCCGCAGCTGTGCAGGCTACTGTGTCATCACCTATCTCTTGGGCGTGGGTGACCGTCATCTGGACAACCTCTTACTGTCTCCTCAAGGCCATCTTTTCCATGTGGACTTTGGCTTTATCTTGGGTCGTGATCCTAAACCTTTTCCACCTCCCATGAAACTGTGTAAGGAAATGATCGAGGCCATGGGGGGTGCGGATTCGCCACATTACAGCAAATTTAGGCAGTTTTGTTATACTGCTTTTACCACCTTGCGGAGAAATGCAAACTTGATCTTGAACTTGTTTGCTTTGATGGTCGATGCTAATATCCCTGATATCAAGATTGAACCCGATAAGGCCGTCATCAAGGTAAGTTGAGGGAGGGATCTAAGTTTCTACTAATACTATAGCACGAAACGGTTTAGGTGCAAGAGAAGTTTAGATTGGATCTGACTGAAGAAGCCGCCATTGCCTACTTCCAGGGTCTGATTTCCGAAAGTGTCAATGCGCTATTCCCTCAAATCATGGAGACTGTCCACAAATGGGCTCAATACTGGAGAAAATAGAATAGAACCTCGGATTTTATAGCGATAGCAACTCTCCCTTCAAACGATGTAAATAAAATCTATCTGACTTGTCTCTTTTTCTTTGTAACCCCTCCATTTATGGAAAAAGGGCGGGCCATTCCCCATGAAAAGTGCCACTTTTCTTGAACATGGATTTTTTTGAACGGGGTAGACAACCCTACTTCAAATCCTACATGAAGGAAGATGTACTTCCTATCGATCGATTAATCCCAAGAATTGTTGTGTTACCTTGGGTCAATCGACGTTTCAGGGAGAGTAATCTATTGTGAGTGGGAACGGGAGAGAGAGTCATTCTGAAGAGGCAGGGAAGGTCTAAACTAATATTAACTGAATGCAACCGAGCCAGGAATGAGTCATCTGGTACAGGGGAGAGCTCTTGGTGGTCAGGATGCTGGAGTTGTTCAAGGGCTTATAGGACGCTTGTGATGATGGGTCAGTAGCGACGCCATTTTCTTGTGATTGCGTGGGAGGTGGGTTGACGAGGAGGGCGGTCAAGAAGAAAAGAAAGCGGATCAGCTTGTTGCGAGCCGACTGAGAGTCGGGCGTGAAGGTTGAGGCAGGCAGTGATGTGTCTCTTGGAGATAGTCTGGCCACAAGCGCCAAGTTTGGGTGAGCCCCCGTAAGCCAGCCAAGGCGCCATCGGATCAAACGGCTTCGGTGTCAGTGATTCGTTGGGACATCCCGAATAGGATCGATATCTCTGCATATCTCTGCGAGAGCGCTATTGTTGCAGGAGAGTCTACTGGCGGCGAGCAGTTTCGTACAAGTAGTCAAGGTGTACGTAAAGCTCAATCAATCACTTCCAGCCTTAAGCCCAGTCAGATACCACAAAAGCGTAAAGCACAGCCAATTGGTACAGTCGCAGAGTCCAACCAATCACTGAAAACGCATATATTAAGACTAATCACTACAGACGTAGAGCTTGCGCGACCAGGGGTGGCGATAATCATTGTTTATTCGTGGCTAATTTACAAGTTTGATCTCTGATGAGAAGCATTAGTTTTCCAATACAATACGATATCTAGGCTTGCCATCACGGAAGGCTTGCAGAGCAGATGCAATATCGGTCATCTTGTACTTGTTGAGCCAGGGCTTCACATTATGTTCGGCGGCGAATTCCAACATTTCTTCGATTTGGCTTGGAGAGCCAATGATAGAGCCGGAAATTTGAATTTGCTATATGCCAAAAAGAAAAGCATGAGTCTTGCTTTCTCTGAAGTCAATTTTTTCCTGTACCTTTAACAATAAAGCAAAAGGAGGGATACCAGTCAAAGGTGCTTCAGGGGCAGCCACCAAGATAAACGTCCCATTGTGCTTCAAAAGAGGCAAGTAAGCGGCCCAATCAAAATCAGTTGCATAGCTTGCGCATAAAATGTGGGTCAAAGTGTCCTTATGCTTCGCCAATTCATCGGGATTCTTGGCCACAACGAAGTCAGTGCAGCCCAAAGCCTTTGCATCTTGACGTTTGTTTTCGGAATGAGAAAGTGCCACAACTTCAGCACCCATGGCCGCTGCCCAGAGCACTGCGAAATGACCTAGGCCACCAATTCCAATCACACCCACACGATCACCCTTTTTGACATTGTAACGGCGCAAGGGAGCAAATGTGGTGACACCGGCACAGAAAAAGGTTGCCGCCACTTCGTTGGTCATAGAGTCAGGGATCTTGAAGACAAAGTGTTGGTCACCACGCCATTTGTCAGCATAGCCACCAAAGGTCGTGTCACCACTGGGCCACTTGCTGTTGTAAGTACCGACCTGAAATAGAAATCCAAAGAAATCAGTTCACTATACGCGACTCTACTTTTCGTTCGTTACTTACTATGCCGTTTTCGCACAAGTTTTCATGCCCTGTTTTGCAACTGTCACATTCAAGGCATGAGTAGCTTTGAGCACCCACACCAGCACGATCACCCACCTTGACCTTGGTGACCTTTTCACCAACACGTGTCACCACACCAGTAATTTCGTGGCCTACAACACAAGGGTATTGGGTAGGTCTACAATAGGAAGAGGATTAGGACCAAGAAGAAATGAGAGATGAGGAGAAGAGGGGTTAAAAGCTTACCCCCAGCCGGAATCCATGGTGTGTACATCAGAACCACAAATACCACAATGGGTAATCTCCATTTCAATTGTAGTTGCATCAAATTGTTTCAAAGGCAATTCAGACCAGACAAGAGGTTCATCTATTGTTTGAAGTGAAGAGCTTGGTTGAGAAGACTCGCTTTGCATTTCAACTTTTTACCTTTGCCAGTACATGACCATCCGTGAAAAGTATCAGAAGAGCTCATTGTCATAAAGTTTTATAGATTTTGTTGATAAAGTGGATGAAGAAGAGTGGAACAAAGAAGAAGAAGAAGAGCCGTATTTATAGCTCTGATCCAAGTCCTGGTCATTATTAATCCATTCTCTTTCGGACCTAAGCAACACGCAGAACATGTCATTGTAAACTCCGCTTTGACAGGTGCTCGTTATGCTCCTATTTTCTTTTGATCGCTATAATGGGCTGCGTATCGTTTTCTTCTTCCTCTTTGGTTTACCCGCCATCTTGGATAACCACTGATATGAGAAGGCGGGTGAGGAGGTTGCTAAAACTAAAGGGCACCGTCGAAGGGTAGACCTAGGAGAAAAAGGAAGAAATCCACAACGTCGGAACGCATTTCGATCGCCGCCGTTCATTTTAGGGAATCTTCCGCACATACGCAAGCGTTCCCCATATAAGGAAGGTGTAGACTCTTTGATTCATCATGCTTTGGCTCCAAGGGAATGAATTAATAATATGTCGCAGTTTTGTTCCCAAACATTCAGATCCATTCTGCTTCAAACTTTGCCGCTCTTATCGTAAAGATACATACAACAAATCAGCAAAGTATCCCCGTTGCGAAACGACATTGAGCATTGTTGTATATTATAATACCTATAATTGAAAAGCTGATCTGTCCGTTCCGAAAATGAGCTGATAGTGTATACCATCATTCTCCCGCCATTAGCTCATCAAACGGATGGATGTCGGCTGAGATTTGCGAAA
>LT554406.1:20948-37232 GCA_900079185.1 Absidia glauca
CAGAACTTTGACCAGCCACCAGTAAGAGTTGCTATCGTCCAATAGAGTCAGTGCATCCCCCTTGACCACGGAGGCTTGCCCATCCACAGTAGCAGCAAAGGTATGAAGTGCATAGACCAGATCAAAGTTAATGTTGGGATCAGGTATACTAAGCACCGATCCAGCATCGTCGTCGTCTTCTTCTTCATGTGCTTCTTCTTCGTCGTCTTCGTCGTCGTCGTCTTCATCGTAGTAATAATGTCTGTGGTCTTCCATATCATCGTCATATAAAGAATGGTGTTGCTGCTGTTGCTGTTGCTGTTGCTGTTGCTGTTGAGAATGGTGTACTTGATGGTTAAGCGAAGTGTTGTAACCAGTCAAGCGGCGCCCATCTTTGGGAGTATCTGTTTGCATCATAATAGTGGTATAGTGGCGACAGTGAGTGCTGTGTAGTTAGTAAAGGATTGGAGAGTCAAAAAGATGATGATATGTGTCGCCAAACGAGGGGAATAGGACTGTCGTAAGGGTGTAGAGGGGTTGTCTAGATAGGATCAAATGAAGGTAGGGAAGGGAAGATGATGAGACAAAATCAAAATGACAGTAGAGGGAAGACGGGAAGGAATGATTAAAAAGTAAAAGAGAAAGAAGTCTAAGGACGAACAAAAAAGAAAAAGGTAAAGAGGGGACGGCGGAGTTGGAAAAAATATAAATGAGTGGGACAAAAGAAAAAAGGTAGCATCTGTGTGAAACGCATACCTTTTATTGCTTTGATGAGACACTAATGATATTGGGCAAAGAGTGAGTGAGTATATACGCTAAAGATACTGCTATACTAGAGGAGAATCCGGTAATCGGGTGCTTTGTGCTTCACGTAGGAGATCTTCTTGGTGATTGTGATTGGACGATAGTGGTGGAGGTGGTGGAGCTTCGGGACTTTCAGTAACTTCAGTAACTTCGGCTCTGTCGACATAATCTATGGATGATGACGATGAAGAAGATACACGCTTTGATGAGTTGGTCGGTATGGTTGGTTCTTCTGTGGAGGATCGTTGCTGTGGTGTTGACAAGGGACCTTCTTCATAGCTTGTGATGGAATGAGTCGTCGTGGTGGGTGATTGATCTATTGTCGGTTCAAAGTCCGTCGCACTAAAGATTGTGTTGCTATAGGTGCTGGGGTAATCATCGTGTTGGCGGCGGTTTTCTCGGTCCTCGTTAGTGTGATCGTCGTCTTCTTCTACTTGGCCGTCCGGGTTTCGTCGAGGAATCCTATGAAGCAGCCCGAATCCTACATCACAGCCCAAAGATCCAGTTCCTCCCCAATCGTGGTTCGGCACTATGATGACCTACAAGATAATTGTTAGAGAGAATCCATTGGTCACTTTTACGTATAGTTAAACACTTACTTCACGACAGCTATCCCATTCCGTATTGTATACATACAGTCGTAGTGGTTTTCCAAGATTGTCTTCCACCAAGTTGTAGAAATCATCGTCGCTTTTCAAGACCGTCAGAGGACTTCCAATCACATAGTCTGTATGAGGAATCACGCCCGCCATTTCTGCCGGTGAGTTGGGCGACACATTCAAGATATGCCAGACGTATTCACCCGCCCTTTCATAAGTACAGTATCGTATGGAGCATCCTAATACATTATTATAAAACGGAACACATGAGTCTATTCCATTTTACTGCCGTTCCTCCTTCTTTACCTATCAAACTTTGTTCCCGTGGATCGCTGGACCAAGCTGTGGCAGGCGTAAGCATGACATCTATCAACAAAAGATTAGTACAAAGATGATGCCATCATGCCTTTGCCTTTCCCTACTTACCTCGAAACGCTCTTTCCTTGCTTGAATAGATTGTAAATGGTATAGCACGGTCCTTATGTTCTTGGAGAGTCGCCAGTAGCACCTGCTTATCGCCATCCTCCTATAAAAGCACATGATGTTAAATGTAATACCATCTCATCCTTTCAAATGTTGTTTCTTACCAAGCTTATACCGTTAATGGCAACGATATAGTCAAAGAATTGTTCAATGCCTGCGTGGTAGGCTGGAGAGTTTTCTTTCACCTGCAAGGATTGGAACCGAAATAGAGATTAACATGCAGCTCCCATATACTTGTTCTATTCATCGCTGTGTCATTACCTTCAAAACGTGGAAGCCGTATCGGCCGTGTTCGGCACTGTGTACTCCACCCATTCTGGAAGAGAGAGAAAGAGAGAGAGAAAAGAAAGGCGCTTACCAAAAATAAAAGAGCGATTTTGATTTATACTCCGATCAACGTCGGAGGTTGAAAATACCGGATAAAACCTCTGGTTCCCATTTTCGCTTAAGGTGAATCTTCTTTCTTTCTTTTCATGTCTTCTTCTTCTCGTCTCGAAGCTGTCAAGAACCATTTAACTGTAAGGTGTACATGAGACAAATGAAGAATAAGCTTTGACTAATACCTTCCTCATCCATTCTATCCTTCGACTATACTGGATCATATCAATTCCATAGCCCATGTCTGCCCACAAAAGCCCCATCACCTGCCACGTCCTTGTTGCTTCCACCGGTACTCCTGGTCGAGATGTAAATGTCAAGATTGAAAAGATGGACAATGGCTCCTTCAACACATTATCTACTGCGTAAGTTCACTTGCTTGTCCACTGACTGACTGACTAACTGGTTGCCCTCTCATAGCCAAACCAACGCTGATGGTCGCTGTCCCACTCTGTTGCCTGCAGGATACAAGGCTGAAAAGGGTATCTATCGTGTCACTTTTGAAACCAAGGAATACTTCAGCAAGCAAGGTCAAGAATGCTTCTATCCTTATGTCCAGGTAAGAGCAAACTACGGTGGAGGAAACGGATTTGATCTGACATACTGTATGATTTAGATTGTCTTTGAATTGGCCAACCCTGAACAACACTACCATATTCCCCTTCTTCTTAGCCCTTACTCTTACACCACTTACCGCGGTAGCTAGATTAGTTGCTCTTTTGCTTGTCTCTTTTACTTGACCTACCTCAATAAAGAACTTACCAGTTTGTAGATTTTTACGGAAAACTTGGGACTTGGGGAGGGGTATAATCGTGTCTCGAAATATACCTGGCGTCTTCCATGTGGCCAATAGAGATGAATGCTGACTGTAGATTGACACTCCGACAGAGACTTTTTTTTGAAATCAAGTAGATTCACCCCACAATCTTTTTGCATAATGAAAGACAAAGAAACAATATACCTCACTGGTCAAAGATACTATCACAAATCTTCCAGTGTATTACCTTGCTCCATATATATGTTCTATACATTCATGAACGATCTTTGCCCAGGGCATACCTTCATGTCGCAGGATATACCTTTCTTTTGAATGGAACTTTGTCTGCATGCCCAAAGTCACTTCTTTCCGGGTCTACTCAACTACGGAACTTGGGCCAATGTGTTTTAAGATGCCGTGAAAACCAACGCCCCTCCAGAAAAGTACCCCTCATTTTATCCCTGCGAGCCAAGTATCCAAACTCCGGTTATGGCTCCAAGAGCCTCTTCACTTATTTAGGGGTTCAAACCAAATAACGATAGCTATTCAATAGTTGAGTCTCCAGTTTGCCTGTATAGTGTCGCCCACCCACTGATTCATCATATCCTGTCCCATCACCTATGTCTCTATTCTCTTATCCTAAACCATTACCTGTATATAGTCCCCATCCTATCAATACCCTAGCGGTCTGTCGTATCAGACACTACCGCTACATATCAAAGCCTCTGAAATCACTGGAGCTTACTTGAAAGAACAAAAGTCATGGAGATGGGTTGAAGTTTTTTATTGAATGAATGAGACTATGCTAAAGCTACATGTCCTAGTGGGTGGCAATGAATACAGGACTTGCCAGGGAGTGACTAATCTAATGTAATGAGCCAAGGAAAAGGGAGGAGAGGAGCAGACCAGCGTTCTCCAAAGTATCAGTAGTAGTAGGCGCTGGGAATGGGCCAAGAGATAGTGCACTTTGTCGGTCAATGGCTAGGGAATCTACCATGGACTAAATGAGTGCAGGAAAAAAAAAATTTCAAGGGTTTCCCCATGTTTTTTACATTTGAAAATTTTAAAAAGAGCCTTTTTGGGCGACATGAAGCAGTGGTGGAGTCGTCATTAGCATCGTCGTCGTCCCTATTGCCGTCGTCATCGTCGTAGCCGATCTAGAGTCAAAAGAAAGAGGAACGATGCAAAAGGCAAAAAGTTAGTAGTGGTAAGCAAAAGATGAACATGACGTGAGAAGAGGAAAGTTACCGTTCGTTCGTTCGTTTGCTCGTTCGTTCGTTCGTTTGTAGTCGTGGAGTAAAGAGAATGACAATGGGAGGCAAAAAAAGTAATGACGAGGGGAAGAAGGAGCGAAAATAATGGAAGCGCGAAAAAGAAGTTCTTAAGCTAAAGCGGGGTTTGAATTCCAGCGGGCGCAAATTGACTTTTTTAGAAACTTTACGATTCCCAGCTGTAAATTTTTGTGCCGAGTTGCCCTGTTTATGAAAATTGAGATGGATAACCCATCTTCAAATTCCACATGGAACAAGATGAAATGCATATCTATCCAAAGATACCAAGCATGAAGTATATCTATGTCGTATGCTTCACTGAACAATGTGTTTAACCCCAAAACAGCGACTGGTTTCATTGGTCTTGAACTCAGTAATTTAAGCACCAAAATGTATCATCCTTGGAACATTCGGTAGATACAAAGAGCTACTTTCTTCATATCAAATTTGAGATGAGGTTTGTTATCTATTTCATGAGTTGGCTCATTTTCAACAAAAAGTGACACTTTTCATGGGGGATGGTCCATGCTTTTTTGAAAGCGGAGTGTGAAAAAAATCGACAGCTTTTTGGTTTTCTGATCTGGGGGATGCCAGAAATGCATGGTGCACGTGTACATGGAGTTCAAAAGACAAGTAGTCAAGCCAAAAAGTGTGGTTTATTCATCCACTTATACACTTGGCACCGAGTGAAATCCATATTGTACACAAAATCCAAGTCAAGCAGCGGAATCTCTGATTCATTCGCTCAAATTATTCAGGGGAACCCACTGTTGACTTTTTCGTTTTGTCCTTTTCCATCCCTTCTTCCTTTTGCATTACCGGAACAACAGCTAGACATACAAAACAGATGCAGATATTATCAGCCTAAAGTATTGGAGTGGAACGGGAACTGTGGACAAAAGTACAATTGATCGCTAGTAGACTAGACACTGTCTATAATTGTAAACGTTCATCACATTCTATATCTCAAGGAGTCAAGAAACCATCACACATTAACCTTATTCCATTATAGATAGCCCCAAGTAAACATGTGATGGCTCTACTGGCTCTTTATATGCAGACAGCAGAAGCTTATCAAACAGGCTGGCAGGAAGTGGCACCTGCCGCTGACCTCCTTTAACTTAGAGTGTCGTAGTTTAGCATTGATGTCCTTATAATAAATGGGCCTCTTTATATAAATGGTACATGCATGTCACAAGAACAATCAATCGATATGAGGAAGGGGTCATAGTCCGAGGTGTGCCTTTGTAGCCTTCTTGAGCGGAGTTGTGGCGGAGATGGAAATGCTTGGGCTGCATTTAAAAGGGATCGCCGGTCTTCCTGAAAGATTCTCTTTCTTCTCTTTTCTTTTTACAATCTCGAACACAGATCTTGGCTCACCAATGGTGCGTATACTTTCCTTTGATGTGGTAAGAAGAATCACTAGTCTTCTTCTTCAATGTATTGTTTATGGCGTAATGGCATATAGTTGGTATACTTATGTGTTTCGACTATGTGGTCAGTGATAGAAGGGCGGAAAAGGCGGCTACTTTGAGGGGTGTAAACTTACCTCTCTCTCTCTCTCTTCCTTATTTGATAGTGAAGCTACTTATTGTCAACAGCAAGCCTAACATATCACTAGCAGGTATAGCTCATGACTTTTGCACATTGCTTGGTTTTGTAATGTACTTGACATGTCAATTTTTCCTTAATGTTGAACCCATAGGTGCCCTGATTGCCTTTTCTAGCATACTGTCATTGATGGCCACTATATCATATACTCGTATCCTCTTTGCAGCTCCAGGGTATCCCGCTCAAGTAATATACCCATATTTGCTCTTGATCTACTTACTTACTCCCCTCTGCCCCTTTTTCACTGGACTACGATAGATTCCCTTACAACAAGAAATGGTGGAGTCAGCAATAACAACTACAAATCAAGATGATCCCTTAACCAGATACTCACCAAGTCTATTCCACGAAACATCACCAAAGTCGCTACAGACACAGTCTACGACACCTACACTCTCGATCTCAGAACCGGACGGATCGCCTCGTTACTGTGATTTGTGTCGCTGTTTCAAACCAGATCGAACGCATCACTGTGGGGTTTGTAATGTTTGCGTTTTGAAAATGGATCAGTAAGTAAACTGGTATCGGAGGAAGGGGAAGGGGGGGGATTGAACTGATCTTTCTTTTTATTTGGACATCCTAGTCATTGCCCATGGATCAACAACTGTGTAGGTCATCATAACTACAAGCTGTTCTTTCTATTTGTTGCTTATACGGCGCTTTATGGACTGTGGTGCCTCGGTAGTGGTATCCCATTGGTGGTTATTGCTTTGCGTGATATGGTAAGTGAAGAGTGTTGTGAATACGTACTATTGGCCAAAAGTTGATCCTTTTTTTATGTGCAGGATGCTGATATAGACCCACACTGGATTGTGTTTCTGGCATTGTATGTGTAGTTGCTATGGAGTAGATCTCGGGACTAACTTTTGTGTATGGTGCTTAGGGCCTTTGTCATCGGATTGACAGTTACATGCTTTGGTTTGAACCATTTGCGCTACATACTTGTCAACAGAACCACCATAGAACATGTACTCAGGCAAAAGGAACATGTCAGGGTGGACTTTGACTCTTCAGGGGTAAACTACCAGGTCGTGGAGGTGGATCACCCGGAGCGCTTATGGGACCTGGGGAAAATGAAGAACTGGAAAATAATTATGGGTGATTCCGCTATAAAATGGTTTCGTAAGTATAAACGTTCAAAATTCTAAACGTTTTACTCGGTCGATTGAATTTTTTGGTTTTGTAGTGCCTATCCGTCATGTCGTAGGAAATGGAACCACCTTCCCTTATTGTAACTCTTTGTACCAACAGATCATAGCTCAAACAAAGCGCCCAGACGCTACACTTTAGATTCTCAACCCTCCATTTTATTTGTTTAACTACTACTATCATCATTACTTCATACTTATCATCCACCTTAAATCTGACCGTCAAGCATGATTGGCGGGGTTTGAAATAAAGCTACACACCTACACCTAGAATCTCAATCCATTTATGTGCTTCTTCTTTGCTTCTTCATCACTTTTTTTCGTTCCATCGACTTTACCATCGTACCATAAACGACTCTCCCTCTACACAATCACATAATGACCTTGAACGAATGCAGGGTAACTCTCTTCTCACCATCTCGTCCATCTTTGTCTGACCATGTTTTTTTGGTGCACTCACCTTTCCATTGTAGATTCTGTAGCCATTGCGCTGCCAAAAATCACTACTCGTTTGCCCACACTTCTTTGTCCACTACCACTGACACTTTTTTGCCACGCTGGTCAGCTCTCCACTCCTTCATTCTCTTGGTCATGACACACTAGGTTAGTCATTCTAAATCCTCTACATACCTTCGCAGCCTTCCCCCCCCCCTTATAGCTTCAATATAGTTTCATTCAATCAATAAAGCTTACTTGAAATCATTATGACTACCGCTTCGATTCCTAGGGCCAAACCTGAGCGAAGGAACCGAGATCCCCCTGTTGTTGCTCTGACTTGACTTGGGATTTTGTGTACAATATTGATTTCACTATGTGTCAAGTGTATGGGTGAATAAAAAAACCTCACTTTTTGGCTTGACTACTTTGCCCATTGGATTTTATGCACATAAGCACCATGCATTTCTGGCATCCCCAGTTCAGAAAACCAAAAAGCTGTCGATTTTTCAGACTCCGCTTTCAGAAAAGTATGGATCATCCCCCATGAAAAGTGTCCCTTTTTGTTGAACATGGATTTTCTCGCGAAAGAGATAAAAAACCTTACCCCATATTTAGTACGAAAAAAGTAGTACTTCGTATCTAGCGAATGATGCCAAGTATGTGGGATTTTGGTGGATGAAGTACCGACTTTGGGGGCCACAGGAATCAGTCGCTGTTTTAAGACTCCGTATAGTGTTTCGAGAAGAGTATGGCACACATATACTTCACGTTTGGTATCTCTCAGTAGATATACCTTGCGTCTTGTTCCATGTGGAATTTGAAGATGGATTATGTATCTCAGTTTTGAAAAACAGGGCAACTCATCACAAAAATCTGCAACTGGAAATCGTAAAGTAGGTTTCCCCGCCCACTTTATTTCACACCCAGCCTTCTTGAAACTCTCATGTGCAAGTCAGAGCGTCCAGGATGACTGGAGCATAGTTAAAGAGTAAATTCATGGAGATGGTTTCTTTAATAGGTTTTATTGACTGAGTGAGATTATGGTTAAGTTATATGTAGGACTTGCCATGGAATAACTAATCTAGTGTAATGAGCTGCTACGGAATGAAGAAAGATAGATCTGGTCAGCGGTGCCAAAAGAGTCAGTGGTAGTATCCAAAGAGAGGGAGCAAAGTATTTGTGCTCTTTAAAAGTGCAATGGTTACATATCTACAATGGAAAAGTGAGTGCACCGGGGTTTGCCCATGTTTTTCGTAATTTCTTGCGTTCAATTCCCAATCTAACCCCATGTCCATCCAATCCTGCTGCCAGAGAGCCTATATCTGTTGCCATCCTGTTGAATCTGCCAACAAAAAAGGAGCAATGATGCAAAAGGCAAATGTTAGTCAAGGTAAGACAAAGATGGACAAGATGGGGAGAAGAAGAGGGTTACCCTGCGTCGTTCAAGGTCATTGTGTAGAGGAGAGTCAATCGTGGTGCGGTGTTAATGTCGGTGGAAAGAAAAAAAAGTGATGAAGAAGCAAATAAGAGGCAAAGAAAAGGGTTCAGGTGAAAAGAAGATCCTTGTAGCCAGAACCGGAGTTTGAATATCTGGCTGGTTATGGTTTTCTACAAAGTGGGGCATTGACTACTTTTCGGTGTCGGACCCTTTTCTTCCCATTATTTTTTCCCACTCTGCTACTTGTTTGATATAGGGGCTTCTTTAGCGACTATGCAAGGGTACTGAATGACACCAATCACGCCTCTTTTGCCACTCCCTTTTACGATCCAATGACCAGGTACGACCATCATCACCAAAGAAGACTGAAGCAACTACCATGGGCTGCACCAAATGGATAAGTCTACTACATCAAAAGCAACGGACACGGAAAACTTGCCATAAACCCGCATCGCTGCAATTTTTTTTGCTCCCCCCCTGAAACACCCCTCGCCAAGCCCATCTGCAAGCAATATCAACGAGCTGATACTTCTATGTTTATGATATGGTCAATCATGGATCGCAGGAACGCAGCATACCAGCAGCTCTGATCGAACGATACACACCTGAATGGAATAGGATAGAGATTAGTATATAGCACGATGACACTGGTTGGTTTTGATTGTCCTTGTAAAGCATAATAAATGTATACGGGGGTTTTTTATTCTGTATGATATGATCTACTTTGATATATGTATGCGGGGGGACTAACTATAAAATGGCGGCACTAACTCGTCTAAACGATCCATCAGTCCCAAAAGACCTCCTTTACAATCTTCGATCGTTCCAGGACGCATTTGTTTTCCTTGTATCGTTGGTTGGTTTCAAACGCACGCAGGTATTTCCATCCTAGTTTTGTTTGGCAGATGATGCAAGAGATGTCGGCCACCGTGTGCATTCCCGTCATGAGCATTCGTTCTTCTTTTGCCCCAATGGTGATGTTGACAATGTGATCTACAAAGTAAGCGGGTCCTTGCTAAGAATGACCCGAGCAATGTGATTTGTTTAGTAATGAGTCTCCGTCTCACCCCTTTGTTACTTACACGTCCCTGGAAGGATCTTGAAATGATGTTGTCCTGGCTAGTAAGATGAGAGTGACAAGTGTTACAACAGTAGATACGGACATTGCTGATATAGTCTTGATGTTTCTTCGCCATGAGTGCGTAATCTATATGATGACAAATGGATTAGTGGAAAGGAAGAAAGAAAGAAAGAAGGCAACAATGACAACAAATCCCGATCTCTAGCCCACCAGCAAACGTTTTCAAACCCCGACAATTCAAATTCATGCCGATCATGTGGAGTGGGGTGGTATGAGACAAGCTGACATGTATGCCTTTCAAAAGGAATGCGTTCTATTGTAAGCTATCGTTTTATTCACCTAAAATATCATAAGTCTTGATTGATGATGGTCGTCTGCAAGCCATATGCCATCTTTGACCGCACACACACTACCAACCTTGGAAATAGAATCCGCTTGGTACAGCAAAGTAACCTTGATTCAATTTCACTAAAAGGGATTGGAAAAACATCTAGCATAAGCCTATTTTCATTTTACAACCATCATTCCTATTCTTTCATCATATACCTGTGAGATCCAATGTTCGCTTCGGGCGACGAGCTTCATTGCCGGCATCCCATCTTGATATGCATCACTAATCATGTAACGTAGATCATCACTTGCCCATTAACCACTAGTAGCTAATCTACGTTCATAGTAAATAGTATGTTGGTTACCTTTCCTAGAAATTGTTTGTTCTATGTAAGTATTCATTTCTTGAGGTTAGACATACCAGATGTTTCCACCAATACCGAGACCTTTACCAATCATACTTGATTTGATACCACCAGTGATCCGGTCCTCGACATCTGCAAGGATACTGCAAGCTACCTACCAATCACAAGGTTTCCGTTAAAACTGATTTGTCTATCCAAAAGGAGAATGTTCCAGAGTGAGTCTATCTGCTTGTCTATTGCCGTTGCCAGGGGGAAAAGCTTGTTGCACACATGGATGGATTTGCTAGATAGTTCTTGTCTTCTTGATGAATGGCCAAAGACATGACAACTCTATACAAGAGTGGTAGACTGGCGCAGTGATGATAGCGTTATAATGGGATGCTGATGGGCGCTTAAGTGTGTACGCTGAGATCATTTCCCTGTCTCGTCCGAGATTAAAAAGTAAAAGATGGAAGCTTTAGCGTTACACGCTTTCAAGCCACTCATTGCCTGATAGTACTTACGATGACATTGTATAGCATGGATTGTTGCTCTGTGGCTGTTTTCACTTGACGTTTGGATCAGTAGAAAAGAGTCTAAAAGAATGGGAGGAAGAGGTGCGAAAGAAAATAGGGGAAGAACCAACTTTCGAGAGCATGTGGGCGGGGTCTGAAATCAAAGATCCTGAATTTCAAATCCCGCCTTTTCAAGAGATGTCATTATGTGCCCTTATCTTCTTTTTGTGTATTGGGTGATAAGAAAGGGAGGAAAGGAAAGATATGCGCATAAGAAATGAAAAATGAAAGGAATGAGACTCACCTTGATCCTTCGAGCGTCTACTTGGTATCACTAGATCACATAGCACCAAGTGTCGATGGGAATCTCTTGTACCAAGGTACTGGATCGACTTACATGAATCCAAATGAAATGAAAAGACTACATAACGAATCTAACTTGATTAAAGAATTGACAGGTGTGTGCATAGTGAAAGTTTAAATGGCGGGCGGATGTTGAATAGGATTTATTGCTCGAGGAAGTCTTGTGCGACTCAAATCAAAAAGCATAATTGATTCAACTCCGACGGTTTCACCTTTTCAGTTTGTAGTCCTGCCAAAGGGCAGTTATTAGATGGATGATGGATGACTCACTGTTAACATTACATTGGGTTGAGGGAGGACGATACACAGTGAATGGTATCACTATTGAGCGCTACATTACTTTTTTGGAACGGGGTACTTTGGCATGTTCCAGGGATTATCGGAAGGTGTATGAGTTATGCTTTGTCCGACATGATGAATATGCACTCTCAGCAACCAAATAAAGTCGTCGTCCTACAACATATCAGGTTATCATGGCCTGTACGTTTCTGATTTGTAACGCTTGCCCTCTTTGACCATGTAGGTTGGTTAACACATTGGCATTCTTCTCGATGGATGTACCTATTTACTCATTCTCGAAAGGGAGAGGGTGAATAGAGGTCGGCATTCATGCGAGGTGGACAGTAAAAAACGTGAAAAGGCTGATCAGCAAAAAGCACACCCTGAGGTACCCTACAGCCTATTCATTCCCTCGGATACAACTTTAAGCCTCGTTCTGTTTATTTGAAACTTTAAGATCCAATGATGGCAGAATCGATAATAGGAAAACTACCACGAGTTGTGGGGGAACAAAGCGTGAATGGCATTCAAGACCAAGGAGTGCGTGGGAGATTTTCAAACTCCGATCTTGCTTTATTTTTCCTTGAAGGGCTCTTCTTTTTCTTCTTCTTTTCTTCTCTTTCTTTCTCTTTTCAACTTGTCTTGCTGTTTTTCAAACACATACATTCTCACCTATCATACACAATATATTTACTACAGACACATTCTGATAGAGCCCTCCCAACTTCCCTTGCCCTCTATCCACTTCATCATTCGTCTTACCCAACGACCCGATCACTAGCAACTCTCTGATTACCACTAATATTCCTCCGGCACATGGCAACTCACAACCAACACCAGCAACAACAAGCCGTACCAGTTGGATCTTCTCATAATGTAGTAGGCGTTCATTATCGTGTGGGGAAGAAGATTGGTGAAGGATCCTTTGGTATCATTTACGAAGGTATGGAACGAACAGCTAACCTTCCACCCAGATTCCCAAACCAACCAACTAACTAACGATACCTTTCTCTTCCCTTTTCATTTATCAGGAACGAACCTACTCAACAACCAACAAGTTGCCATCAAATTTGAACCGAGAAAAAGCGATGCACCTCAACTACGAGACGAATACCGAACATATAAAGTTATGGCTGGTACGCCTGGTATCCCGAAAGCCTACTTTTTTGGTAAAATCTCTCTTTTTAACCCATGTATATCCACTCACTCACCCACTCACCGTCCCTTTTCTCCTTAGGTCAAGAAGGACTTCATAACATCTTGGTCATTGATCTTTTGGGCCCCAGTCTAGAGGACATGTTTGATATATGTGGCCGCCGCTTCTCTGTCAAAACCGTTGCCATGCTAGCGAAACAAATGGTTAGTCTGCTCTTATATCTATCTAACCACACAACTCATGTGATGTCTTATCTTCTATTAAATGTAGATCAGCCGGGTGGAAACCATACATGAAAAGAACTTGATCTATCGGGATATCAAACCAGATAACTTTTTGATCGGCAAGCCTGGCACAAAGTTAGCAAACAACATCTACATGGTGGACTTTGGTATGGCAAAACTATATCGGGATCCCAAGACAAAGCAACATATTCCCTATCGTGAACGAAAAAGTCTGTCGGGTACTGCACGGTATATGAGTATAAACACCCATTTGGGTCGAGGTAAGCGATGAAAAGGGTCTAATATATCTTTTGCCCTATCTTATGCCGTTACTAAAACCTTGTCTTTGTTTATAGAACAATCACGCCGGGATGACTTGGAAGCCTTGGGACATGTGTTCATGTACTTTTTACGCGGATCATTACCATGGCAAGGACTCAAGGCCGCTACCAACAAACAGAAATACGAAAAGATCGGTGAGAAGAAACAAACAACGGCTGTCAAGGATCTATGTCAAGGCTATCCCGGTAAGATTGGAGACTTCTCTTTGCTTACAGATATACTTAACTCACTGATACCGTCTTTTGATTTTGTGTCGAATAGAGGAAGTCGCCATCTATCTACAATACGTGCGGAAACTCGGGTTTGATGAAGCCCCTGACTACGACTTCTTACGAGAACTGTTTACAAAGATGATCAAGAACACTGGTCAAGTCGATGACAGTGTATACGACTGGTGTCTGCTCAATAACGGGAAAGGATGGGAGGTAAGCTGGAATGTGTGCATGATTACTGCTGATACTGATAAATCTCTTTCTGGTAGACTCTTCCCAAACGATCCAGTCATCGGCACTCGGCACAACATCAGCATCAAACCGCACCAAAGAAACAAGCAGATAAGCGCCAGTCCAACAACCTACACACAGCCCACGATCCTGCCACACAGATGAATCCGCTCACCACCAATGCCTATGAACAACCACAGAAGAAACGATCCGTTTGGAAGAAAATCAAGATCCTCTTAACATGTGGTATATGTAGTTAGTTGGTTAGTTAGTTCAATAGCTGATTGATTGATCTTAATGACCCCTCTTTCTCCTCCATTCATTCCTATAGCCCCATCCCCTATCATTATGTTTACTAGTTTCATAGACCGCCCCATTGAATCAACTTTATTATATGATCCAAGCATGTCCTTTGATCATGGCATCCACACAACTCATCATAAAAATATATCATACGCTAATGCCCACCTGACTTTGTTTTATGTCTATCGTGTACGCATGTCTTTTTTTGTGATCATGCCAAATAGTTGACCAGATGTTTCCCAACGAGCTGGTTACAGTCGTATTCCGCTCCTCTTTGTGCGATAAAGCAAAGGGTTGCCACTTTGTAACCGGAGAGCGTTTGGTCTGCTGTTTATAGATAGCCTATACAGTGTCCGACAGATTTGAAGAGCAAGTCAGTACCCTTGAAGAGTCGGCGCTGTTTTTCTTCTTTTACCCTGAAATTGAAAAAGAGGAAGGATAAAGGGGCAAGGCAGGAGCAAGCGCAAGTACAGAAGAAGAGACGCAATATGAATCAGCAATGGGGTAGATTTCAAAAAGTCAACGTCAATCGACCAATGAGAAACCTGCCCTGACTCGCCAAACTCCAACAGCAAGAATAAACTTGCATGAACCCAAAAACCATAGCCCCTCCAGAAAATCCCCCCTCACAATCCCTGCCAGCTGATTTTTAAACTCCGATTTTGCTACAAAGAACCTCTTTTTGTCTATCCTCTTTTTTGCTTCTTCCTCCCCTCGTCATCACTTTTTTTTTCCATCGTCATTAAGATTGCTCCTCCTTCCCCTCCTCCTCCAAATGAACGAACAAGCGAACGATCATTCTCCCCTCCTCTCAGCACCTTGCGAATCTTTTAGCTTACCATGACCAACATTTTATTTTCGACTTTTAGATCGGCTACGACGATGACGACGACAATAACGAGAACGATGACGACGATGACGACTCGCCCACTGCTTTATATCACCCAGAAAGGCTGTTTTAAAATTTTTAAATATGAAAAACAGAGGGAAACCCTTGAATTTTTTTTTGTGCACTCATCTCATCCATAGTAGATTCCATAACCATTGCACTGCTAAAGTGTCCGATCCTTTGGCCTGATTCCTGTGTCCATCACAACTGATGCTTTTAAAACCTTTAGTCAGCTCTCCCCTCCTCCATTCGCAAGGTCATTACACTACATTAGTTACTCCATGGCAAGTCACTCCTGCCCCTACACTTGGACATACAGCTTAATTATAGTCTCATTCACCCAATAAAGCATACTTATCTCCTTCTCCATATGAATTTTACTTTTCTCTTGCTACAGTAGCTTCACTCCGCCATATTATCTCTTGTTAGCCTCCACCACACCATTCAAAGTCGTCATTACAGTATTGCATAACCATGTCATGTCTACTCGCATCATACCCGGCTCCGTTTAAAATTGAGATCCAGCTCCAGCTTCATGTTTCAAGGGTCCAATGAGTAGTCTACGTGCATTTTCGGGCGAGGTATGTTGGATTGAAGTTTGGATAGACATGTGGGCTCTGGAGCAAACTGTCGGAGTTTGAAGATGATATGAGGGGTAGGCTCAGCGTAGGCTCAGGGCGTGCATAAACTCCGCTCCGGGGATCCTAGGCTTATCACTGAACTAATGCCCTTTGGCACTTGAGTTTTGGTATGTGTGTTGTACTCGCTCATTGGCTCGATTCTGCTCAGCATTAGATCTCACAATGTTGGACATTGAAGGCATTGGGGAGCATACGATCATTCCTCGGCTTAATTAAGCGGGGGATCCTTTTTCCAGGTAACTACTGAACCTGTAATTGAAAAGTTGATCTGTCCGTTCAGAAAATGAGCTGACAGTGTATACCATCATTCTCCCGCCATTAGATGGTCAAAAGGATGGATGTGGGCCGAGATCTGAGAACTGATTTTTTTGAATTGCATTTTGCGTCGGGCCTTGAAATAAAAACATGAATGGTCGCTCGAGACAAAAAAGAAAAGTTTCGAAAACTTTTTTCTAAAAAATCGAGAAT
>LT554414.1:10631-58948 GCA_900079185.1 Absidia glauca
TGCTTTACACACCGGGTTTGCCGTCGCCAGCGCAGCCATGCTCTTCACCTTACACTCTGACATTTGTAAAGAAATCATTCAAGACGATCATGCGGACTTTGATATGGAGACCTGTGAAACCGTCTATATCCAAAGTGCATGGATCATCACTGTGGCTATGGCTGTCAACATGCTGCTGAAGGTAAAAGTGATCTCTCGTCAACCATTCCCTAGACTCAACCGTTTCCTTGTCTTTTTTTTTTTTTTGTAGCTCCATTTTGCATTTGCGATTCACTCCTACAGCAATCGTGTACAGCAAGAACAGCAATCATACGACTCTTATCAAGATACCGTTGTTATCGAATACACGCCCATGCCTGCCCTCGATGAAAAGCTACAACCTGGTAATGTCATCTACGTTGCCGGTAAAGAATTCATTCCCGATGACAAGAAACAGCAACACGTTTAGCCTAGATTAGTATCATTCATCATCCATCATCCTCATGCGTCTACTGTCTATGTAGTCTCCTACCCCCTTCTTTGATAATAAAACTTTTTAACTTTTTAGTATGTCGATGTTGGTAGTCATCATGGTTGGTTTTTATTGCTGGAATGATATAGATATGATGAGTATGTGGAATGATAAAGTATATGATAAGAATAGTAAAGAGGGGTATCAATTGTAATACACTAACATTGGGGGGAAGGATAGATCGCCACTAACTGACGAACCACTAATCTACAGGTTGTCTTGGTAACGAAGGGAAAGCGTGTGCGTTCCCTTTTGAGAGAGAGGAGGATCGCCACCAGCAAGGTTGTGTAGAAGAAGATTTAGGCTTGGACTTTGATTTGAGAGACTTCCATTTGGCAGCAAGAGTAGAGGAGCTTGACGGTGTGATTGTGGATGCCACAGTGTTCCTATCGATCATCTTCATCAAAGTAGGAGGTGTCTGTTTCTTCAGAGTCAAGTTACAGCCATCCATAGCGGAGTTATCATCACGAGGGACCCGGGACGACGCCAACCAGAGTTCATATTCACGCAGTTGATACATCAAGGACAAATTGGGACCGATGTGGGGTGCATGCTGTTTGACATGACCAAGTGCTGCAGACATGGACAAATGAAGCGAGTACATGACATAGGCTACCACCACCGTTGCTGATCGGGCCAAACCACATTGACAATGCACCAGGACGTTTCTTCCCGCCTGTCGAGCACGCACAACATCCATCACCGCCGAGTCCAGTTCGTTCAGGATCTGTTGATCGTCGTCCAAGATATGATGGTGCCATGGTCGTTTCTTATACCCTATTGTCTCGTCGTAAGGAAGGTCGCTGCTGCTATCGATGCATTGGTCCCAAGGTTGGAAAAGGTGGGCTCGTGGATGGTTGACTTCAGCTGCCACATTGAGTATACTTTGGATCGAAAGGTCTTGTAGTTGTTGGCTGTTGTTAGCGTTCTGTTCGTCGCCAAGGTATACTCCAGGTAATACACAGCTAGGTCCATTTTGGTAGTGTTGTCGATAAAGTGGTCGTGGTTGGTATGAGCGAGAAGAAATGGTCGAGGAAGAAGAAGTGGAGGAGGATGTCGAAGGGGTGGTGGACAAGAAAGGAGTAGATGGTGGAATTCCAATACGATCGTCCGATGGCAAAAGACATAGAGACAGGTTTTTGTTGTTACGCCTTCTTTGAGCCAAGGAGGTAGGAGGCGGGGAAGAGAGATTGGCCGAGAATGGTCTTTTGGGGAATTCACGAGAAGGTAATGAAGGAGTACTGGTAGTGGTGGAAGGTATCATTGTAAAAAGACGATTGTGTTGTGTGTTATAGATATAAGAGTGTGTCTGTAAGTATGTATAGTTGTGTATGTATATCAAGCTGAAGAGAAGTGTATAAGAAGAAGAAAGAAGAAGAATCAAAAAGAGAGGGAAAGAAAAAGCTATTTACATAAAGAAGAAATGCGAGTTGATGAGAAAGGGGGTGGTCTTTTTTTAAACCAGAATTTTCAAACCCCGCTTCCTCTAGATGAGTTTAATGTCGTACAGTAATGAGTTTCCTCATGATTGGCTCGACTTTACCTGTTAATTGCTTATTACCATTTTTTGAGTTATCCTTCATCATCACAATCATCATCATTATCGTCACAGATACGTTTTTCTTTATTAACAACGAAGCTAAGTTAAGCTAAACTATAAAAAAGCTACCCTAATGATTTCATAATAGGCGAGAGTTAAGAAGAGGCGATGATTCAACCCAAGGTAGGGAAGGCATTGGCATCAGAAAGGTTGATATTCTGGTTTCTTCCACCAGCCCCACGGCCACCACGATTATCGCCACGGCCACCTCGACCACCACCTCGACCACCACCACGGCCTCCATTTTCATGATGTCGACCGCCTCGGCCACGGGAAGATTGTGATTGGTGTCGTGGAGGATCAATATCGATGACTACCTTTTCCTTCTTGATCCTAAGGCGAGACTTGTTGTTTGCTTCCTATGGTAACGATAATTGAGTCATCATCACATCACTAATTGACCTTTGATTCGCTTTCTTACCTTGCCAGCATAGTAGTCTTCATCATCAGGACGATGTACAACGACACCATCTTTCCACTTGGGATCTTCTTTTCCATCGTTGGGTTGACGAGGAGGTGGTAGGTTCTGCTTGGGACTAGGGTGATTCTTCTTGTATTCGTCCAGAGTCATGACATTTTCGTCTTCGTCTTCTTGAGGTTGTCGGAATCCTTCACCTGCGGAGGCTGGATCGTTGGGCGAAAGACTATCAGTGATACTATTAAATGTAGTGCATTAGTTTCATCCCAACAGGCATGTAGCTGTAGACCAGTCTCTTTTTACACTTACGCATCCAATTGAGATTCGCCAGGATGGCCCCAGCTTTGTTCGTTCTTCTTCTTAGTGCCACTATTCAAGCCAAGTCAAGTAAGAAACGTCAGTGACCATATTCATTGATCCATCATCATCATTCTCATCATCTTTCATTTTGAAGAGTACTTACAATTCGCCCACTTCACCACTGCGACGATCGAATTGACGACCACGAGTAACAGGTTCTACACCATGGCGACGGTTAGCATCTCGTCCCTTTCGTTCACGGTCATCCGGCTTGTGTTCTTCTTTGTGTAAAGTTTCAAAGCTCTCTTGATCCCCACGAGCGCGCCGGGAGGGAGGTGACACTATTATACCAAAAGTGAGTCCGTGTTCCTTCTGAGCTTTCTTTTCTCTACCAAGCATTCATTCCTTTCTTCTTTCTATACTTACTAGCAGGTTGATGAGTACGACGAGGTCGAGCAGCAGGTCTTTCGTCATTGTCGGATGACTTGGGTTTGAGATTGCCCAGCTTGTCCACTTCCACATCGTCGTCGCCGCCAGCAAGCAATGCCCCGAATCGGTTTGATGATAATGACATTTGAGTGTGTTGTATGTGGTTTTGATAAAAGTAGTAAAAAGTAAAAGAAAGTGAAAGAGAGAGGTGGAAACAGAAGAAAAAGTTTGTTGACTTTGTTTCTTTTTTGCATGGGGTGAGCGGGTTTCTCACACAAAAAAAACGCTACTATGCAAATTATGAGCCAATCAAAATGCTTCCTTTATTTATAGGTCTTAGATACCCACAGTCTCTACCTTCCAGCCAGCCAGTCATCACTTTAGGACGTTTCAACGTAACAACAACAAACACAACAAACACCAACATCCTTTATTACTATCCACTACACTATGATAACTTGATAAGATACAAAAACCTACTGTACATAACGATGGTGCCCAAATGATCACAAGCCTGGAATGAGCTATACCCTACAGACTAAAGTTCCGATCATGGCTTTAGACACAAATAGCGTGAGATTCACCGGTCGACCCGCACCCTCTTCCTTTTTACTTACCTCACATCTGGACAAATGAGAGAGAGCCCGCCCCAAGCTGCATTAAAGTCGGAGCAACTAACCATTACGTAATTTGACTGGTGGAGTTTCCTGGTTCGTTCTTTTGATCATTATCCCCTGTCAATCGATGATCAAAAGACTGCCTACCCTTTGACAAGAGCATCCTTCCAATCGACACTAAACAAAAGCATTGATGAAATCATAAGTATCAGGCCCCGATCAATCCATCACTTTTCAAACCCCGATAACTTACAGGCATGAAGCGGAGAGAGAGAAATCAATGCTAAAGTTACCCGCCCTAACCAGTCAATGCCCTTTGTAAGTCAGCAAGAGTAAGAAAGTTAGTAACTGCATACGTTATACCCATCGCCCACATCTTCCAATCCCACCCGCATAAACCTACCACAATGGATCTAGCACGCCTTGCATCTACGCAGGACATAAATAACCTTGATCAGTAAAAAGCTCCCACCCTAATGGGCGAGGACGATGCTTACCTTTTGCCTGCTCCAGGTATTTACATCGACTGGTTGTATTGAGACTTTAGATAGACTTGCTCCATGACAAACCCTAGTAAACAGGAATAAGAGAGCGGTAGTATAATAGGCATTCAAAGTCCATAGTTGATCGTTGTTTTACCTTTTACGAGATATCAAAGTCATGTCACCGTTTTCCATACTGGTGATTGATATCTGCCAATACCAGGACAAACCACAGATCATAGTCCTTCTTCATGGAGCTCTAGTCGTTTCAAGTAGCCAAAGTGCTGAGACTAATCGTTCTGTATATGGTGGGGCTTGAGTCAAATGAAGTTGCCAAAGTGCTGCAACTAGTCGTTCAGTATATGGTGGAGCTGGTCTTTTTTTGTATGATATGGTGTTGTATTGTATCTTTTACGCTAGATGGGTGAAGAAGTTACATATAGACTGTGAATGGGTCCCCTGCAAAGAATGTTCCAAAGATGGCCTTTATTAGTATATCGGATGGAAGTATAACAAAGACAAGTAAAACTGTGAAGATGTATGGGAAGATAAGTGTATGGGAATGTAGCTACGAGCATGAGTGAAGATTATCCAACAAGTAAAGAGAAGAGAAGAGTAGCAAGGATTGGAAAAAGAAAAAGCAAAAAGTATATACAGGGCGGAGTTTAAACATCGGAGTTTGGTTATAGATGGGCTCGATCGAGAGGCTCCTCCTCGGTTGCGGATACTCCTTGAGGGACATACCAAGCCATTTGCATCTCCTTCTGTGTGAACCCACACTTTTCATAAAAGGGTACATTCTGAATTAAACAAACATCGTTAGTTTTCATGGTTGTCTCATAATATCATCAACTTACTTTCAAAGCACAATCCAGGATGACTTTGTAGCACCCATTTTGAGCTCCGATATACTGCAGAGCCTCGATCATGCGTAGACCCAGCTTTTTGCCCTGTTGATCACCAGAGACCGCAATATCTTCAATATGACCAACCTTGCCATTACAATGGACAAACTTTCGTTCCACCAAGAGCGTGCCCACAGCGACCACACGATCCGATGCATGATCGACAATGACAAGGCTGAAATCTACAAAAGGCAAGAGATCAGAATCGTCTATTTTTAGATCCCCACCCTTCCACCTTCACTTACATGTATCGTTCCTCTTCTTCATATAGTAGAACTGATTCAACCAATCCTGATGTGTATGATGGCCAACATCAGTCAGCACTCCAAGCACTTGAAGATGTCCTCGGTCATAGTCTTGAGCACCAAGGGGCCGGATACTATAGCCTTGTGGAAGAGAGGCCTGGACTTGAGGTGAGATCAGTGCTTCATTGTCAAAAAGGTACGTATCGACGGTCATGGTTGTGATGTACTTGTTGTAGATTGTATGATTGGAAGTAAAGAGAAAGAAAGAAGAAGGAATTCACCCTTTTATATCAGGATGACAATGAAAAAAAAGGACCCTCGGAAAATGAGTGGTTCCTCGAGGAAACGACTCATTCCGCGGAACGCCCACCCAGCCATTTACCCAACCTACAGCACGGCATTGGTTTATTTTTAATGTGCATAACGGAGATAGAATACAACGCTATCACTAAAGCGGTAAATTTTCACTTTGTTTATTTGCGTAGACATCCCCTATACTCCACAAACCACAAACCAATCACATACTCTAAACAGCCCATCTATTCTATTGCCGATCCTTAGTGGTGTGTATCCTATGATTGAGAGAGCCCCATTCAACTATGCTTTCGTCGTTTCGTTGTATGTCTTGATCATGGTCATTTGCCCTAAGAGTTCCTTTCCATACCAAGAGTCGTTGTATCACACCCAGACTTTTGCCGTCTATCAAAACAGATCTTCAATTGGAGCGTCGAATCCACACACCGTGCTGTTGCTTCTTTCAATGCTGTGGCCGTTCAAGAGCCCCCAAGTCTGATGTAGAAGAATACAGTGCCGTTCCTCCTTCTTTTTAAGGTACAAGTCAATCCTGTCAACAAAGTTCATTAGGTCACCAAAGACAGAAAGGAAGAAGAAGGAAGAAAAAGGCTGCGCTTCAAAATTGCGTGATATGCTGCCTCGCTAAATCTCAACCCCCGATTTGGCTACAAAGGATCACTTTTTTCCGGGGAATTCTCCGCGCAGAGGGCAGTGCGCAGGGACAAATTGGAAAGACGGCGTTTGAATAGGATTGCGCAGGCGAAAGTAAGTGTTAGGGTCAAGATAGCAGGCTGAAGTCTGCATGAAACGACCAATTGGAGTGATATCAAAAATGGCAAGGCGTCCAAGGAAATCTGTCTCTCTTGGTATCAGTCGATAGATAAAAACCACTTCCGAGTCTATGCCAAATTTGAGGGAGGGTTGTCTATACCGTTCCCAAGGAAAAAGAGATTCAAAAAAGTGAGACTTTTTCCAAGGTCTGTCCTTCTTCAAATGGCGGGGGTCGAAAATTGTAATTAGACCCCCTTTTTCTGTAAGGAGTCGCCTATTTCTCAGAAACAAGATGGACAACCCACCGCCAAATTTTACAGGCATCGCAATGCTACAGTATACACTCCCATTCCATTGTCGAGTCTGTAGCCAATGCACTGCTAAACATCACTAATCGTTTGGCTGCTCTCCTTTTCACACTACAACTGGCATCTTTTGGCACCGCTGAACAGCTCTCTCCCTCTACATTCCGTAGCCCATTACTTTAGGTTAGTCATTACATGTCCTGTACATACTTTCGTAGTCCCCCCCTCCCCCATACAGCTAAAACATAGTCTCAATCAGTCAATAAAGCTACTTGGTACCATATTTATGACTACTGTCTCGATCCCTAGAGCCAAACTTGAGCGAAGGAACTGAGATTCCGCTGCTGTTGACTTTTTTGGGGGGAGTACGTTAATGGTTTCCCTCTGTGTCAAGTGTATGAATAAACGAATATCACTTTTTCGACCTGACTACTTTGCCTTTTTAACACTATCTACACAAACCCCATGTGTTCCTGGCATCCTCCAGTCCAGAAAACCAAAAACCTGACAAAATTTTCAAACGCCTTTTTTTTAAAAAAAAAGATGGACCATCATCCATGAAAAATGTCACTTTTTGATGGACATGGCTTTTCTTGTGAACAAAATATACAACCTTACTCCAAAATTCACAGAGAGAAAGGTGTGTATAATATCTACCGAATGGTCCATAAAATGTTGACTTTTTCTGGATGGACCACCGACTTTGGAGGCATTCCAAAATGTCGCTATTTTTGGGCTTTATGTAGTGATAACAAACGCATAAGCCATAGGAAACACTTGTTCTTAGTATCATTCGATAGGTATAGTCAGCATCTTTCTCCATGTGAAATTTGACTGTGTGTTAACCATCTCAGATTAGAGAAATAGGGCAGCCATCAACAAAAAAATGCAGTTGGGAACTCAAAAAGGTTTCGGAAAAATCACAAGTGTTCAAACTCCGCTTTTTTGCGCTACAAGTGTGAAATCTTCTTCCTCACTTTTCCTTTTGCTTCTTCATCACCTTTTTCTTTCCAACGACATTGGCACCGAGACACAAGCAGCTCACTCTCTATACAGCGACATGGAATGATGAACGCAGGGTAGCTCTCTCCTTCTCACCAGCTTGTCCATCTTTGTCCTACCATGACTAACATTTGCCTTTTGCATCATTGCTCTCTTTTTTCTTAGCAGATCAAATGGATTGGCAACGGATATCGGCTCTCTGGCACCAGGACTGGATGGACACATGGTTAGATTAGGGATTGGACGCAAGGGATTACGAAAAAATGGGGAAACCCTTGCAATTTTTTTTTACACGCACCAACTTTTCCTTTGTAGATCATCTAGTTATGGCACTGTTGAAGAGTGATATCCATTTTACCACTCTCATTTTTCACTATCATTGATAAACTTTAGCAGAATCGACTAGCTCACCTCTCCCCATGTCCTTTGTCATTGCTCTAGGTTACTGTAGCTATAGTACAGCAAGTCATGCCAGTACACTTAAACCTCTAGAATAGTCTTAGATGTAGTCACCTTAAAAGCTTATAGATCGATAAAGCTCTTTATTTGCCTGTACCAAAGTATGCTTCATGAAGTCTACGGGCACAATCACTATTGAAACTATGGGCGGGGTTTGAAAAACCGCTTTCTGCCCAGGGAAAATCGAAGACCTGTATGGCCATCAGTCTTACTTTTTTTAAAAAAGTAATGCGATAGAATGTTCTCTTGTGGAGTAAAGTATGTACTATACGCTGCAAGGAGCGAATTAAAGCTCGGATGCATTCATTCTTCTTTGTATAAAGAAAAGGGATCTTCGTTGCGTTTAACTCCGCTTGCCTCGGGATATTTATATGCAAACATGATGTGTTTTCTTTCTTTCTTCTTTCTGTATGTATGCTATTTTTTATACCCAGTAATGAAGCTCATATGATGGCTGCACAAACGATACATTCTGTCTTTGAAGAAGATCCCTCTGCTCCTTGGGTTCAATTCAAGTTCAATACCGAGGAATACCAACAGCTGAAATTGGTTTGCTTCATCTGCGGATCATTGAGCATTGTTGCCGCCGTCGGAGTACTCACCATGTACTTGCACTTGCTGATCTACCATCCTCTTGATGCTAACCGAGTGTCTCTTCACTGTGTGATCTTCTCCATTGTTTTATCCTTGGTGGACCATTGCTTAAACTTGGCTGCACTGAATTATGGAGTCCGTGATACATTGTGTGCTTCTTTCCGATCGGCAGATGCGGTTATACCGCTGATTTCTTGCTGCCTGTTGGCGATGGTCGGTGTTCATCTACTTCTCGTCTTCAACTTTCATGTCCGTCATTGGCCATGTCGACCCGAATACATATACTTTCCTATCTCTATCGTATACGGTGTTATAGGTAACATTCCTGGCTTTATATCCAATGAAGTTCCACCAAACTTTCGAGTTATTTATGCGGATGTCCCGCATGATTGCTGGTAAAACCACTTGCATGAAAAATGTTGAAACTCCGCTCACTTAATTCTACCCCTGACAGGTACTATAGTAATTTCATCGATCGCATATACAACTACACTGCATGGCTCTACTACTATTCGTTTGTGTTTTTCATCATTGTGGCTTCTCTTTTTTGCTCTCTGGCGGCCATGCGAAGGGTCTATCGAGACAAATTTGAGAATCAGTCTCGGTTAATGAAGATTGCGGCACGGGAAAAAATTGATACACATGCGACCATAGTCCCTGACAGCGATCTAACGGCAACGACAGCAACGACAACGACAACGAATGAACGCATATCAAATCCAATCCAAGATACAGTAATGCGAACTATAAAGGAGAATCGTGATTCGTTTTCAACCGTTGTGATCAGGAGCCTTCTCTACCCTCTAAGTAAGAAAGTAAGCTATTTCAACTCCGACCGTATAACTTACTCACGGTTTATCATCTAATGAAGCGCCCTGTATAGGTGAATGAAAAGAAGTTATGATGCAATCACCTTTCCAGCACTAATGCTTCTCTCATCCCGTTGTAGTTTACATTTGGGGGTTTGGTCTTCAGATATACTTGATCGATGACACCCATTTTGCGAGTTTTGGCATTGCTTTCGTCAATGTGATGATGACACGGTTAGAAGGGGTGCTTATTGCAGTAATCTTTTGCATGGACCCATCCGTACAGAGAGCCCAACGCAAGCTATGGTCTAGAATTTGGTCTTTTATATCCGCCCGCCTCAGCACTAAACCACCCAATGCCACTACCACTTCTACCACCCTTACTGGACGCACCATTACAAGAAGTAGACCTTCGTCTTCTATGCCTTACACATCAACAACTGCTGCCACAATTGTATCACCAACATCTCCTACTCTAGAGCCAAATCAGTCTTGGCCTACCAACAAAACTGGGGAAGTGTCATCATAATGCAGTCAAGGGCTTCAGAGAGAGTACATTGTATCATAAGCGAAGAGCAATAAACAGAAGTATACCCAATAGAACCCATTCTGTAACTCGAATCCCTTCAATAGTGTGCATGGATCAGACTTTCTTTAGCCGAGTCTCATCATCTCCTACTGATAGGGCTTAAATGAATTGGGAGATCGGGGGTTGAAAATATATAAAGTCTCCCCTGTTCCCCACAAATCCTCTTCATTGCTTCCCATCACTTTTTTCTTACCGTAGGCTTTGCTATGGCACCCCCTCTGACATGAACTATGCGTGATGGCCCTTACCAATGACAGCAAGGGTAAGTCTCCTTTACAGCATCCTGCCCACCTCTTACATGCTGTACAATCAATAAACTTCACTTCGTCTCTTTTCAAGGTTAGGACTGGGCGCATTGGGTAATTAGAACCTTTAGATTTCAAACCCCGATCGGTTGTAAGAACTTTTTTTTTGTCGCTCCATTATTTTTTGCTCCTTCTTCCCCTCGTCATTACTTTTTTGTCTCTCCATTGTCATTTGAACGAACGAACGGTAACTCCCCCATTCTCACGTCGTGTTCATCTTTTGCTCATCATTACTAACTTTTTGCCTTTTGCATGTTCCTCTTTCTTTTGACACTAGATCAGCTACAACAATGACGACGACGATAGAGACGACGACGATGCTAATGCCGACTCCACCACTGCCTCATGCCGCCCAAAAAGGCACTTTTAAAATTTTCAATTGTAAAAAACATGGGGAAACCCTTGAATTTTTTTTTTCTTCTGCATTCATCTTGTCCATAGTAGATTCCCTAGCCATTGTACCTATAAAGTGCACTATCCCTTGGACCATTCGCTGTACCTACTACTACTGATACTTTGGATAACGCAAGTCCGCTCTCCTCCTCCCTTTTCCTTAGCTCATTACACTAGATTAGTCACTCCATGACACACCCTGTGTTCACTGCCACCCACTAGGACATGTAGCTCAATCGTAGTCTAATTAAGTCAATAAAAGCCCTACTTGAACCCATCTCTATGACTTTGTTCTTTTGCATAAGCTTCAGTGATCTCAAAGACTCTGATATGTAGCGGTATGATATAAATCACCCAGTGCGCCATGTGCGAAATCCCAATTTCAAATCCCGACTTCAAAATTTCCCTGAGAATTTACTTGCGCCGAGATTTCCCCGCAGTGAAAACTGGAAGGTATACATAACTGAGAGTATAAAGTTTATTTCGGTCATAGTATGTCTATTAAAAGTGAAGAGTGGGCGCTATTTTAGGACATAAAAGTTAGGACACTATAGTAATGGTAGATGGATGAAGGGTAAAAGGGGGAAGTAGAGTAGAAAGATATAACTAGCCTTCTGCAACTGGTTGGCTCTTGGTCCTGATTTCATCCAGTAACAGTTGCGCCTCTTCATGATACTACACAAAATTGAATTATACCTTAGTGAGGCGGTCAAAATATCACCTCCGATTATGATCTTACTGGGAAGTTATGCTGTCGGGCAATCCTTGCGTATCGTTCTGCATCTTCAAGTTTGTTCTTCGATAACATGTACCGAGCCAAATAGAGACTCGACTCGGCCATATCATTTCCAAATTTCTAAAGCAAAGCATTCGAATATACTAGTCAGTAACCATCCCGTTTCATACCTTTAGGGGAAGACTTACATCGTCCATTTCATACTGTTCGAATGCTTGAAGGTAATACTGTGCTGCTGCATTGTGCTGTTGCATTTTATCGTATATCCGAGCCAGTTTGATCACCGTGTCGTATTGTTCATCTTGATCGCAAGCTTCCGATCGTTTGTAACAGTACGATGCTTCAGCGTCGAGGTTTAGCAATATATAGCATCCGCCCAGCGCATACCAGAGTCGATGATCGTGTGGCCTTTATAGGTATAAAGTGGGATCAAAGATTAGTCAACAGCATCCCAGTGTTTATGTCCTTACTTTAAATAGGCAGCGTTTTGGTAGTTATACAAGGCATAATACGGTAGTTTGAGTATTTCATAAGCTTGTCCCAATCCATACCACGCCCGATAGTCACGATGGTTGAAATCTATAGCCACAAAGGAAGGAATGCCAGGTCAATACACCGGGATTTTTTGCCATCCCTACCCGCCGATCCGCCGATGTTCCTATTTCCCATTGCGTATCACCTCTTACCTGTAGCCCGCCGGTAACATTCGATAGCAGCCCGAGTGTTTTTCAGTTCAATGTAGTCGTGCCCTAGCAAAGTCCAAACCCAGTGATAACTTCGGTTCAGTTTGAGCGCCCGCTTGAAGTATTCGATGGACACAGGAATTTCCCGTTTGATACTATAGTAGTTAGCTGGTTTTCAATGCCATTCAAGTCAGTGAGTTCACGGTGGACTTTATGATTACGTTTATCCCTTACCAATGATGCAGCATGTTTCGGGCCTGTATTTGTCAATTCTTTCACATTGGTGAGCCAGCACACTAAGCTTCTGTTTCGACTCCATCAGGTACAGCAGATTCGAGAAGACGTCCATGTCCTCCAGTCGGTATGGGTTTCGTTGTCGTATGTCGTCAAATAGTACTTCAGATTCTGTGTAATCTAAAAAACATTGAAGGCGGGGGATTAGTGTCCGTTTTCATGCAGTCTAGTGGACCATATCTATCACCTCCTTTTGCACTTACTCTGGGTGTTGTACAAGGATATGGCCCATTGTGCTTTGATGTAGGTACTGTCAGGGAAGATACTGGTCAAAGGATTCATGATATCGCAATAGGCGCTGTGTGGTTGGTGAAGATCCAGAGAAAGACGACCCAGGAAGAATCGCTTCATAAGGCAGTTCGGTAAAGAGACGTCCAATATCTTTTGCAAATCGTGGAACTACATAAAAGCAAAAGTACTGTAAGTGTCAAATGGTTCTAGTTGTTGCTGATCCTACCATTTTCTTGTTCTGCACCATCGTGCCTAGTTCCATCCATGCCGACCAATTGCATTCGTACTTTTTCAGCGACTCCAAGAGTATGGTCGCAGCCAACTGGTTATCCCCACGTTTCCGAAGAACAACACCGTACCTGTGGATGAAGCAGTTAGTATATTGGCAGATTTCTTGGAAAGGGGCCTTACAAATACAAGCAAAAAGCGTCCAGAGTTTGCTTCCCATCGTAAGCGTTTCGTAGTTCATCGTAGATTGAGTCCATTTCGGGATTTTCCACCAGTGAATTGTCGCCAGCACCTGACAGGTTCCGTAAAATAAAGTTTCATGAATGCGATTGATTCTACCTACTTTTCGTCCATCCTGACCATACATACCAAGTATATCTTGACTCTGTTCTTCTTTTCGTTTTTCACCTGCCTACAATAGCACGTAAGAGTTACAGGTTAGTAATCTGGTCAAGTGTCTATGGTGTCTACCCATATCTGTCTGGCTTCCCAAGTCCCACCTTCCCCCCGCACCCTTACTTCGCCTTACCAGGTATCGAGCGTATAACCTAAGAAACCGCAGCCTTGGATTATCCAGTCCGCGAAGTACATAGCTGGCATTTTCGTATTGTCGGACATGGAACAGTGATTTCGCATATTGGTACTTGTTGTATTCCACTTCATTGAACGGCGGGAGGGAGGCGTCGTAGTTTGTTGAATATGTGTGCTGATGTTCATACTGATTCGATTTGTCGAGCATATGTTCTTTTACCCCATCAAGTAGCTCTGCTGACCTGAATCGTCGTTACCGTTGATTGATGTAGAAAAGAAGATTAGGTTAGCCTTAAAGTTGCTAGATCTTCCTTTGATTTGGAATCTTACCACTTAGTTGCATTGTAAAGGCACCGATCAGAGCATATCACTATAGATTCTTGTAGTTGACGCTTAAACCTTTGTATTTCATTGTCGCTGTACATTACGTTCAAGTAAAAAGGTATATGTGGTAAAAGTGATCAAAGCGGGAAGAGGAGATAAAAGAAGAGGGACAATTTTTCGGTCGTCGCCCTTTTTATGATTTTTCAAAACATTTTAAACTCCGACAGTCCTCTGCCTACGCCATTGTTCCAGTGCAAAAAAAGTAGATATTGTATTTGAAGGTATGTTCATCATAAGAAGTATTGTAGAATGAAGTATAAGCTAATCAAAAGAGATATTATAGGTTGATAAGATAGAAGATAGGTAGGATAGAAGAGGCAGAGGGATGAGCTATTCCTTAGGCATACAAATCATCATCACCGCCTTCTTGACCAAATGAGGATGCACCATTGTCAGCAGCACCTTCTTGGGCAGGCGCATTTTCACTGTCGGGGAATTTGAATGTACCAAAGCCACGTTGTTGCTGCAAGTTTTGAGCGAACATCTCGTACCGACGAATGTCACTATCATTGACAGAGCGACGAGCGAATCGCATAGCTTCTTCAAAGTGGGCTCTAAATGACACAATCAGATTATTAGAGAAGTGTGTTTCCTAAATCAACACATAACATCTTACCTTGTGATTTCAGCATTCAGGTCATCATCTTCGTTTTCGGTCATATCGACATCTTCTCCAGCTTCTTGCTTGATCTTGAGTTCCTTTTCCCGGGCAATATCCTTTTCAATGTCTTCACGGATGGCAAGCTTGGCGGCACGTTGGCAAATTTCAGACAGATCGGCACCTGAGAATCCATTGGTATGCTTGGCCATCAGATTCAGATCGACGTCAGGGGCGACAGGAGATTTGCGTAGTTGCGCCTTCAAGATGGACAGACGAGACACTTCGTCAGGTAGGGGAATGTAAATCAATTGATCCAATCGGCCAGGACGAAGTAAGGCAGGATCGATTTGATCAGGGCGATTGGTAGCACCAATCACAAATACGTTCTAGCATAAAACAAGAGTGAGCACTTGAAGATCATACCGAAGATGCAATAGCCGACTTACCTTTTTGGCATTCATGCCGTCCATTTCGGTCAAGATTTGATTGAGCACGCGATCACCAGCACCGCCAGCATCACCCATGGACCCACCACGAGCCTTTGCAATAGAGTCGAGTTCATCGAAGAACATCACACAGGGAGCAGCAGCACGGGCTTTGTCAAAGACGTCACGCACGTTAGCTTCTGATTCACCAAACCACATGGTAAGTAATTCAGGGCCCTACAAAGATTGTGATCAGACTATGCCTTCTACTCTACCACTATCATTTTATGTTTTCCGTATACCTACCTTGATCGAGATGAAGTTGGCCTGACATTCGTTGGCGATTGCCTTGGCCAGCATAGTTTTACCGGTACCAGGAGGACCATAGAATAAGACACCTTTGGAGGGACTCATGCCAAACTTCAAGAACTTTTCGGGATGTTCGACAGGGTACTGGACAGTTTCTTGTAACTCCAATTTGACGTTTTCCAAACCACCAATATCCTTCCATTTGACAGTAGGGACTTCCACGACAGTTTCTCGGAGAGCAGAAGGGTTGGAGACACCAAGAGAGTACTACGTTACAACAAAAGCAAAAGTAATTTAGCAACCACGCACAACGATAGAGCATTCATACTCTCCACTTACCCTGAAGTTTTCCATTGTGACAGCCAGACTATCCAAAACCTCGGCGTCGATAGTTTCTTCTTCCAAATCGATCAGATCCATCTTTTCACGAATTTGCTGCATGGCTGCTTCAGAGCATAGGGAGGCCATATCTGCACCCACAAAACCGTGCGTTTCCGAAGCGATTTGTTCGAGGTCCACATCGTCGTCCAATTTCATGTTCTTGGTGTGAATGCGTAAGATTTCAAGTCGGCCAGTGGGGTCGGGGATACCAATATCAACTTCTCGATCGAATCGGCCGAAACGACGCAAAGCAGGATCAATGGAGTTGGGGCGGTTGGTAGCAGCAATCACCACCACGTTAGATCGTGCCTTCATGCCATCCATGAGAGTCAATAGTTGTGAGACCACACGTCGTTCCACTTCACCGTTAGTCTACAGAAAGAGAGAGAATGTGATTAATACGCTGATTGAATAAGCGTTCTTCTTACCTTTTCACGCTTCGGAGCAATGGCATCAATTTCGTCGATAAAGATGATAGCAGGGGCATTGGATTCAGCTTCTTCAAATGCCTTGCGGAGATTGCTTTCAGATTCACCAGCCATCTTGGACATGATTTCAGGGCCATTGATCAGGAAGAAGAAGGCACCGGTTTCGTTGGCCACAGCGCGGGCAATCAAAGTTTTACCAGTACCAGGAGGGCCAAACATGAGGATACCTCGGGGTGGTTTGATGCCAATAGATTTAAAGAGTTGAGGATGACGAAGAGGCAATTCTACCAATTCACGGATTTGCGCCATTTGTTTACGGCAGCCACCAATATCATCATAGCCGACTTCGTTCAAGTTTTGTTCTTCGTCTTCACGCTTGATAGGTTCACCTTCACAATGGATCACAGTATCTTGTGCAACCTAAAGCAAATGCAATGCGATCAGTTGGTTGGTTTTGTTTTTCATCGCCACATTCATCACATCTAATCCTTTACTTACAATACAATAGGGTTCAGGATCAGTTTCCACCACTTTGAATTCAACAGCACGCATACCACCACGGACAAGGAATAAGTCACCCTTACGGAGAGGTCGATAGGCTTCCAAAAAGTAGGGCTTGAGATAGGTTTCAAACAAGTTACCAGTCAATCCTTCTACAGTATCGTCGATGGGTAAGACATGGATTCGTTTGCCATACTTGATATCGGGACAGGGGTGAATGTTGATAACGTCGCCTAGTCGAAGACGCAGGTTGTTACGTACGACTGTTTCAAATAGCAAAGTAGCAAAAGTGAGTTCCCTTGTGTCTACTCTCTTATTCTACCCTTACCTTTGTTGATCCTAGCCTTGTTATCTTCTACATCGTCGTCGGCCAAGACGATAAGGACGGTGTCTCGTCGTTTCTTGCCTTTGACAATGACGGTGTCGCCTCGGAACAGTTGCAAGGTTTCCATAGTGGCTGTCGAAAGAGTGATAACAGAATTGTCATCGTTGGTGGCATCATCGACCATAAGCTTGTTGGGTGAAGACTTGCGACGTAGAATGGCGGTGGCGGGGTCATGGTTAGGATCGACTTCTGGTTGGTCATTGGTGCCAGAGTTGGGTCTAAAGAGAAAGAGAATGACACCGTCAGTAGACGCACCCACTAGACTGATAACAACACTAATGCTTACAGGAGTTGGTGTTTGTGATCAGAATCGGTCATTGCTTGTTGTAAAGTGAGAGTATGCAAAGGAAAAGAGAAGCGAGATAGAGACACGTAAGCGCATCAATGTTAAATAGGGATTCACAACTTTGGAAATTTCAGAACCCGTCCCATAAAACAATTCAAACCCCGCGGCTTGAAAAAAAGGACGGACCATCCATTCTCCATGAAAAGGGGGAATACTACAGACAGAACCACCGGGACAGAACCAATCTGTGTATGCTGAATTTTGCGGACAATAAGGACTGATATGACGGGGGACTCAATTCGAAATGAAGATAAAACCGCTTCGCCAGGCACAAGAATGGTCTTAGTCTTCTCATCGGGAATCGATCGGCAAGGCCCTCTCTTCTCCTGGTATCAGGTCCAACGAAAAGACACATATCAATTGCGGCTCATCAGCTCGTATGGCGGGTAACGTGTATGCGAACGTGGATCAAATACGACGTCATGGCCGGTGAAATAACACAACGATAAACGGCGCATAACTCACCAACCTTCCGAGAGAATTAGTGCGATCAATGGCATGCTTCCCCACATATGGTTGATTCTTTTATATTGCACGTGCCGCCCTTAACCCACCTGCCAGCCTCTGCAAGAAGTTGTTCCCAGCGATTGGCGAATGACATGACCGACTAATGGCGAAAGAACTCAGTCCTGGCGATCCTATTCAACCTACCGTCGCTGAAAATGCATTTGTACAGGTGATCATGGTGTTCAGGAAGACTTTTATACAAGACTCGGTGCTCATGATGGAACTCCACCCCTGCTATCCCGTTTGGCAACATTCAATCTTCTCTGATCCAGCCTATTTGTCATTCAAAAGGTAAGTCCACATCATAGCATGAGAATGTAGTAGCATGCTCGTTTTGATATGTTAGGGATATGCTGCAAATTGAAGCTCAGGAACACGATCCTGCCCACACACTCCTCCAACCCTGTGTGCCTATGCACTCCAGATTTCAAACCCCGATTGGCTATAAGATTCTTTTGTTGCTTGTCCTATTGTTTTGCTCCTTCTTCCCCTCGTCATTACTTTTTTGCCTCCATTGTCATTCTCTTTACTCCACGACGTCAAACGAACGAACGAACGAGCAAACAAACGAACGAACGGTAACTCTCCTCTTCTCACGTCCTGTTCATCTTTTGCCCACCATCACTAACATTTTGCCTTTTGCATCGTTCCTCTTTCTTTTGACACTAGATCGGCTACGACGATGACGACGGCAATAGGGACGACGACGATGCTAATGACGACTCCACCACTGCTTCACGTCGCCCAAAAAGGCTCTTTTTAAAATTTTCAAATGTAAAAAACATGGGGAAACCCTTGCAATTTTTTTTTTAGGTGCACTCCCATTCCATTGTAGAATCTCGTAGTCCAAGTTACAATAAAAGTGTACCAATTCTTTGCCCATACCCTTCCGCTACTCTCACTGATACTTTTGCACAGCTTGGCCGTCTTTGTCCGCCTCCATTTGCTTGATTTTTACAGTAGCTTAGTCATTCTCATTACAACCCGTCGCCATTTACACATTAGCTTAACTACGGCCTCAAACATAGCATGTACCATAGCTCTTTTAGCCCTTTGGTCCTATCCCATTAATAAAGCCTACTTGACTCATCCTACGAAAGACGTTTCTCAAATCCACAACCATGACAATACCATATACATTATAAAGACCAAATTTCAGATGAGTATCTCATCATTGAAAACTCCTAAAACACCATTGATTTACTAGTTGTAGTGAATCTAATGACATGTACATGATCGTAAGATCTATCTTCGCATACATACGATGTTTTATTGGTACAATAGGATTAAGGGCTATGGTACAGACTATATTTAAGGCCGGAGTCAAGCTAATGTGTAAATGGCGACGGGTTGTAATGAGAATGACTAAGCTACTGTAAAAATCAAGCAAATGGAGGCGGACAAAGACGGCCAAGCTGTGCAAAAGTATCAGTGAGAGTAGCGGAAGGGTATGGGCAAAGAATTGGTACACTTTTATTGTAACTTGGACTACGAGATTCTACAATGGAATGGGAGTGCACCTAAAAAAAAAATTGCAAGGGTTTCCCCATGTTTTTTACATTTGAAAATTTTAAAAAGAGCCTTTTTGGGCGACGTGAAGCAGTGGTGGAGTCGTCATTAGCATCGTCGTCGTCCCTATTGCCGTCGTCATCGTCGTAGCCGATCTAGTGTCAAAAGAAAGAGGAACGATGCAAAAGGCAAAATGTTAGTGATGGTGGGCAAAAGATGAACAGGACGTGAGAAGAGGAGAGTTACCGTTCGTTCGTTCGTTTGCTCGTTCGTTCGTTCGCTTGACGTCGTGGAGTAAAGAGAATGACAATGGAGGCAAAAAAGTAATGACGAGGGGAAGAAGGAGCAAAACAATAGGACAAGCAACAAAAGAATCTTATAGTCAATCGGGGTTTGAAATCTGGAGTGCATAGGCACACAGGGTTGGAGGAGTGTGTGGGCAGGGCGGTTTTATCTTCATTTCAAGTTGAGCCCCATCTATGACCGGGACTGAAGTCAGGAACTCAGAGAGTCCCCCGTCATCTAAGATCTCATTGTCAGCAAAATTCAGAATACACAGGTTGGTTCTGTCCGGATGGTTCTGTCTGTAGCATACCCCCCTTGAAAAGTGCCATCTTTTCTTGGACACTTATTTTCTTGTAAACCTCTGTGTCCACTGTATGAATGAATGGGTCTCACTTTTTAACTCGACTACCTTGTTTTGTGAACTCTATCTACACAAACACCATGTGTTCCTGGCATTCTCCAGTTCAGAAAACCAAATGGCTGGTCGATTTTTTCGAACCCCGCCCCTCCCCCTTTATTTCACACACCCGCCCTTTTTGAACTCTGATGCGCATAGCAATCGGTCAAGGCTTGACGCACTTGTATGTCAGAGCTTCCGAAATACCTGGAACATATTCAAAAGAGCAAAGTCAAGGAGATGGTTTCAAATAGGTTTTATTAACAGGATGGGACTAGGACTAAGCTGAATGTAGGTCTTGTTATGGAATGACTAATCTAGTGTAATGGACTACGGAATGGAGAAGGGGAAGACTGGTAAGCGGTGCCAAAAGGGTTTGTGGTAGTGTCCAAAGGAAGTGAGCCAAGGAATAGTGCCATTAAAAGTGCAAAGGATAGACATTCTACTATAGAAAAGTGAGGGCATCAAAAAAAGATTGCAAGAGCTTCCCCATTTTTTCGTAATGACTCGAAGTCCAATACCTAATCCAAGGCCATGTCCGTCTAGTCCTGCTGCCAGAGGTTCTATATCCGTTGCCATCTCATATGATCTATCATGAAAAAAAGGAGCATTGAGGCAAAATGTAAAAGTTAGCCATGGTAAGCAAAAGATGGTCAAGATGGTGAGAGGGAGAGAGTTACCCTGCTTTCGTCGGTCAAGGTCGTTACATAGGAAGCGAGTCGTTTGTAGTGTGGTGATAATGTCGATGGAAAGAAAAAGTAAGGAAGAAGCAAAGAAGGAGCAAGGAAATGGATTGGTAAAGTGAAGCTTTATATCAAGAAGCGGAGGTTTAAATTTGTCAACTAGAGGCAAAAAAGGGAATTTTCTAGAGAAGACTTATTTCTTCGTTCCTTCTTCACTTTTGCCTTTTCCAACAATTTAACATCTCCTATGTCTTTTCCTTCGCCAACAAATGACCTTTAAGGACAAACGTGAGTCAACTATCGAGAAACCCTTGCATTTTTCCCCGTTGCACTCACTCTTTCCTCAGTTGATTCTCTAGATGTTGCGTTGCTGAAGACCCATTTCCAATTGCCCTCTCCAATTGCCCACCACCATCTCTGATACA
This sequence comes from Absidia glauca, assembly GCA_900079185.1. Taxonomy (NCBI): domain Eukaryota; kingdom Fungi; phylum Mucoromycota; class Mucoromycetes; order Mucorales; family Cunninghamellaceae; genus Absidia; species Absidia glauca. The sequence continues at coordinate 31,929 of LT554414.1, forward strand.
TGTGTGCATACCCGCCCAACTATGCTCTTCCTCGTTCCCTTTGCCATTGCGCTAGCCACTCATGTCATTAACTCTACCCCTTGAAACCATAGCCTAGCCAAAATTTCCATCAATTCAAAGTGTATCATCCCAATAAAACTCTCACTTTATCTTTACCAAATGTCTGCCCTTGGAAGTCGGCGTGCACAATCTCTATGTGTCCCTAGCATTTCTGGCTGCTGGGCTGTCTGATGATTCTAGATCAGCGAAAAAGCACTTTGCACATGTCAATTGACTTTTGCGTTACCTAGTCGATTACTTTTTCGAAATGCTTCGGTCAAAAGCAAAAAAACATGCAAAGAGTGTTTCTTTCCATAGGGAGTCAAGCGCGAACTATCGCTCAGAGGCCAATCACATGCAAAAGAAGGATGCATATTTGGCTGACAATCGGAAAAAAGGCTGATTGCCACAAGACTGATTGCTCCTACTATGTTCTGATTCGTCTTTTTACCATATCCTGTTACCTTTTGATGCGTGCGTTTAACGGATTGACTATACTACAGTTATATATAGAACTTGATAGGAGAAGGGCAATGGCTCGTGGTTTCCAACATACCTCCCTGTCGGGGTTTGAAATAGTTTCATGCATGCATTGATTTGCTGTTTCGATCTTCGAAAAGTTGTGTGATAAGGAATGGACAACTTTTCATTGTCATCTGTGCAACAGCTCAAGCTGCTTTACAGCCATAGTAACTGATAAACGTTGTAGTTGGGTCTATTACATTACCTCTTCTTTTCATTTGGGCGAAAGCCTTTATGCGGAGTTTAAAACGATTTGAGCAATTGATGAACCTTGTGAATGACAAACTCTTGCATACATACTTGGTGTAGCATTGTACTGCGTAATGAAAAGAGACCAATGCCTTTGTTTCAGAAGTGTTAGATGTGCATCAAACTTTAAGGCGGGGCGACTTTGAATGTCCGTCAGATATGAACAATAGGCTTGTGCCACCATTGCCTAATTGTTTGTCTGGAACACAGCAAAAAGTTACTTGAAGCTGAAGAAAGATCTGGTGAGTTATGATTCGAGTAAAAGTGACGATACCCTTAAGAGATCGACTGGTTATCAGTCTTGTTTGATGGATCAGCATAACGAGTTTCCCGAAAAGAAGAGTCAAATTTGACCTATCAAACGTCAATCACAGTAGAAAACAGGCGGCGGGGACGGATTAGCATATGGCATAGGCATATCTTCATTGTAATCAGAGACGCATATGTCATACACAGAAGAAAAGGAGTACTTCCAAGCCCAAGGGAGAAGGGGGCTCTATAGGGCAACGTATCTCGTGGTTGAGATTCTTATTTGTGTACATATATTTGCTGCATATGAGAGTAGACGTCTTTGAGCATCGAGCATTGCCTGGCTTCCCCACATGTGTCCCCCAAAATCAATCTCAGGACTTTCAAATGAAAAAGTTAAACTTTCAAACTCCGATTTTCTTGTGCCTTTTTAATTTTCTCACCATCTCAAAAAATTCTTTCTTTCCTCTTTCTTCTTTTCTTTGTCTATTTGATATTTATACCTACTGGATTGACTCTGTCCTTCACTTCTTCTTACACTTACTTTACTTCCGACGACACTTATTCTTCTTCATGGAAACGAAACAGGGGCAGCGCGTTAATGAAGAACATCTCAATCCTAAACAGTGCTTGGTGGGACTATTTGAACAACTGGACGACAACAATTTACGACAGGTGCTCAACATTGAACTGAAGCGACTCTTACAGGATCATGATAGACTTGTCACAACCTTACAACAACGCTCTGAGCTCTTGCAGAACGACAATGAGGACTTGAAAGTGGCCTTGGATATCATGCAGCAGCGACACGAAAAGGCCGTCCGTGAAATGCAATTCTTTAAGAAAAAATATGAAAGGATCGCCAACGACATGTCGACCAATGGAGGAGTACCACCCACACCCACCACTACTATATCTTCAAGTCATCGGTCCATATCCAATATGTCTAGTATGTCCTATGGCTCTGAACTATCATCGGAACCATCATACCATCATGGCCCTCCTCCTCCTCCATCACCAATGCACTCACAGCAGCGACACCACCCTCACCAACACCAACACCACTACTCACAATACCCTCACCAACGTATAGATAGCACTATCATGGAAGACTACGACCCCTCATTATCCGACTACCCTCGACACAAATCAAATATGACAACTCGATCAGTCAGCACAGCATCATCCTACGCCCCTTCGTCAAATTGGTCGGCTTCCATGGCAACGTCTATCACAACCAACTCCTCGGCTGTATCGGACTGTATATCATCAGCATCACTATCATCCTTCTCATCACCACCGACCAAATCCGGGAGACTCGTTGCTAGTGGTACGACTATCCCTTCCTCCGATGGCCCCCCTTCTTCTCCTTCTTTGAATCCCGCCCCCTCTTCTGTACGTGCACGACAAAACTCTTCGACTTCTGGTAGCATTTATAGTACAACCACCTCCAGCGACAGCATCTACTCCAATGGCAATGTCAGCAACAAGTCATACTCCGAGAAACAGCTAAAGCACCAGAGCAACAACAGCCTTGGCAGCAAATCATCATCGTCGTGGCAATACTTGCGCCATCCCTCCCATTCCAGCCCTCCTTCCTCGTCGTCGTCATCCTCCACGGGTTCTAATGGTGGCTCGGTGCAAACCGTCCCTATGACCCCTGTCCGCTCATCAACAACAACCTCCGGCTACACTGGGCATTCCTTGATCCAACAACGACGGGTGGATCCTTTGATCTTTGGCGGTTCTGATGGTCTCTGGGATACTATTGCGAAAAGTAAAGGTAGCGACGTTACTGTGGAAAAGATCATAAGGTAAGGAGACATGTCAAAAGATGAAACCAGTAAAGGGAGAAGGGGAGGAAGGGTGAACATTAAACCCATTTTCTTGTTTAGTAACTTCCTTCGTCGTGGCGGATCACCCAATACAGCAAAACAACAATCAAGCTCGTCGTCTCATGTTGTCAAGTCTGGGTATGGGCTGATTCATGCATTGATTGTGACAAAAGCACCTGGCTCATTGGATCTACTACTACAACAAGGGGCGAATCCGAATGCTATGACGCTAAGTACGGTGGAAGATGACAAGTGCTCTCCTTGCTACCTGGCGGCTCGGGTGGGATGGCTGGCTGGACTTCAAAAACTGGTGCAAGCAGGCGGGAATCTCGTCACTAGTCGTGGTGGAGGCAGTAAGAACAAGACGATCTTGCATGTGGCTGCTGAACACTGTCATGCTGCTGTGGTGGAATACGTGGTGCAAATGACTCAGGGAGAGCTGAACAATCAAGTGGATACACATGGTAAGTGGCCTTTAAACCAATAGATGATCAACGAATGGGCAATGTACTAACAAGGTGAGGCTTGCTCTTACAGGTGCAACCGTTTTACATTATGCTTGTGCGTCAGGTCATACCGATCTGGTGTCATTATTGGCTCGGGCGTGTCAAGTACCAGTGCATCAAGCAGACTATCAAGGGGAATTACCACTACATTGGGCAGTACGACATGGACGACTGGAAGTGGTGACATTGTTAATCGAAAGATTTGGGTTGGACTGCAATGCCTATGTACCGAAAAAGGTGGGCACACCCTTGGACCTGGCCAAGTCCGCCGGGCATAAACGATTGGTGGATTATCTTAAGGGACTGGGTGCTTTGACTGGCAAGAAAATGGACAAACGGCGGGAAGAGGATCTGGCCAAGCAAGTGCCTGGCCACTTTGAATCTACTCTGGCGAAACATGGTCTCTTCTCTGATTTGGATGGCTTTTAGATACATAGTTGTAGCTTATAGTTGATCTATCACTCTTTTGGGCCTATTCTATTATGTGTATACTGTTTATTTATCTATCTGTTTACTGTAAATGTCTTCTTACTACTGTGTGTGTGTGTGTGCGTGTGTGCCTGTGCGACAATAAAAAAGGTGGTTTTGTGTTCCCTTGATGGTTGAATCCAAGACGAACACTTTTTCAGAATCACATGTTTTCAAAATGAAGTTTCTTGTTATGTAAATCCTTCATCTCCCTGTTTTTTAATTGACAAGGCCAAGTGATGGCGGGGAGAGATGGAAGTAAGAAAGGTTAGAAGGGGAGGTGTGATGATAAGGAGGAGGCAATGGTGGCGATCCTTTGACCATCATGGTTACCCACCTATATCAGCATATTTAAACCCCGACGGGTCATATATTTTTGCCCCTTCCCCCTTTTTCTTTTTTCTCTCTTTCTCTCTCTTTGTCTTCTTTTACTACTTTATTGATTGCTTCAATCACAGTTTGTTAATATTATCATACTTGATACCCCCACCACGCTTATCTCTCCTTTTCTTCCAATATCATAACATTCCCCTCACTGTATTCCCTCTTCCATCTCATACCTCCCCTTTCGGTTAAGTAGATACATATAACTACTTACTGACACAGACTTTATCCCTTCCTTCGTCGTTCTTTCTCGCATACACATACACAAACACATACGCACACTTTACATATTCCCTTTATACATACACTCAGCCTTCTTTACTCTTCTACTTCTTTACTTATTCTGTACTCCTTCCCATCATGCCGTTCCGCTCGGTCACCCATCAATTGAAAACGAAATGGCAGCAGAAACGGACCTCTCGTGCAAAGTCGGTGGTGGACTTGCCTACTCCTCCATCCACTGATAATGAAACAATGCAATCTCCTACTTCCAAACAACAACAAACAGGGACAACAGCTGCAGCTACAACAACAACAACCGCCGCAACAACTGCAACTACGAAACAAGATGACAAGAAGAAGAAAGTGAAGGACTTACCACCTAGTCCCGACTACTTGCTTGCTGGTATTGGCGACTACCTGTTTGAGCGTCCTCTTGGTCATGGCAAGTTTAGCAAGGTCATGCTGGCGAAGCACTATCTAACCGGGGAACAATATGCTATAAAGGTAAGCTTTGGAAATGAAACGGGGTCAGTCGTGGGTATATTGAACGGTTGGTTGTGATTTATGGGGTTGAAAAAAGAAGGGTATACTCGCAGAATAGGGGAAGTAATTAGGATCCCAAAGATTACCTTTTGGCTGATGAACAAGCCCAAGATGGGTGTTATGGAACTGAAGGAAGGGGCGGGGGGACGGGAAAAGGGATGAACGGGTCAATCAGTGGTCTATAATCTTGCTTTCTCGTAATGCAATCAATTTAACCTTATTACTTCTTTCATAGGTCATCGACAAACGAGTACACGAATACCGAGTCATGTCAAGACTTGTCCGGGAAATCAGACTCATGGAAGCATTGGATCATCCGAACGTGGTGCATTTATATGAAACAGTGGAAACAGCCGACTCCTTATATCTAATCATGGAATATGTACCTGGATTCAACCTTGATGAACACCTACAGAAACGACATGGATCTCTACACGAAGACGAAGCTCGACTCATCTTCCGTCAAATGGTAACGGCGGTGGATTACTGTCATAGTCGATGGGTAGTGCATCGTGATCTGAAGGTAAGAAAAGAACAGCAAATCCTGTGGCTACTTACTAATCAGTCATTATGGTATAGGCCCCGAATGTGCTTTTGAAAACGAATGGTCAAGTGAAACTTGCGGATTTTGGTCTGGGGAATCGATTTGGTCTGCAGCGGCTTCGAACAATGTGTGGTACAGTAAAAAAAGATTCTAGTCACGTTATAAAGTGGTCTGTGCTCCATACTATGGGGAATTGTTTCTCATCTCTTCCTTTATATAGGCTCTATGTTATACTATAGTCCTGAAATCATCTGTGAACAAAAGTATATTGGTCCCGAAGTCGACTGTTGGTGCCTTGGTGTTACTCTCTTCCGCATGACTTCTGGGTTCGAACCATTCTCTCATGCACGTAGTAAGTGATCATCGTCGTCGTTTTGATTGATAAGAAATTGCTGTATTACACAAAAGAACAAAAGTATTTACTCAGCCCAATTCGTTTGTGATCTAGCTTTTGGTGAATTGCGGAAGGATGTGATTGATGGAAACTACCCGATGCCTACGCATTTCAGTGAAGGACTTCAACAAACAATACAAAAGTGTCTCTCCGTGGACCGCAGGCGGCGGATCGCTCTTCGTGTAGCCTTAAAGGACGACCCTTGGTTGAATGATGGTGGCCGACTACAAGATCTGTTTCTCGAGAAAAAGACTGGTTACTATGGTGGATTTGACATGGACGAGCCTCTGATGATTCAAGGGGTGCCTGCAGAACTGGACGAATCCGTGCGTCATCGAATGGAGCGTGAACGATCGAAGCGACAATGCCTCAGGGACATGGAAGAAGAAAAGCACTCTGGTCAGCATGTAAAACGAACCGTCATCTACCACCCTATCAACACCGCCATCTACTTCACAGGAAACGCCACTTACTCGCCAAAGATGGAGGAAAATATCCAGGTACAAGAATTGTTGCGTGCCGAACTACTGGCCGACATGAAAGCTGTCTTATCTCAAGTCCAATTGACTCCAATCTCTCAACCACCATCTGGCCATTCAGCAATCCAGCAATTCTTCCACAAGCTAAAACGACCGGAATCCATTTTGGCTCTCTCTTCTGCAGCTTACAGTAGCAACAACACAAGCAGTGCCTATCTCTCGTCAGCAGGCGGAAGCAGCAGTGGTGACAGTGGTAATGGCGACAAACCAAATGGCGGTGGTGGATTCTCATCACGACTGAAGAAGACAACCTCGACGCTCAGCCTAGCCAGCTTATACACTCGACCCAAGGAACACATCAACTACTACACAATTCAAACGAACCTTCGTGGATCATCATCAGCAACTGTCTTATCATCATTCTCTTCAAGCTCATCCATCTCTGGAAGCCAGAGCATCTCATCACCTCCCTTCCCTCCAACAGCAACGACAACAACGACAGCGACCACATCAGCAACTACTGGCTCTGTCCCGGTCTCGGCACGAACGGCAAGGTATAGTTTCCAGCCTCTCTATGATGATCTCTCACAACAGCAAGGGGAATGCGAACTGATTCTGCTGGTCCAGTCCGCTTGTCAACTCTTGGGTGTCACCTATCAACATGAAGGCAGGACCAAGCTTACATGTGTCTTGACGTTACGAAACTATGCTATCGACAGTCAGCAACAACAACAGCAACAGCAGCAACAATTACAAAAACAGCAATCCTCCTTACAGCAATCATCACAACGACGCTCGAGCAGATGGCTACAAAGTTGGCGCGACAACGATACAGACGACGAAGGCGGAAGAAAGCAAAAGATCAACAAGAAAAAGTCGAAGAACGGATTGAAAGGCTCTTCCTCGTCTCCCAACTTGCTTCGAGACGCTGGCGGGGCTTCTTTTTCATCAGATCAACAACAACAACAGCATCAGAAGCAGCAGCAATATTACGGCGGACATGGCGGCAGCTCGACCTATACATCAAGAAGCAGCATGTTGGATCGAATCAGTAACACTAGCAGCACCAGCCGATGGAGCCGTCAAATGAGACGATTGTCAGCGCCTTTCCAGCAATGGCCTTGGTCGTCACAGTCCATGCATTTACACTCTTCGATGCCGATCGGCGGTCCCAGCCTGACCTATCCCACCAACGGACATGCTAGTGGTGCCACCACCGCTACGTTTGGCCAACTGAAGACGATCAACAACCCTCAGCAGCAGCAGCAGCAAACATTGGACATTAAAGACGATGACGATGATGACGATGACGAAAAGGGACAAAACCGAGACGGCATAGCGATGTTTACAATGGAAGCATACTCGATCCCCAGCACCAACAAACAACAACAACCGCCCTCTTCTTCCTCAGGTGGCGATGGCACAGAGTCCTGCAGTGGAAATGCACACGTGGTGGCGCTTCGGTTTGTCAAGATCAAAGGGTCAAGCAAAGTCTACAAGTTGGCAACGGGCTGGATCAGTGGCGTCCTGTCGTCCTCGGCGGCTTCTGTCTCGGGTGGAACCCCTACGTCTAGTACAATGAACATAGTTTAGTTTAGTTTGCATTATAAACATGTTGGATAGGTGCTTTTGCTGCCACTTGTATATTATCTTTTTCACCTTTTTGCCCTCTAGGTGGGGCCTTGTTAGATGGGTAGATTCATGCATTATCATTATTGGCTGGGTTGGTTTGATCTTGGTTTGGTAGAGTGCGTCTAATAAAAAAAAAACTATCATGCTATCATCAAAAGTGTAACTGTCTACTTGGTGGCATACTGGGGGAAAGAGGGTATCCTGAAGAGTGCTGTGCATGAATGCTTGCCTTCACCAAACTTATAGGGCTCGACGCACCGAGTTTTCAATCTCCGATCACAGTGATATGATATGTATAATCCCTTTTTGAAAATGGTGAACTTTTTTGGCATCCATTTTCTTAAAGAGTTGCTTATTTCTTAGAACTGATATGGACAACCCACCGTCAAATTTTACAGGCAACACGATAAAATGCATATCTATTGACTGATACCCAGAAACAAGCACTTTTATGTTGTATGCGGCCGTGAGCGCTCCGAGAAGCCCCCAAATAGCGACCAATTGGAGTGGTATCACAGATGGCTAGTCGTCCAAGGAAATGAGGCTCTCTTGGTATCAGTCGATAGCTAAAAAGCACTTGTGAGTCTATGTCAAATTCAAAGTTGGGTTGTCCATTCCGTTCACAAGAAAAATGATCTCCAAAAAAGGGAGACTTTTTCCAAGGTCTATACTTTCTTCAAATGGCGGGGTTGGAAAATTTTAAAAAATCTGAGCAGTTGAAAATGTGAACTTTTGACCTCCATTTTTTTAAAGAGCTGCTTATTTCTCAGAACCGAGATGAACAACCTACCGTCAAATTTCACAGGCAACACGATGCAATGCATATCTATCGACTGATACCCAGAAACAAGCATTGTTATGTTGTATACGGCCGTGAACGCTACGAGAAGCATCACAAAAAGCGACCAATTGGAGTGGTATCAAAAATGGGAAGCCATTCAAAGAAATCAGACTATCTTGGTATCAGTCGATAGATCAAAATCACTTCTGAGTCCATGTCAAATTGAAAATTGGGTTGTCCATCCCGCCCACAAGAAAAATGATCACCAAAAAAAGTGAGACTTTTCCCAAGGTCTGTCCTTTCTTCAAATGGCGGGGTTTGAACAATTTGGCAACTCATTGGTTTTCTAAACTGGAGGATGCCAGGAACACATGGTACTTGTGTAGATAGAGTTCAAAAGACAAGGTAGTCAAGTAAAAAAGTGATATTTGTTCGATCATATACATGGCACAGAGTGAAATTTTTACTGTACACAAAAAAGTCAAGTCAGAGCAACAGGAGCGGAATCTCGGTTCCTTTGCTCGAGTTTGACCCTAGCAATCGAGACGGTAGTCATGAAGATGAGTTCAAGTAAGCTTTATTAACTGGGTAAGACTATGTTTAAGCTATATTTAGGGGTGGGAGAAAGGTATGTACAGGACTTGGAATGGCTAACCTAGTGTCATGGCCAAGAGAATGAGGGAGGGGAGACTGCGAAGGTTTGTACAGGGCTGGAATTGACAAACCCACTGTCATGACCAAAAGAATGAAGGAGGAGCAAGTTTTTCAGTGGTGTCAAAAGTGTCAGTTGTAGTGTTCAAAGGAAGTGAGTCAAGGATTAGTAATGTTTAGCAGTTCGATGGCGACAGAATCTACAATGGAAGAGTGCGTGCACGAAAAAAATAATTGGGACGGTTTCCCTATGCTTTCCGTAATCCCTTGGGCCCATTATGTCCTGCTGCCAGAGGGCCTATATCCGTTGTCCTGCTGTTGGATCTACCAAGAAAAAAAGAAGCAATGACGCAAGAGGAAAACGTTAGTCATGGCAAGACAAAGATGGACAAGCCGGTGAGAAGGAGAGGGTTACCCTGTGTTCGTCGTTTGAGGTCGTTTGTGTTGCGGAGTTTATGTCTATGGAAGGAAAAAAAAAAGTAATGAAGACGCAAAGAAGAAGGAAAGAAAAGGTGTGAGGAGAAATGACTCCTTATATACCGGAGTTTCAAAATAGTTGGACTTCTGGAAGTCGATGCTTCAAGGAGTTTGATGATTTATTATCAAAGCAAAAGATCCGTTTAAACCATAGCGCTAAGAACAATCATACTAAAGACCAAGAAGGTAAAGGGAGAGGAGAGAGAGGCCATGTTTGTCTTTTTTTCAGGGGAGGCAGTATCTGCAGCAGCAACCAGGGCAGGCGAAGATCGGGCCACAACTGGGGAACCAGGATTTGAGTCCGGAGAAACGGTGTTCTTGATGGCAGGGGGAGAGCTTGTGTTATCATCCGCTGCTTTAGGAGCCGCAACAGGCTCCTCTACACATGGCTCTTCTATGCATACACAGTACTTTTTGCCGTCATCCAAGTTATCACAAAGCTGTCATGCGGGAAAAATTATTCAGTCGAATGCGGAGTTTTAATTAATTTCCTTACATGGTCGCCTGCATGATGGAGTCCAGGATTCTACGATCGAATGGAATCACCCGTAAAGATCAGTAATCTAGATGATAAGAGAGTACTACATACCATTTCGTAGAACTTATCAGGTGTCAATTTAAAGCTAGCCGCAATCCCATCGCACGAGTCGCCAGCAACCACTGCATGAACGAGGGAAAGGAAGATGAGCTTAGTATGGAGTGGTACAATAGGTTTCCCGCTTACCTGTATGCGTTTTCAAGCAACCTTCAATAGGGCCTCCCGCTATAACACAAGAGACGCTAATAGCAATGGCAGCAACTGAGGTAAAAAGCAATTTCATATTGGAAGAGTAAGGTAGAAAGGATGAGGAAAAGTGAAGAAGAGAGGAAGAAAAAAAAAAGTCAATCCCCTTGTTCCCCTTTTCATGAGAATGGCTCATCAGGCACACGCACACATAACCTCAATAGAGAAGACATTGACTGTCCGTGGTATAAGTTTTCTGACTCCTTATCCAGCACCTTTCACTCCTCATTAGGACAGCATGATGGATATACCTGGTTTTGAAAGGTTCTATAAGCCGAAATCAGGAGTCTGAGATCCTACCACGATGACCAATTTGTCCTTTAGTCGTTCAGGGGGGGAGGTGCACTATAAAAGATATCATACTACTGATTGATTTATTAGCATAGCTACCTATCAAGGCACTTGCTTATGAGTTTTATTGAAGCTATGATTACACAATGTTGTTGGATCTAACCTAAAACCTTATCCGTACTAGTAGACTATATAAGTAAGGGGTATCTATCCTATCCATGTTCATAAATGAATCGTTCCTAAAGAGTCTATCTACCAGTAACCTAGCCAAAGACGTTAAACCAATTCAGTAAGTGGCATTGCTACCTTTCTATCATACATCCTATTTGTTGCTCTGTCTACCGAATCTAATTACCTTACTTGATATCCACGTAATGACGCCACAAAAGGAGTAGGGATTGTAGGTACTACTATGACGAACAAAGAGATTAGTATGGAGGTTTACTAGTCAGAGTCAGACTTACTTGTTATCACAGGGGGCTATTCCTGCTTTTCGTAGCAAGCTAAAGAGAAATGGACATCCCCCTTCCCCAACCAACATCTTCTTCTTCTTCTTCTTTAATCTTCAGCCCGTATCGTAAAACGTAAGCTTGGAATCCTTTTGGCTTGTCTGCGTGGCTTCATATACCAAACAATACCATTGGACGATTAGTAACAAGAGGATTCGGGGAAGGAATTAACGTTACCTGCCTGCAATCAATGCTAAAGGTACCAAAAAGAAGAGTTAGTATCATAAGATCACAAGATATATGAGATGAGAAGCCGATGCTGTTGGATTACAAAAAACCTTTGAGTTAAGAAGAAGAAGGAAAAGAAGCGATCGAGGAGATATCGAAAAAATGGCAGACTTCGGAAAATGGCGGAGTCTGAAATGCATGAGTCCGCCAGTCAAATGGCAGCTGGTGGCATGAGCCTGACAAATAGTAGGCTTTGATGTCTCGATGGTGAGCAATCAATGTTACTTTGTGATTTCAAAGTGCCAATGGGATTTGTGTGTGTTGCAGGGTAGGACAACTCATGTGATGATTCAATGGAAATGAGTTGGATGATTCCGATGATCCAAAAAAGGTTGCATGAAGGGCGTCGGCTTGGAATGTGAAGGCGTCTTTTTGGAACTTTGGACATAAGGAAGCATGCCCAGATTGTTTGAGTGATTCCTTACATCAGATGCCTACGGCCGAGGGTGTTGAGGACATACTATCAACCCACCGTTCATGTAACCTACCGGCGGGTGTTTCAATCCCAAAGAGACGAGATGGAGCGGAGTTTCAAACAATATAGTCCGCTAAAACCGGGTGCTCTGATTGGCCAAATCCACAGCGTCAGTGGAGATTTAGTCTCTGGGAGAAACTTTTTTGCATTTCGTTTCTTGACTCCCTTTCGCTCTTTTCTTTTTTTCTCTTTTCTTCTTCTTCTTCTTCTCTTCCTTCACTTTTTGTTTGCTTAACTTTTTGTGCATTGTTTGGGGAAACATATACTTCTTCTATTGTCATTTGTGTATCCGGTTTATGTTTTTATCTTCATACTTCTTTTAACCACCATCTTTTTTTTATCGTATTCGCACATCATTTGTAACCAATCTCACACAACCTAATGTCAACTCCAGAATCACGCAAAACTGGCCGTGTCAAATTCTTCAACTCTACAAAAGGTTATGGCTTCATCATACCGGACGATCAAATGGGTCAGTCGGAGGTGGAAGGTAAAGCAGTTCGTTTCCCCACGATACAACATAGAAAGGCTTGACTCTTACAAACTCGTTTTTGTTTCTTCTTAGTCTTCGTCCATCATACAGCGATACGTAATGACGGTGGATTCAAGAGTCTAAGCGAAGTAAGTTGTAGCCAGGAAAGAAGACTCCAAGTATTAACACTATCTTTTTACCTTCCTAATAGGCTGAAGAGGTAATGAAAGAAGTAGGCTGGGAAAAGACTATGGTTTACTGACGGAATTGCATATGACGACAGGTGGAGTATGATCTGGTACAAGGCTCCAAGGGAATGCAAGCTGCTAACGTTACTGGTATTGGTGGCGTTCCAGTGAAAGGTGATCCTCGTGCCGGGCAACGTCCTCCTCATTATCAAAAGTAAGTTGGGGTTTAATGGATGAGTTCATATGCCAGTGCTTCCGTCGTCTTAACTTCTCTCTTTGCTGGTAGTAATGGAGGTGGGTACAACGGTGGACGAAATCAGTACAACTCCGGTAAGTAAAAGGGATCGGGATTGTGCTCAGATTGATGATAATCTTCGGTTTTGCCCATGCTAACTAACATTTGGCTCTATGATTGGAATAGGGTATGCACTTGATCCCTATGCTTCTGGTTATGGATACCCAATGGGTGCTAACGGATTTCCTGCTTATGGAGGCAATGCTAATATGGGTGGCAACCAGGGTCTTCCTCAAGGCTTCCAATATGGTCAACCTATGCCGATGTATGGTGGTGGACAACAACAATTCGGGTATCAACAACCTCCATTTGCCCAGCCCTCACAACAACAGCAACAGCAACAGCCGCAACAGCAACAGCAACAGCCGCAACAACAGCTTCACCAACACCAGTACGGGTCGCCAAGATTATCATCCCCCGATCATCACCAAGGAATCTAGTATAGTGATCCATTAGTATCTTCCTACACCTATCTACCTACACCTACCCACCTAGCTACCTTCCTATACTTCCCCCTATCTCTAGCTTCTTCCTCAGCAGTCTGTCATCCCCCTTTGAACAAATAAAGGGCATCTGCCTCTCTATCCTAATTATGCGTTTGTCTTCATCATGGACTTTCAGTAGTTATTGTGTATAGTATGGAGGATGTTCGACCTTTAATCGCTCATCATTGGTATGACTATGTCTAGAGACAGTCCAGGTCTTTCGACAGCATGGGGCGACGGCGAATCATGTCCTAAAACCGGAAGATTATTCTTCAAGCACATATTCAACTCCGCTTTAAGCAGCATACAGATTTCCAAATGCCGACAATTTTCAGACTCAATTGCGGGGTTCAACTTAATTTGGTCCTTGTCCCTTTTATTTTCTCAACTCCTTCGTCTGTTTGCTTCCATCCATCCATCCTCCTCTCCCCGATCCATCTTTTAAGAGGTTATCCATCCATCCATCCATCCATCATGTCTACCTTCTCCAAGAACCTCTTTTCTCTTCTCAGCGAAGACGGTGAAGTGCGCCCTCAACCCGTCCCTGTCAAGGAAGAAGCCAAGCCTGTCGAACAACCTAAGAATGACAAGCGTTCTCCTAAAGCTGCTGGTGGTAATGACATTTAAAACAAAAACACAACCTATCAACGAACGAACCCGGACGACTCTATCAGCCTACCTTATCGACGTCGAGTGATCACTAATGCAACGCTCCTTCTTTTTTATTGGTCATAATGACATTTAGCCCAAAAGCGCGGTGGTGACAAGCGTCGTGGTGCTGAACGCAACGGTGAAAAGCGTCAAGGTGGTCGCCCTCAACGTGGTCGTCAATTCGATCGCCACAGTGCTACCGGTCTTGTGTAAGTAGTTTGAAAAGGGACACAAAAAGAGTGCGCGCACACACCTCTCATTACTGCTTTTTGTCCCGGGCTAGCGATTCTGACAAGAAGGAAAAGCAAGGCTGGGGTCACCCCGAAACTGCTGAAGCCGAAGCGTAAGTCCAGTGGGTGGAATGATTCGGTCATCAGTGTTACTTACTATTGAAGATAATAGTGCTGCCGACTCTGTCAACCCTAAGGACCCTGCTGCTGCCGAAGAACCTGTCACCCCTACTGAACCCGAAGAAGTTGTCAAGACTTTGGACGAATACTTGGCTGAAAAGGCTAACAAGAACTTGAAGGTCACTCTCCCCGAAGCCCGTAAGGCCAATGAAGGTGCTGATGATGCCAAGTGGAAGGACGCCGTTGCCTTCTCCAAGGTCGAAGAACCCGAATACTTGCCCGCCAAGGTAAGGCATATAAAGAGGCGGAGTTTGGAATGCATTGCCCCCCTGATCTTCCTTGTCACTCACTTCACCTCTCTCTCTCTCTCTCTCTCTCTCTCTCTCTCTCTCTCTCTCTCTCTCTCGCTGTTATAGGAAAAGGCCGCCAAGAAGGAAAAGGCTGCCAAGGCCGGTAAGGTCGTTGTTGAAATCGAACAACGTTTCCAAGAAAAGCCCCGTTTCCAACGTGAACAACGCCCTACCACCCGTGGTCGTGGTGGAAAGAACGGTGCCCGTCGTGGTGGTCGCCAATCCAACGGTGTCAATGTCAACCTCCAAGACGACTCTGCTTTCCCCTCTCTTGGTGCTGCTTCCGCTTAAATAGCTTTACTCTCTGAAGGCCTGGATAGTTGAACTCCCTCTTCCCTTCTTCATATGATTCTCTCCATTTTTGTCTTGCCACTCTATTTATACATACACACATAGTTTAACTTTTTTGATTAGATTTTGAAAAGAGTTGGTTTGTATCTTCTACCCCCTTATTTCAATAATAAAAAAAGTGTTATAACAGTACGTGACCCAACGTTGACCTGCATAGACTCTTGTAATCATTATTCATGCAAAGTGCTCTTACTTGGGCAGCATAAGGATGGCAGGGTGAGTTGCAACGTCTCTGGTTTTAAACTCCGACCACCACACCCACACCCCCCTACGGTGAGCCTACCCCTCGTGCCATCTTTAAACTCCGCCCGACAGTTCCAGGGCCCACATCTATCCAAATTTCAATCCAACACATCTCGCCTGGAAATAAAACTAGACCACTCATTTTACACTTGAAAACTGTAGCTAGAGCCCAGTTTTAGACGGAGCCGGGTAACGGAGCCGGGTATGGTGCGAGAAGATATGACATGGTTATGCATTAATGACAACTATCAATGGTGTGGTGATGGCTAGAAAGGATAATATAGCGGAGTAAGGCTACTGTAGCAGGAGAAGAGTAAAAGTCATATGGAGAAGGAGATAAGTATGCTTTATTGATGAATGAGACTATAATTGAGCTTTAAGTCCAAGTGTAGGGGCGGGAGTGGCTTGCCATGGAGTAGCTAATGTAGTGTAATGGCGTTGGGAATGGAGGAGGGGAGAGCAGACTAACGGTTTCAAAAGCATCAGTTGTGATGGACACTGGGATTAGGCCAGAGGAGAGTGCATTTCAGCAGTGCAATGGCTATGGAATCTACTATGGACGAGGTGAGTGCACGAAAAAAAAAATTCAAGGGTTTCCCTCTGTTTTTCATGTCTAAAAATTTTAAAACAGCCTTATCTTGTGATATAAAGCAGTGGGCGAGTCGTCATCGTCGTCATCGTCTTCGTTATCGTCGTCGTCGTCGTCGTAGCCGATCTAAAAAGTCGAAAACAAAACGTTGGTCATGCTAAGCTAAAAGATTAGCAAGATGCTGAGAGGAGGGGAGAGTAATCGTTCGTTCGTTCGTTCCTTCATTCGTTCGTTCGTTCGTTCCTTCATTCGTTCGTTCGGAGGGGGTGGAGGGGATGGAGGAAGACTGGGAGAGGTAGAACGAGCAATGTAAATGACGAGGGAAAAAAATAGTGATGACAAGGGGAACAAGAAGCGAAGGAAAGGATTGGTAGGGAAAAAGTCTTCTTATAGACATTTTTCAATCTCCGCCGCCGAGGCGACGAAAGAATTCAGGCGGAGATGGAAAAGGATTGGGCTAAAATGGCGGGGCACTGAATAATTCCCCTTCTTCTTTTCTTTCTCTTGTCACATTATGCAATTCAACGGGAAACTCTTCACCTATCATGAAGAGTTACGGTTAACAGCGTTTGAATCGGGTGCTTTGGACAGCAACAAAACGATCGTCTTCCTGGAAGGTCTAGGCGATGGCTACAACGGGGTTCCTTATCTCACAAAGCTCAATGACACGGTGACGAAACATGGGTACTCACTTATACAAATGCAAACAACTTCCTTTTACAATGGGTATGGGTTGTCCTCAGTATCGAACGATTCCGAGGAGCTGGATTACTTGGTCGACTATTTGCGGCAACATGGGAAGGCTCGGATTG
This sequence comes from Absidia glauca, assembly GCA_900079185.1. Taxonomy (NCBI): domain Eukaryota; kingdom Fungi; phylum Mucoromycota; class Mucoromycetes; order Mucorales; family Cunninghamellaceae; genus Absidia; species Absidia glauca. The sequence continues at coordinate 48,977 of LT554414.1, forward strand.
TAGTGATGGGTCATTCAACTGGTTGTCAAGACTGTTATTGGCATAGCAAGTACGGTGAACGTCAAGTGGATGGATATATATTGCAAGCGCCTGTATCTGATCGTCAATACTACTGGGATCAATGTGAAGAACACGATAATCATGTCTATCTGGCGGAAACGATGTGTGAACAGGGTCGTGGATCGGATTGGATGCCTCAGTCGATCAGTGCCGTGCCTATTACTGCTGATCGATTCTGTTCCCTTTATAGTGATCTGTAAGTAAGAGTGGATGACTGGTGGTTTTTGGCGGATAAGTACTCACGAATGTATGTCTTACTAGCGGTGATGAAGATGTATTCTCTACTGACTTGCCTAATAGCGACCTGAAAGCTTTGTACGAGGGCGTAAAGCAACCGATGATGTTGGTACATGGACAACAGGATGAATACTACAAGTCTTCTATGGATCAAATGGTGATGCTCCAACGTCTTCAGCAAGCCTGCCCTGCTATTCAAAAGATCGCTGTGGTCCCAGGCGCTAACCACAAGGTCTTTGATCCGCAAGCTCAAGATGCCTTGATGGATCTGGTCTCTTCTTTTCTGGATACACTTGAAACCTCTTGGAACTAGTTTAGTTAGGATAGTGTAGTCAGTCAGTTTGAATAAACCCCTATTGGTGTTGATGATATAGATAGACGTGACGATGAAGATTCATCATAATGATAAAAGAGATACATATACAGTGCATGATGAGGCAAGATAAAGTGGACAATAGCTTTTTATTAAAGGATGGGGGTGATCTAGTGTCTAAATTAGTGTCTATGTGGTATCTCTTTGCATTAACAAGTAAGATCGCTCGACCGCCGGTTATACCAATAAAAGGTCTGTCAGATCCAAAATGCTCTTCATGGCTAGTGAGGGCTGAGCTGTAAGGTGGATCTGGTTGCCAGGGGTCGGTTGCCAGGGGCCAATTGTTGTAGTAGGTTCGGTAGGACTATTGGATGGGTGGTATCATTAGCAGTAGCGGTAATTGTTGTGGATTGATAGAAAGAAAGAAAGAAAGAAGAAGAGTTATAGGAGAATGGGTAAAAATGGGCGCCCATCAATCGAAAAAATTCAAAAGCCGCCACTCAGGGCCTAATTTGACGATCAACTGAAGGGTGTTGTAGATCGACCCCTTCGATTTATACTAGCTTCCATCGTTTGTACCTTCTTTCATCATTGCCTTCGACACTAAGACGATGACAGACAACGAAATGAGCTGCATATGGTTAAAATAGACAGAAATAGAAACAGTAAACATAGAGGTCATCATCATACAGGATCATCCGAATCACAAGTTCTCCTTTTAATCGTACCTCATTATTTTTTTTTGCCTTATATCGAAAAATTAGCACTGAAAGCCAAGCATACAAGTGTGGGTAATAGGGAAACGATGGAAGAAGAGAGGAGATGACCCGGTTGCGACCCCTATCACCCAGCGACCATGTTTTGCATTGAGAAGATGATTGTCATCCCTAAGGTTTTGCCATCAACTTTAAAACTTACATCGTCATAGACCCGTATTGAAGGATCAAGGTACAACACATCCCATACATACACACAACCTACACAATAGCGCAAAAGCATGTGAGGTCTAGTGTGCAGCTTGGTTTGTGTCGAACATGCCGATCGCTTACAAGTATAATAATAGATAGCAATCTCTTTTATTTCACTCACTGTAGTAAGATATCAGTCGTTCCTGGTCACTTTATCTCTCCACAATTCATGCTATCTTGGTCCATCGGGGGTTGAAATTGTCCATCTAGAAAAGGATCTTCCCCATATCCAAGTTTCCTGTACCACCAAACAACTTTGCGAAGAGAAAGAAAAGGTTAGCGCTGTTGCTCATGTACCATCAACAGATAAACAAACAAAAGTAAATCGACATACATATCCTTGATAGTTTCGTGAATGAGAGCCCAGGAAAAGGATCCAAAGAGGATGATTGATTTTCAAACTCCGCCGACCAATGATATAAAGTCGTACTTTTGCACATTTGCATTTCGTGGCTCTTCTTTCTCTTCTTCAACAGTTTTTTTTTAACTTTTCCATTGTACTCTTTCCTACTACTTGTAACACTTACTACTTAACCAAGTCATGTCTAAACCTCCTCTGATCGCATCTGTAGCCCCCCATAATACGATTGACATCACTTCGATTGCTGACGGAAAATTATCGATTGAACAGCAGATTGAACTTCATGGTAAGAGACACAAAAACACAGTAATTACGCTTTAGCTAACCTCATTCATAGTACACGACTTATTTGATGTGAAGGACAACAAAGTCATTGCGCTTGATGAAGTCCTTGAAGGGCTACGCTATGTCATGGATTACCGCATCAAAGGCGGCTACCACCCTCGGCTTGATGCTGCATTGATGAACCGACTCTGTGAAGCGCTCTTACTGAATACTGGACATACAGAAGGCCACTTGCTCCGCAAACGAACCACTCCTGCTGCTGATACCGCTTTTTTTTTATTTGGGGACTTTTTGGAAGAAGGTAAAGATCATCCCGATACCCACTTTTCTACCAACGACTCTAAAAACATGCTCCCCTATCTTCTTTTTAGTGGATGAATTCCGTGCGGCCGTAGGAAGACGGGACATCTTTGATCTTCGCCAGCAACTCAAGATCCATCACCGTTGCCAGCCCTCCAGTACGGACGAACAGAAACGAGGTGCGATCGCCATGATACAATTGATGGCCCAGTTTGCGCAACTCAGTGACTGGCGGGATCTTATCAAGGAAAACGAACAAGGTGATATGGATGCGCTCTTGAAATCCCCTTTGGCCGCTCAAGTCACCAAGCAGAAGAACTCGAAAATGCCCCCTTCATCAACACCGCACTTGCTTCTTCCCCCTCCTCCTCGTCTGTACTTTGATCGCTCGGTGGAGAAGATTCTTGGCATGTATGCACACACCGATCCTCAACAAGGGCTGCCCACTCGCCTTGTGCCTTCTCTTCGTGAACATTACGGTGGTCTCAACAAGTTGCCCGATCCACCTAAACCAAGCGCCTTGAAGATGATATGGACTCAGTTGACGGACTTTATCGTGCTGATCTTGTTGGCTGCCGCTGTGGTCCAGGCTGGCCAGCAGGAATTCAATAGTATGGCCGTGCTTCTCGTCGTTGTCGTACTGAACACAATCATTGGATTTAGTCAAGAATGGAAAGCCAGTAAAACGCTCAATGCCCTGATGAACCTCGCAGTACCAATGGTAAGTATGTAGAGTCACGGGTAGCACGATTTGAATCTCATCCCTTTGTTGTTGGATTGATATGAAACAAAGGCTCAAGTGATCCGTGATGGTGAACAACAAATGGTGGATTCGGAAGAATTGGTTCCCGGCGATTTGGTGGTGCTCGAAGAAGGCGATGCTGTGCCTGCTGACCTGCGTTTGATCGAAGTGGCTCAATTGGAACTGGTCGAAGGAATCCTTACCGGCGAAAGTGTACCTGTACAAAAGTCTGTGGATGCTATCAAAGCAAAGGTAAAACATCACTCATATTCTTTCTTAATATCACTCACAACCTCATTGCGTTCTCTAGTCAAGACGCATTCCATTGGGGGATTGTAAAGGCAATGCATTCATGTCGACAACCGTAGCACGTGGACGTGCCAAGGCTATCGTCGTACGAACTGGTACTCAAACGGAGGTAGGATGGAACTAGTAGAATGTGGTACAAAACCTTTTCGTCTAACTCTTCCTTGGTTTCGATCCTTTTGTAGATCGGGAAAATCAGCTCCGCCATTCATGCTGGATCAAAGACAAAGACAAAAACCCCGGTGCAACGGAAACTAGACAAGCTGGGAAAGTACCTGGTGCTGATTGCAATTCTGTTATGTGCCCTCGTGGTGATCATTGGCGTGGCCTGGAAAAAAGATGTCCGGACGACTGTAAACGTGGGTCTCAGGTAAGACGATCGAATCGAGACAGTGTTCTATTGTTGTCAATCATTTGGCTGACTACTGAAACGTTGATTTTGTTTACTTAGTTTGGCTGTCTCGGTCATCCCAGAAGGTCTGGTGGCTGTCACTACAGTGACTATGGCGCTCGGCGTAAGAAGAATGGCAGCAAAGTAAGTTTAATAGGAAGTGATGCGGAAACAATGGATCTAATCTACCCCTTTTTTGTTACAGTAAATGTGTAGTCAGAACTCTGCCAGCAGTAGAATCTTTGGGAAGCGTTACTGTGATATGCTCAGACAAGGTAAAAAGGAGGTTGATTGGAGTTTAGCAATTCGCATGAATCGGGGTTTGAACGTTTTTTTTTTCTCTATAGACTGGTACATTGACCGAAGGCAAGATGGGCGTAGCTGAACTTTGGACTGGAGATGATACCCTTTATCGTTTTACGGAGTCCACCTCATTGAATCCTAGTCAAGGCGAAATTATTCAAGAGCCTGCCGAACTGCGTCGAAGGATGATCCACTTGCACCGCACACAGCCAGCGCTTGCTCCACCTCCCTCCTCTCAGCAAATCGAAGGGCGCTCCAGTGTTGACTATGCTGCAATGCGACCTCATGCCATGGATACAGAACACCCTGAAGCCTACCCACATCATCTTCGCTATGCCCTCATGGTGGCCGGACTCTGCAACAACGCCTCTGTGGTGATGGATGAAGAAACGAAAGAATGGCTTCCTGTGGGCGACCCAACAGAAATCGCTTTGACTGTCGCTTCTCAAAAGGGCAAACTGGGACGATCGATTTGGCAACAACAAGAAGGATTCACCAAGGTGCACGAACGGGCTTTCGACAGCGAACGCAAACTGATGAGCTCCATTTACCAGCAAGGCGATATGCAATGGGTGCTTTGTAAAGGCGCTCCCGAAGAACTACTGGCGAAATGCACAAGTTATCTCGAAGGATCCCCCTCATCTCCGTCTACCGAAAAGAATCATGCTGCTTTTACGCCAATCACAGATGCATTTATCGAACAAGTATTGAATCAAAGCTCCACTATGGCATCTCAAGGTTTGCGGGTGTTGGGCTTGGCTTTCAAAAAGGTGTCGGCGGACTTTGAAAAAACTAGCATGAATGATGATCCCCGGTTGGCCGAAGACGGATTTGGATTTGTCGCTCTGGTTGGTCTGATGGATCCTCCTAAGCAAGGGGTCAAGGAGGCGGTCGAAACATGTCAAGAAGCTGGGATTCGTGTGATGATGATCACGGGGGATCATGTGGACACCGCTACCGCCATTGCCGAAAAACTCGGGATCTTTAAAAAAGATGTTCCTGGACTGGTAAGTGAAGGGGTACTTTTTAGTGATGGTTTCAACCATCCCATCTCATCTCATTTTCTTTTTATAGAACCGTGCTATTCTTGGTCGCGAACTTGATCTGCTATCCGAAGATGCCTTGATCGAATTGGATCCCTTCCCGAATGTATTCGCTCGAGTCAGTCCTGACAACAAGCTGACCATCGTCAAGGCTCTCCAGAAACGCAACGAAATTGTCGCCATGACAGGTGATGGGGTCAATGGTAAACATATATCCTTCCACATCTCTTTTTAAGCTTTACTGATCACTTCTCTGTTTACACCAGATGCTCCGGCCATCAAGAGCGCAGATATTGGGATCGCCATGGGACTCGCCGGCACTGAAATCACCAAACAAGCGGCGGATCTGGTGTTACTGGATGACAACTTTTCCACAATTGTAGCTGCAGTGCATGAAGGCCGCCACGTATTCGACAATATCCTGAAATTCATCGTCTACCTACTCAGCTGCAACGGCGCCGAAATCTTCCTGATGCTGATATGTGCCATGGCTGATCTGGAGACTCCATTAACGGTGATGATGATCTTATGGGCTAACATCATCTCTGATATTCCACCCTCGATGGCGATCGGCGTTGAACCCAAGGAGGCGGACCTTATGAAACGAGCCCCACGACCACCAGGGCGCGGCGTCCTCACCAAAGTCAGCTGGTTGGTGATCTTTTGCCAGTCCATGACTATCGCTTGCTTGACCATCGCTGCCTACTCTGTGTCTTTATTCTACCTGCACCATTCCCTCGAAGATGCTCGGTCCTTGGCGTTTACTTGTATCACTATGATGCAGCTAACAAACTCCTTCACCGCTCGATCCGTCCAGGCTTCCATGTTCACCATGGGCATCACTGGTAATCGTTGGCTTTTGGTGGCCTTTTTTGTATCCCTGGGATGCATGTTGCTGGGTATCTATTGTCCTGGTATCTCAAACTGGTTGGAACTCACTGCTGTGGATGGGCCTGGTTGGGTCATGGTCGTCATCTGCTGCTCTATCATGCTCTCCCTTGTCGAATTCGAAAAAATGTTGATTCGTCGTCTGCATGGCACCGTTTAACTTGTCAATAGATTCTCATTCCATTCCCAATGGAGCTGTGTATAGTACCATTATGTAGTTAGTAGTATTCATGCGTTGTATAAAGTTACCTTATTTTTAATCTCCGATACCCCTCAATAAAATGCGGAGCTTGACTGAAGACAAGGGATCCCTTTTTCCGTCACATCTTTTTCTTTGCTCCTTCTTTGCTTCTTCATCACTTTTTTATTCCGTCGACATTGGCACCGCACCATGAACTATTCACCCTATATATAACGTCCTTCACCTACAAACACAGGGTAACTCTCTCTTCCTCGTCATCGTGTCCATCTTTGTCTTACTATGACTAACATTTACCTTTTCTCTTAGTTATGACACATTGGTCCGTCTTTCTAAAGTCCTATACATACCTTCTTGGCCTCCTTCCTTCCCAAATATAGCATTAAGATAGTCTCAATCACTCAATAAAAATTACTTGAAACCATCTCCTTGACCACTGCCTCGATTCCTAAGGCCAGCCCTGAGCGAAGGAATCGAGATTCCGTTGCTGTTGCTCAGAATTGACTTGGGTTTTGTGTACGATAAAGGATTTACTCTGTTTCAAGGGTATGAATGAACGGATTGCACTTTTGTTTGACTTTTTTTTACTTGTCTTTTGAACTCCATCTACACATGCCTCCTGTTTAGAAAACCAAAAGGCTGCCGATTTGTAAACCCCGCTTTTTGGAAAAAGAATGGACGTCCCCCTATGAAAAGGGGGAATGCTAAAGACAGAACCATCCGGACAGAACCAACCTGCGTATCCTGAACTTTGCTGACAATAAGGGCTTACATGGCGGGGGACTCTCTGAGTCCCTGACCTCAGACCCGTTCATAGATGGGACTCAACTTGAAATGAAGAAATGTGCCTGTGCACTCTAGATTTCAAACCCCGATTTTACTACAAGAACTTTTTTATGCCCGTCCTTCCTTTTTGCTCCTTCTTCCCCTCGTCATTACTTTTTTGCCTCCACATTGTCATTCTCTTTTTTCCACGACGACAAACGAAAGAACGAACGAACGAGTAAACGAACGAACGAACGAGCAAACGAGCAAACGAACGAACGAACGGTAACCCCCCTCTTCTCACGTCATTTTCATCTTTTGCTTACCATTACTAACTTTTTGCCTTTTGCATCGTTCCTCTTTCTTTTGACACTAGATCGGCTACGACGATGACGACGGCAATAGGGACGACGACGATGCTAATGACGACTCCACCACTGCTTCATGTCGCTCAAAAAGGCACTTTTAAAATTTTCAAATGTAAAAAACAGGGGGAAACCCTCGCAATTTTTTTTTTAGGTGCACTCCCATTCCATTGTAGAATCTCGTAGTCCGAGCTACTAATAAAAGTGTACCAATTTTTTGCCCATACCCTTCCGCTACTATCTTTGATACTTTTACACAGCTTGTCCGTCTTTGTCCGCCTCCATTTGCCTGATTTTAACAGTAGCTTAGTCATTCTCATTACAACCCGTCGCCATTTACACATTAGCTTAACTCCGGCCTCAATCATAGTCTGTACCGTAGCCCTATAGTCCTATTGTACCAATAAAACTTTGTATGTATGCGAAGATAGACTTTACGATCATGTACTTGTCATTAGATTCATTACAACTAGCAAACCATTGGTGTTTTAGGAGTTGTCAATGATGAGCTACTCATTTGTAGTTTGGTCTTTATAATGTACATGGTATTGTCATGGTTGTAGATTTAAGAAACGTCTTTCGTAGGACAATTCAAGTGAGTTTTATTGACGGGATAAGCTAAAGGGCTATGATACATGCTATGTTTGGGGTCGTGGTTAAGCTAATGTCTAATGGCAACAAGCTATTGTAGTGGGAATGACTAAACTGCTGTGAAAAGTAAGCAAATGGAGTTGGACAAAGACGGACAAGCTGTGTAAAAGCATCAAAGATAGTAGCGGAAGGGTATGGGCAAAAAATTGGTACGCTTTTATTAGTAACTCGGACTACGAGATTCTATAATGGAATGGGAGTGCACCTAAAAAAAAATTGCGAGGGTTTCCCCATGTTTTTTACATTTAAAAATTTTAAAAGTGCCTTTTTGAGCGACATGAAGCAGTGGTGGAGTCGTCATTAGCATCGTCGTCGTCCCTATTGCCGTCGTCATCGTCGTAGTCGATCTAGTGTCGAAAGAAAGAGGGCCGATGCATAAGGCAAAAAGTTAGTAATGGTAAGCAAAAGATGAACATGGCGTGGGAAGAGGAGATTTACCGTTCGTTCGTTCGTTTGCTCGTTCGTTCGTTCGTTTGACGTCGTGGAGTGAAGATAATGACAATGGAGGCAAAAAAGTAATGACGAGGGGAAGAAGGAGCAAAATAATAGGACGGGCAAAAAAATAATCTTATAGCCAATCGGGGTTTGAATCTAGAGTGCATAGGCACACATTGTTGGAGGAGTGTGTGGGCGGGATCGTGTTCCTGAGCTTCGATTTGCAGCATATCCCTAACATATCAGAGCTAGCATGCTACTACATTCTCATGCTATGATGTGGACTTACCTTTTGAATGACAAATAGGCTGAATCAGAGAAGATTGAATGTTGCCCTATGGAATAGCAGGGGTGGAGTTCCATCATGAGCACCGAGTCTTGTATAAAAGTCTTCCTGAATATCATGATCACCTGTACAAATGCATTTTCAGCGACGGTAAGCGGCGGAATAGGATCGCCAGGACTGAGTTCTTTCGCCGCCAGTCGGTCATGTCATTCGCCGATCGCCGGGAGCAACTTCTTGCAGAGGCTGGGAGGTGGTTTGAGGGCAGCACGGGCAAGATAAAAGCGTCGACCATATGTGGGGGAACCTACCATATCAGTCCTTATTGTCTGCAAAATTCAGCATACACGGATTGGTTTTGTCCCGGTGGCTCTGTCTGTAGCAGTCCCCTGTGAAAAGTGCCACTTTTTGTGGAACATGAATTTTTGCTTATCAAACCTTACCTCAAACTTTACATAAAGAAATCAGTGCTTCTTATCTACCGAATGATGTCAAGGATGTTGGGGTTCGATGGACGAATGATCGATTTTGGGGCCGCTGGAATTAGACAGTAATTCGGAGCTTTAGTGTAGTGTTTAGGGAAGAGTAAAACACATGTATGCTTCAAGTTTATAATGGTTTGATAGATACACATTGTATCTTGTTCCATGTAAAATTTGAAGATAGGTTATCCATCTCGATTTTGAAAAACAGGGACAACTCGTCGCCGAAATTACAATTGAAGATCATAACGGGTCTAAAAAAGTCAAATGCCGCCCGCTCACTATATTTCACACCCGCTTGAAGTCAAAATTTCCAGGATGACTGCATCATGTTTAAAAGAGTAAAGTCATGGGGATGGTTTCCCATTTATGTTTTATTGAATGAATGGGACTACGGTCAAGCTACATGTAGGACATGCCATGGAATAGCTAATCTAGTGTAAAGAGCTATGGAATGAAGAAAGGAGAGCAGGCCACCGATGCCAAAAGTATCAGTGGTAGTGTGCACAAGGATTGGGCCAAGGATTGGGGCACTTCAAAAGTACAATGGCAAGGGAATCTACCATGGAAAGGTGAGTGCTTAAAAAAAAAAAAA
>LT554414.1:79927-108521 GCA_900079185.1 Absidia glauca
CTTTCGAACTCCGCCGGATATCCGCATGCCACCTACTCCCCCCAATGCTTTGAAACTCTAAACCTTTGAAGCAAATCAACACCATCAGCATGTTTTTTTCCCAACTCCCTTAATTCCATTGTTTACTTGGTGCTATCTTCATCATCATCAATGTGAGAGTGTAGGTGGAAAAAGTCGACGAAAAAAGAGAAAGTAAGCCTTTTGGGAAGGTTCGCTTTCACATGCCAAAGACACCACATATGCATTTCTTTGTCCACAATCAGTCATATATAATGGTATCGGAAGTTTACTTTACAAGATGACAGATATCAGATAACTCCAAACGAAAAGCACAGACATGCCATGTGATTGCTTGAATGGATGGATGTACAGTAAGTGTGAGCCTTCCATGGCGTGATGGGCGGGGGTTGAAAAGCTTTTTCTCGAAAAAAAGGGGCCTGGAAAAACATGGGTTGATAAAAGAAGCCCCCCCTCCCCCAAAAAAGTCCCGCATGAGCGGAGTTGTGATCTGATGGTTGATTACCCCACACACACTTACTGATTCGACGAACCCGACGAAAACGTGCGAAAGAACAATTGAGGGGGGGTCGGATAATGTAAGAAAGAAATTTTTTTTATGAACTCCATTGCTATCAAATCCGAATCTCCTACTTTCCTTTTTCGTCAAGATGTGCTAAACCAGCCTTTTACCCCCAACTTTTTCGATATATAAGAGATCGTTTTTCTCCTCCTTATCCATTCCTTTCTCTTTCTCTTTTCCACTTTTTTCCTCATCAATCTACTCTTCTATTCTCTCTCACTACTCAATCCTCATGGACTATCAAGCAGCTTCCAGCTTACTCTCACTATCTACACCTGTGGTAGTCATGGCTCCTCAACAAAAACGAGCCATTGCAGCTATTGACAAAGCAAGCGTACCAAGGCCCTACAAGTGTCCCATGTGTCCAAAGTCATTCTATCGGTTGGAACACCAAACTCGGCACATCCGTACCCACACTGGCGAAAAGCCTCATCAATGTACCTTTGCGGGCTGTGAAAAACGATTTTCACGCTCAGACGAACTTACCCGACATATTCGAATCCACACCTCTCCAAGCAAAAAGCGGGATCGAAAGCAACAACAGCCTCTTATCCAACCTAAACGTGTGCGTCTGACAGCTGCATCCAACGAATCATCTTCATCACAATCATCTTCTTCCTTATCACCACCCACATCAGCAAAGTCAAACCCTCCTTCTCCAGCACTCTCAGCCGCCAGCATGGATTCGGAGTTCGAATATCTGTTTACCCCTGAAACTTCGCCTACCCTATCCCCACGTCGAATCCTGACACCTGTTGGATCGCCAAGACAATCAGCACCCATGACCAAGCTGGCGCCTCTGGAATGCAATCAATATGAATTCCAAAACATGAAGAAACTTTTCTCGTCAGCCTCATCGGAACCTAGTCTATTGGAACTCTTTGATCGGCCCCCTCAAGCTCGGGTGCTGCCGCCCATCCACCTCTCCAACCAACCTGCACTCTCTTTACCCTCCATTCATTCCATTCTTCATTAGTCTTATTGCAATCTCTCTCTTGTATAGTTACATATAGCATTCATTCATTTCACCTTCTTAATAACAACATTACTGTATAGATTACTCCCTTATCATAGCCAACCCCCCTCCTCACCTTCCTTTTTTTACTCATATGCTTCCCAATCAAATAAAAAAAGTGTATATAAGAAAATTTTCATGTACTCGGATCCCGCCTTCTCCCGTCTCCACCCCCACGCTCGGCGGCTATTCATTTTGTCGAAACTCCACCCGATCACCTGCTTAATCTGGCCCTGCTTATCAATTTGCTGCTGATGGATTGCGATTAGGCTAAAAAGGTGTGGAGTGGAGATTGTATCATGGCCACAACTCTTTCATCCCCACTCTTTCCCCCCCAATCCCCGTCATCTTTACAATGGATTGCGCTTTCTAAAGGAAATTTCTATGCAGACAACTGTCATCCTTCGGGTGGGAGGCATGGTCGGACTTTCAAACCCATGCATCCATCCTTTTTTTAGCTTTAGCATGAAAAATGTATGAATCCAATCCAATGAAACCCGTTCGTGTGGCTATTACTGCTCTGAATGCAAAAAGACACTTCTGGTTTCTTCTCGATCTCAATCCACCGAATCAGGAGAAACAAAAAAAGTTCTCTGTCTTTTCTTTTGCTTGGCGGCGGAGTTTTATTTAAAAACCCGACATATAAAGTCTGCGCTTTCTTTATTCGTCTTCATTTCCTTCGCTCTTTCTCCTTCTTTATACTTTTTTTGCTTGATGGGGGATTTGAGAGGTAACGAATTCAAGCAGAAACAAATACCGGACTCTAACAGAATGCGCTTTATATACTTTAGGACAGAAACGACGATTCTCAGAAGATGAAGAAATGGGCGATGTAACAACAGATCAACCCTTAGTGTCTAGCAATGGCCTTCCGCAGCATTTGTACCAACATACCCACAGCGAATGGAAACGTAACAAAACTGGGATAGCCAAAAAGTCAAGCCTGAATCGCAAACTAGGCAAGTCGAAACGCTGATGGCTACACTTCCCTTACTAACCAATGATCGTTTGATTCGTAGACAACATGAACAAAGAAGGGCTGCTTCAAGTCTTGACCTTGTTATTGGATAGACAGCCTGAACTCAAACATGATATCTTGACCTACGTCCCCGCACCGACTATTCCCTCTGCACTGGCTGTGCTGACCGACTTGGAGAAGAAACTGCATGCAAGCTTCCCATACAACAAAAACGGGCCCCAACTGGATCAGTATACGTTTTCTCGGGTAAAAGAACCCCTCTTGGATCTGATTGTAAGTCTTTTAAAAAGTGCCTCTTGTATCATCTAACGTCGTTTTTTTTACCACAGGACACCATCTCCCAATACAGCCATCATTTTGTATCCAGCATGGTTTTCCCCACGACAAGCTTCACATACCTCGATCAAGTGTCCCACTTTGTACACCGACTACCTCTATGGAACGCAGATCAGCACAACCAACATCGAATGGATCTGTATAAAGACATGGCGTTGTTCTGGAAACAGGCGATCCAAATGGCTTCTGAAAAATCGTCGTCGACCTCCACCTTCCATCCAGACACGGTTGCCTTGTGGGCTACGAACTTGGCTTATCACAATACCTTGTCGAAAGGGCTACTCGGTGATGTGATTCTCGAATTCAACCGGTGCTTCTTACCGACACCTGAACATCATGATGTCTCTGCAACTATGGTGTCTCCTGTCTTGGGTATCATGCCCTCTCCCGTTATCGCTTATACTGATCTTCGTAGATAGATTTACCCCCACTCTGTCATCTCATACATGTTAAACCTCATATCCTCCACACATCCCCTACATGCATATCATCATCATGACATAGCAATAAACCACTCATATCATATAATGTGTCTTCCAGGAAGGCTTTTTGCTCAGAATCAAGTGTATCATTGAATAAACATCACTTTTTAACTATAAAACTCTGCTTTTTGAAGTCTACTTTTACAATCACTATGTGTCCCTCGCATCCTCCTGCTGAGAAGGCCAAAATGTTGCCAAATGTTTAAACTCAGCTTTTTGAAAAAAATGCCGCACCATCCCCCGTGAAAAAGTGCCACTTTTCTCGGACATGGGTTATCTTTTTAACGAAATAGTCAATCCACCTTGAAATTTAGGATGAAGAAAGGTATGCTTCTTATCTACCGAACGATGCCAAACACGTTGGGTTTATTGACTGAATCACCATTTCCGGGTCTTGTCAAATCGGTCACTGTTTTGTGTCTTTGTGTAGTGTCAACAGACGCATCCTTCATAAAAGTATACACTTTATAGTGTCATTTCATAGATATGGGTCGTATCTTGCTGGATACAAAATTTGAAGACAAGTTGTCTATCCCGGTTTGGAGAAAGAAGGCTTTTCTTTACAAAAAACTCCAGTTGGAAATCGAAAAAGTTCAGGAAATTCGCCCCTGCTAAATATTGAAACTCCGATTTTGCTACAAAGAACCACTTTTTGCGTCAATCCTCTTTTTTGCTTCTTCTTTGCTTCTTGATCACTTTTCTTTCATTCCATCGACATTGACACCGTACTACGAGCGACTCGTTCAATATACAACGATCTTTATCGACGAACGCAGGGTAACTCTCTCCCTCTCACCATCTTGCCCATCCTTATCTTACCATGGCTGACATTTGCCTTTTGCATCATTGCTCCTTTTTTTCTTGGTAGATTCAACAGAATGACTACGGATATAGGTTCTCTGGCAGTAGGACTGGATAGACATGTAGTTAGATTAGAGATGGGACGCAAGGGATTATTAGGTGCACACTTACTTTATTGTAGATTTTACCACTGACTCTTTTAGTATCGCTGCCCCTCCTTCATTCTCTCGGTCATGATACTAGGTTGGTCATTCCAAGTTCTGTACATACTCCCCCCAATTAGCTTAAATGTAGTCATTCATCCAATAAAAAACTTTACTTGAAGCTATCTCCATTGCCCTGACTTGACTTGGATTTTGTGTACAATACGCTGTGCCAAGCTTATGAATGAACAGATCTCACTTATTGACTTTACTTTGTTTTTTGAACTCTACCTTACAAGCAGAATGTGCCATTCTCCAGTTCGGAAAACCAAAAAGCTGCCGAATTCTTCAACCGCCGCTTTGCAAAAGAAGGATGGACCATCCTCTATGAAAAGTGTCACTTTTTACTGAACGAACGTTTCCTCGTAAAAGAGATAGCAAACATCACTCCAAATTTGACATGAAAAAAGCAGTGTTCCCTATCTACCGGACACTACTACTAATGTTGAGTTTGGTGGATACATTGCCGATTTTGAGGCTACTGGAACCAGTCGCTGTTTTGGAGCTTAGGGTAGTGCTCAGAGAAGCATACAGCACAGGTACACTTCAAGTTTGGTATCTCTCAATAGATATGCACTTCATCTTGCTCCATCTAAAATTTGAAAAGGAATCGTCTATCTCGGTTTTGAGAAATAGGGAAACTCGTCCCAAAAATGTACGAAAAAAAGTCAAATGTATTTAAAGGGCCCGCCCATTTTGTTTGACACCCCGCCTTTTTCAAAACTTTTGTAGAGATGGTTGCAAGTAGGTTTTTATTGACTAGAGAATAGGTTTAAGCTTAAAGTAGGACATGCCTTAGGATGACTAATCTAGTGTAAGGAGCTAAGGAATGAAGAAGGGGAGATCCAGCCAGTAGTGCCAAAGGAAACAGTGGTAGTGCCAAAAGGAAGCGAGCTATGGAGTAGTATTCTTTGAACTGTGCAATGGCTATCCAGTCTACTATGGAAAAGTGAGAGCACATAAAAAAAGTAGCGAAAATTATCCCATCTTTTCGTAATCCCTTGAGCCCAATCCCAAGTTTAACCACATGTCCATCCGGTCCTACTGGGAGAGAGCCTATGTCCGTTGTCATCCTGTTGAATCTACCAAGAAGAAAAGGAGCAATGATGCAAAAGGCAAATGTTAGTCATTGGAAGATAAAGATGGGCAAGATGGTGAGTAGGAGAGAGTCACCCTGCGTTCGTCGATAAAGGTCGTTGTATAGTGGGCGAGCCGTTCGTAGTGCGGTGCTTATGTCGATGAAAAGAAAAAAGTGATGAGGGAGCAAAGGAAAAGCAAAGAAGAGGTTGACGGAAAATGGGGTTCTTTGTAGAAAATCGGCGTTTGAATTTTTGGCCGTGGCCAAGTCGGAGTTGAAATATCCAAAATGTCTACACTTCTGGTAACTTTTTTTTCTTATTCGTGAGTTCTCTCTCTTCTTCTTCATTTATACCGGCAACGGACGCAACTTGTTTGCTTCAATCATGGATACTTATACAAAGGAAGATCTAGAAGTAAGACCGTGGAATCAAGCCCAGACTATCATTTGGAATGGGATCGCTCTACCCGATGCACGGCGAATCATACGATCTTGGCTGCAAATACCAGTGTTACGACCTCAAAATCCATCCGTTACATGGGACGATTATGAAGATCTTGGTCTAGTACGAATAAAGGCAAGAGTCACGGAACTTGATTGGGTGGGTAAAAACACATTGAAACGTTAGCTTGTATTCACCTTTACATCTTTTGTTATCAAATGTAGCCTGAAGGTCTGCGGATGGTGCAATACTCTGAACTAGAAACAGCAGGTACTAGAAAACCGTTCACAGGTGTATGGCAAATTAACCTCTTCCTTGTTTGTGTTTACATAGCCTTCTTGGCTCGAAAAAAGAAACGAAATTGGCTGACACTCAAACTGATCGCTTCTGGTAAGACTAGTACAAGCTGTCAGTATGTGGATAAGACTACTTAAAGTGCTTTGATCAACAACTATAGAAGAGAAGGATATGGATTTGTCATTTAGTCGGTCGGCTGTGCGACAAAAGCTACAAGACTACTTGTCCACGTTTTTTAAATGTGTAAGTTGAAACCAAAAACCGCAGGGCACAGATTGACATGTTTCCTCTTCAAACGACAGCATGTCTACGGATTCAAACCTCTGGATTCCAGCATATCCTTTTACCGCATCCTAGTATTCGATAAGGGCGCAACACAGGCACCATCCAACCGACATATTATCTTGATCCATTACAACCACACCGAATACTTTTTGCTCTCGGGCCCTGAACAAAATCGAACCTTTGTGGAACAAGCCATCGTCGCTGTCTTTGGCGCTGCAGATATCAAGCAACAACCTCTCTCAAGCAACAGTCTGGATGCCCTGGGGAAGATAATCATCAATCGTGCCTCGTTAGGTGTCTTTGGTCAGTTCCGATACTTGCAACGGGATCCTCTGCATAATCCTCTCAACTTTGGTCGCCTTTCCTCACCAGCAACACCTGTGATTCCTGATACCAATAGCAGCGGAAATGATAACGATACAGCCAACAACGATGATAGCAGCGATGACGAGCATGATCACCAACCAGCAATGCCCCCACCTGAAGGGGATGGAGCAGCAACCTATCACTACCCCAAATTCACGTTTGTAACGACAAGAGAGCAGAAACGTCGCATTATACCCATTCAACAAGACAAGATGAATCAGCGATACGATGACGTGGAACGGGTTTTCGGCAACTATCCATTGGATGGCTTGGATAGTCTCACTTTGAAGGTAAGAACAGGCACACATCACTTTGGTAAAGGATCCTCAATTCTCGCTTCCGTTTATCTGACCCGGGGGGGGGTGCAAATCTAGCTCGAAATGTCCGTGGAACCGGTGTTATCAGATCATGGCATTCAAATCAGCACAGACGATACCACCGACAAAGCCGAAGAACCCAAAGAAGCTAAAGATGACGATCCTATTGGCGACTTTTTCCTTGGTGCTCCTACTTCTCCCAAAAAGAAAAAGGCTTCCATGGACAACTTTTTTAACGATGACACTATGGTTGACGGACTGGACGAAAGCGACAAGGAAGCCAGCGACAATGAAGAGGACGACAAAGAGGACAGCGATAATGATGAGTCTCCTTTTGTGTGGCGGGATGAAAACGACGACCCAGATACTCTCACAATGAAGATCAGCCTTGAAGGACAAAATGTAATGGCAGGGCTTCGGGATTTGGCGCTTCATGGCTATATTGATCCACCGTACCCGTCGTGGATGACTGAACTGGTGGCATCGGGGGCTTCTCTAGCCTATATCAAAAAGGATAGCTTGTACTTAGATGTAGAATCTTCTTCAAAGAATGGTTGAATAATAAAGTCATGTCCACTACCATGTATTGTATTTTAAAGTGCTTGGATCTTATGTAGAAATGCTAATGGTGCCCCTTTTTAACGTTTGATCCGCACGGATGGTCAGGCCCAAGGGAACGCCGTGAAGTCGTTTGTAACCCCCCCCTGTATTTCAAAACCCGCTTTGGGCTACAAAGACAAACTTTTTGCAGTCAATCTTTTTTGCTTCTTCTTTGCTTCTTCTTTGCTTCTTCATCACTTTTATTTTTCCATCGACATCAGCATCGCACTTCGAACGACGACGATCACAACAAAGGACGAACGACGACGAACAAACGGTAAGACTCCCCCATCTCAGCATCCTGTTCATTACTTACCATGACTAACAATCACCTTTGACCTTTTCATTTTCTTTTCGACTTTAGATTCGCTACGACGATGACGACGACGATAACGATGACGACGATGATAATGACGACTCGATCAATGCTTTATATCAATTGTTAAGGCTGTTTTAAAATTTTTCAAATGTAAAAACATGGGGAAACCCTCGCAATTTTTTTTTTTAGGTGCACTCCCTTTTCCATGTGGATTCTCTTGCCAAAGTGCCTAAGATGCGCCACATCCCTTGGCCCAACCATTGTCCACACTACAACTGATACTTTTAGTACCGTTGACCAACTCTCCCTCTCTTCATTCCATAGCTCATTACACTAGATTAGTTATTCCATGGCAACTTCTACAATTAGCTCAAACATAGTCTCATCCAGTCAATAAACCTTACCTGAACCATCTCCATGACTTTACTCTTTTAAACCTATCACAGTCATGTTGGAAGCTCTGACATGCGCCAGAGACCGATCGCACACAGAAGTTTGAAATGGCGGGGTGTGAAATAAAGTGGGCGGGCAGGCCCCTGAACATACTTGTGAGCTTTTTAAAATCTTTACGATTTCCAGTTGTAACGAGTTGCTCTGTTTTTCAAAACCGAGATGGATAACTCCTCTTCAAAGTCCACATGGAACAAGACAAAATGTATATCTCTCCAAAGACACCAAACTTGAAGTAAATATGTGCTGTATGCTTCTCTGATCACTACATTAAGCCCCAAACCAGCGACTGATTCCAGCGGCCCCAAAGATGGTTATTATCCACCAAAGCCCAATGTCTTTGGCATCATTCTTCAGATATGATGCACTACTTTGATCATGTGAAAGTTGAGGTGAGGTTTATTATCTCCCTCACGAGAAAATCCATGCCCAACAAAAAGTGGCATTTTTCATGGGGATGGTCGATCCATTTTTCAAAAGGCGGCGTTTAAAAACTTGGCCAGCTTTTTTCTGAACTGAAGGATAGCCACATGGTGCTTCTTGTGTAGATGGTTACAAAGTGATTATATCAAAAACCTGAGATTCGTTTACTCATGCACCTGACACAGGGCAAAATACGTACTGTACGCAAAAAAAAGTCAAGCCTGAGCAACAGCAGAGAAATTTTGGTTCCTTCGTTCAATTTTAGCCTTAGCAATTGAGATGGCATTCATGGAAGTGATTTCAAATATGTTTTATTGACTTTGTGAGACTATGTTCAAGCTATATAGGGGAGGGGAAAGACTGTAAAGGTTTGTATAGGACTTGGAATGACTAACCTAGTGTAATGAGCTACAGAATGTAGAAAGGGGGAGCTGTTCAGCCGTGCCAAAAGTGTCAGTGGTGATGTCTCAAGGGATTGAGCCGAGAAATAGTGCCCTTTGATAGTGCGATGGTTAGACAATCTACTATGGAAAAGTGAGTGCACATAAAAAAAAAAATTGCGAGGGTTTCCCCATTTTTTCGTAATCTTTTCAGCCAAATCCCTAACCCAAGTCCATGTCCGTCCATTACTGATGCCAGAGAGCTGATATCCGCTGCCATCCCATTCGATTTCCTGAGAAAAAAAGGAGCAATGATACAAAAGGCAAATGTTAGTCCTGGCATGACAAAGGTGGACAAGATGGTGAGAAGGAGAGAGTTACCCTGCGTTTGTCGCGTAAGGTCGTTCTATAAATGGCAAGCCGTTCGTGGTGCGGTGTCAATGTTGATTTAAAAAAGAAAGTGATGAAGAAGCAAAGTACCGGATTGACAAAAAAATGAATCTTTGTAGCCAGAAGCGGCGTTTAAAATATAGTAGAGGGGCTGTTCAAATCTTCCTTTTTTGGTTCAGGGGTAGAGATGCAGTCTCACAGATGAGTTACAATACAGTTATCTCGCTCTTTTCATACGGATACCATGCCAATCTAACCGTATACTTCAGGAATCATCTGTGGTATTGCCTCGTTTGGTTTCAGCCACTCAAATTCAAAGTTGGAGGAATACGATCGAATACTGTGAAAAACAGCTGACGCCATTAACATCACTTTCCTCTGTATGTACAAAAAAGTCCATGATTGTAATTCAGCTCTTTATTGATCCTCGACATCCATGACTCTACGGTTGTTGGGGGCTGACAGAAGGCTGTTCACATATACAATCATTATCTTTGTTGCATTCTCCAGCAAAATAACCGGTGCTAGTAAGGCAATGTATTTGACAAGAAAGTTTTCCACTTGTAAGACAGACAAGATCGGCTCCTTGAACGAGATTAGGTTTCGTCGTTACTAGCATCATGATCACCAAAGCCAAAGAGCTTGATCCACTGAGTCTCATTGCCTTTGCGACAGTAAAAAGTGGAGTAGAGAAGCGTTAGGGTGAGGAATGCCAAAAAAAAAACAGCGTCACTTTATATGTCTTTAAAATGGTGTACGACATTTGATTGTCTGTCGATCTTTCAAAGGGTTGGCAATATGCACGGCAAAAAAAGTGACGGTGCAAGTGCCCCCAATAGTGAACCAATGATAGTCTATGTTTTTCCAGCTATCGATCCCCTTCCCCTGCGTGTAATCATGTAAAATACCACCATCTCATAAAGCGAATCTTGAAAAAAATCGTTATCTCTTGAAATATAGCGTCGCTTGAGGTGACCCACCGAATAAGAAAGCATCAAATGAAAGGACCTGTCGGGGTTTCAATAAACGAACTCCTTGCATGAATCCGCAAGCAACTCCTGCTCTCTTCGTAATCACATCAGCCAGTAAAAATTCATCTGAGAACGATGAAAACAGAAATGGAAAGTGTTTGCATCCACTGGCATAGAGCCTCCTTTTCCCTTTCATGCAGGGTTGAAGGACACTTTAGCGGATCTTGTGCACCAATGCAAAGAAAACGATGAATTTTTTTTTCTCTTTTGTTAGATCTTTCATACCCATCACAGGCTGTATGTTAAGTAAGATGCCTTAAAATGGGCCGTTTAACATAAGGATATTGAAAAAAAGACGATCTACCAGTAGAGCACCTCTTCGGGACGTCGATCTGTTGCAGCTACTACTGTACCATGAGTTCACCACCGAAGACGGAATATTCTCCTAATAGCAATCTTTAACTTTTCTTTTGAATTTCGGTCAAGCCCGCTCGAAAACTTTTGATCCCCATTTTATTGGGAAAGAGTTGGTTTTTTCTCAGGAGCGAGATAGACAACCCACCGTCAAATTTTACAGGCCCGACGATACAATGCATATCTATCGAATGAGACCTAGAACCATGCATTTTCATGTCGTATACATCCGTGAATGCTACAAGAAGCCTTAAAAAAGCGACTGATTAGAGTGGTACCAAAATTGGCTCTTCATACAATGAAGCCACGCGTTCTTGGTATCAGTCGACAGATAAGAAGCACATCTTAGTCTATGTCAAATTTGAAAGCTAGTTGTCTTTCCTATTCAGGAGAAAAATTAGTTGCAAGAAAAATGGGACTTTTTCCAAGGGGGTCTCACCTGTCAATTATTCAAATTGCGGGGGTTGAAATGTTTTTGAAAATTGGTCCTTTTGAAAAATGTAAACTTTTGACACCCTTTTTGTAAAGAGTTGCTTATTTCTCAGAACCGACATAGACAACCCACCGTCAAATTTCACAGGCACTACAATACAGTGCATATCTATTGACTGATACCCAGAAACAAGCACTTTTACGATTTATGCTGTTGTGAACGCTAAAAGAAACCCTCAAAAAGCGACTGGTTGGAGTGGTATCAAAAAAGACAATGTACTCACGGAAAACCGACTTTCTTGGTATCCATCGATAGATAAAAAGCACCTCTGGGTTTATGTTAAATTCGATGGTGGCTGTCTATCCCGTTCACCAAGAGAAATGGAGTCCAAGAAAAATGGGACTTCTTCCAAGGGGAGGTCTGTCCTTTTTCCAAATGTCGTTGTTTGAAAATTTGATCCTTTGCTCTACGAAAACCAAGACTAACATTTTTGGTTCAGGGGTAGAGATGCAGTCTCACATATACTACAGTTGAACTGTCTGTCTCTCTCTTTTCATACGGATATAATGACGGCCTAACCGTATACTTCAGGTATCATCTGTGGTGCTGCCTCGCTTGGTATCATCCACTCGAATTCAAAGTTGGGAAACACGATCTAATCGGAAACATCAAATGCCATTAATATCACTCCCCTCTGTTCAAAACCTTCCATAGTTGTAATTCAGCGCTTATTGACCCTCGATATAGTATTAGATATCCATAAAACTACAGTTTTGGGGGACTGTCAGAAGGCTGTTCACATATACACTCATCATCTTTGTTGCATTCTCCAGCGAAATGACCCGTGAAAGTAAGGCAATTTACTTCACAAGCAAGGTCTCCACCTAAAACACAGAGAAGTTCGTTTCCTTGAACGATATTAGGTTTCGTCGTTACTAGCATCATGATCACCAAAGCCAAAGAGGTTGATCCACTGAGTTTCATTGTGTTTGCGACGGTAAAAATGGAAGTAGAGAAGTGTGATGGCGAGGAATATCAAAAAAACAGAGTCCCTTTTATATGTTCTTGAAATGATGTTAGACATTTGTCTGTATGCCGATCTTTGAAAAGGTTGGCAATACGCACGACAAAAAAGAAGGGATGGTGCAAGTGCCCCCAAAAGTGAACCAATGATCGTCTATGTTTTTTCCAGCTCTCGATCTCCATCCCCTGCGTTTACCATGTAAAATACCCCACTCATAAAGCGACCCTTGAAAAAAGTCGTTATCTCATGAAATTTAGCGAGCCTTGAAGTGACCCACCGAGTAAGATAGCCTTAAATGAAAGCACCCTGTCGGGGTTTCAATAAACCAACTCTTTGCATGAATCCGCATGCAACTCCTTCTTTTGCGATCTCCTTCTTCCAGGATCAAGCCCGCCGCTCTCTTCATCATCGAATCAACCAAGTAAAAAGTCATCAGAGTACGATGAAAACAGAAATGGAAAGTGTTTGCATCCATTGGCGTAGAGCCTCCTTTTCCCTTCCATGCAGGATGAAAGGACACATTAGCGGATCTTGTGCATCCATTCAAAGATAACGATGAAGTATCTTTCTCTTTTGTTAGATCTTTCATATCCATCACTGGCTGTACGCGAAGTAAGATGCCCTAACATGGGCCGTTTAGCATACAGATATTGAGAAAAAGACGATCTACCAATAGAGCACTCTTCGGGGACGCCGATCTTTTGCAGGTATTACCGTGAGTACACCACCGAAGATGAAAGATTCTCCGAATAGCAATCTTTTTAACTTTGCTTTTGAAGTTTGGCCAAACCCGCTTGTGTCTATGAAACGGTAGATTACCTATAGCTTAAAGCAAAGTCTAGTGGAAGTTGAACCACCGACACTCGGAGTTGGAAAAAGGGGATTTCCATAAACCCCCAGAAATCGGTCTGTTAGGATGGCGGCTTTTGAAACAAGTCATAAGCATCACTTTTTCTCGCTAATCCATTATCCCGCTTTTTCTTTGCTTCTTCATCACTTTTATTTGTCCATTGGAGTTGGCATGGAACCACGAACAACGACGACGACGACGGAAAACCAACGAACAAAGGAACGAACGAACGGACGATCGGTAACCCTCCTCTTCCCTACTTGTCCATCTTTTTTCTCACCATGATTAACATTTTGCATTTTGCATCGTCCTTTTCTTTTCGACAATAGATCGGCTACGATGATAACGACGATAACGGCAATGACGATGACGACAATGACGACCCGACCACAGCTTTATGTCGCCCATTTAGGCTCTTTTAAAATTTTTCCAATGTAACAAACATGGGGAAACCCTTGCAATTTTTTTTCACATTCACTGTTTTCCGTAGTAGATTCTCCAGCCATTGCACGACTCAAGACCAATATCCCTTGGCGTATTCCCCGTGTCCACTACCACCGACACTTTTGGCACCGCTGGCACTAGCTCTCCCTTTCTTCACTCCATAGGTCACCACACTAGAATAGTCACTCCATGGCATACCTTTGCAGCCACCCGCCTTCCTACTTTGATAGATAGCTCATTCAGTCAATAAAGCTTACTTGAAACCTTCTCCATAACCATAACGTTACTCTCTCCCAGTTAGAACTAACCTTGCGCGAGGAAGCCCGGGTTTTTTTTTGAAACGAAAGCTGATTCACCCATTGTCAAAGAGTCTCTCCCCTTCGATCTTTTGTTTGCCATAGATTCTTCTCCAAAGAGCTTCCATGATCTGGTCCACTTGCAGCTGAGTGAACATTTTGTAGAAAACGGCGTTTGACAGGGCAGATGTGAGACAAGGACACACGCAGGATCAAGGCGGAGTTCATTCACAGCTTTTGCATCTCTCTTCATGTTCCAATGGTTTGACGTGGTAGTACCAATGTACGCACAAAAGCAATAAGGGAGCTTTCCTGAGAGGTTGAATAAAATGAGTGGTAGTCGTCGCTAGGATCTGATTCATGACCAAAAAGTCGATATTTCAAACCCCGAAACCGACTATAAGATGACTCACAGAGATTTCCCTTTTCACACCTTTCTTTCGCTTTTGTCATTTGATGAATCTTCACCGTTTAATTTATTCCAGCCGATTCTCTCCCACTCGACGATCGCCCACTATCTTGGCACCCTTGACGTTGAAACGATGCTATCAGATCGGATCCCCAAAACTCCCGACAGTTTTACCCAGCAAGGTTGATCTAGAACTGACACCTGACACGCCAAAAGGTACAATGTCTTGTCAGTACATGGATCCCGCTGTTGCCTGCACTGACGCTTCATTTCTTGCTTTGTTTAGATTCCCTGGAAGCGGACGGACAGCAGCTTCCTTTCCTTACCGCACGACATGCCAACGATATAGTCCAGGTGCCTGGCAGCACCTTTGGGTAAGCACCACCACTCCATGCTGCATTGTACTTATCTGTTGTTATATAGGGGACATTTCAAGCTGACCTGGAAGGACACACCACGGAACATTTTGATTGTCAAAAAGCCCAATGATGTCAAGACGGAAAAGGCTTTGGTGGATATTGCAAAGTAAGGTAAGAACAAGTAGGTGGTGCAACTTGTAAGGCTGACCGGTGATTTTCTTATAGGTGGTTGAACGAAAAGTACCCTGGGGTCAACATTATTTTGGAGCCCGAGGTAGCGGATCACTTTAAAGACGATATCCCCTTCGCCAACGTTATACCCAAAGACCAACAGCACGACTACTCCAGGATAGTGGATTTCGCAATCTCTCTTGGTGGCGATGGAACAATGTTACACCTGTCTTCTTTATTCCCGAAAGCGGTACCACCTGTCATTTGCTTCTCGATGGGCACGCTTGGGTTTCTGATGTCTTTTAGTAAGTTGCAATGGTAACCCCAATGGAAATCTGACTAATGATAATGCTTGTTATACTGTTGTGATAGAATTCCTCAACTATGCAAACGTATTAGACGACATGATGAATGGACGGTTTGCTTTAATGTTGCGAATGCGGCTATTCTGCTCCCTACACCAGCATGATGGCAGGAGAATCACTGTGGATGGACAGGAAGTAGGCAAGTACAGATCATAACTACCTTGCACTCGCCCTTTGACTAACCTTGTGTCCTTTGATTGCAGGGGATCGACAAGTCATGAACGAGGTGACTTTGCATAGAGGACGGTACACCCATTTGACAGCAATCGACTGCTATGTTGATGGCCATCATCTAACAGAATGTGTGGTAGGTAGCAAACGTCCCTGATGATAATTCTTAAACGATCGTCTAACGCTTTTAATTTGGCTTGTATGCTGTGGGCAATTCTAGGCGGATGGGTATGTCTCTCTACATGACAATCTCACTGTATATTGACACTCTTTTGATTCACTTTTGGAATTAGACTGATCGTATCTACACCCACTGGGTCCACTGCCTACTCTTTATCTGCAGGTAACCACTGCCCTACGACTTGACTTTTTTTGTGACTCTGACGACCACTTTTAGGGGGACCCATTGTACACCCTAGCGTACAAAGTTTGGTCCTGACGCCTATTTGCCCTCGATCGCTCTCTTTTCGAACGGCACTATTGCCACCAAGTGCTACTATACAATTCAAGGTAAGACCAGGTACATAAAATCACATTTGCAAATGACTCACCCTCCTCGGACCTTAGATTGGTGATGCAAGCAAAAGTCAAGTAGAAGTATCCATGGATGGCCAAGAGATCTTCCTTTTGGACAAGGGCGAGTACTTACAGGTAGGACACCCACTATCATGAAGCAACAAGATCATTTTACACTGTTTTGTTTTGCATAGGTCCGCATGTCAAAATATCCGGTGCCCTGTGTCACACGCACCAGCGAGGGAAACGATTGGGCTACAGACATTAACGAACTACTGAAATGGAATAATCCCTTCCGCCGCGCCATTTAGTCAAGCCATCATCCTCCAGCTTATAGATCCCCCTCCCACTTTTGTACAGCATACACACCCCACGGTTATAAAGCACACATGTAGTCTATCTCTTTGTATCACCTTCTGTAGATCACCCCAATTTAGCACTCATTCTCCCCCCCCCCAGTGGACATGATATGATCAATAAAACACTTTACTTTATGTATTCAATGACTACGTTATAGGTTAGAGTAGTGGCAGGACATGATAATCTAAGGGAATGATCAAAATAATGAGGAAGGAAGGGCCATGCTACGCTAAAAGTGGCAGTGGTAGTGGAGTAGGCAAGCGAGTAGTGACGTTTGGCAGTGCGTTAAGCATGATAGGGCAATGGACAAAAAGGTGAGAGAGGTCACCATGTTGCCGTTCAAGGTCTTTACACAGAGGGCGAGTCGTTCGTGGGGCGGAGTTATTGTCGATGGAGAGGAAAAAAAAAAGTGATGGAGCAAAAGAAAAGAGCAGATCCTTTTGTGGCCCTGAGCGGGGTTTGAATCGAGTAGGGGCTGCATATCACCCGCCTAACCCACATTATAAAAGGTCAAAGTTTGATGTTGTTTATTATACAGGTGTCAATGAAGAAGAGCTATAGACAAGGAGGGTTGTGGAAAAAAAAAGTAAAGACATTGACTAATGTAAGAATGTACAATGCATGGAAGGAGACGGTGGGACTATCTACAGTTAAAGGTGGGAGGGTGACGAGTGTTGAGCCAGCAGTTCCAGCGTCGTCGCTTCAATACAGGCGTTGATAGTGTCCTGAAGGCTTTCCATCCGCGCCCGGTCTCCAAGCACCACGATGAGATGATCCTTGACCTGGGCCCGTGTTGTCGAATCCAAATCAGCATGCGATAGGTACGACCGGATTTCCGTTTGGATCAGTTCCACAAACGAGGCGGCATTGTGCTGGGATGTATCGCTGGTGTTTCGTTGGTGGAGCGAGCTTTTAGAAGGTCGGTGTTGATGTGCAAACCGTCGTTGATGCATGTTGTTCGTTGCTTCGTTCTTGTGAGGTAATTGTCGCTGTCGATAGGCCGTCATCACCGCTGCTGATCGCTCGGGGATTTTCAGACCCACTCGTCCATGGATAGCTACACTGCGACCGTCTTCGTCTCCTTGCACGTCCCGCGATTCCAACGACGTTTCCGGATCAAAACTGAGACAAGAGTTGCTGGTGGAGGTTTGTGAGATGATGGAGCGGCGATCCAAAGGCACAGGGATTGCAGATTCCGCAGAGTAGGACCGGTAATGACCATGTGTATCGTTGCCATCGCCTGGATCGCTGTACATACCGTCGCCTGCTGTAGATGATGAGGTGGTTTCTTCCATGGGTATAAACATGCCAGGCGAGTTGTTGTAGTAGTCACAGCTGCGATTCGAGTGATGACTGAAGTACGAAGACTGGGAGTTGCTCGGCTTGTGTTGCTTGTAGTGCTGTCGCTGTGTTGATAGTCCATGAGGCGAGTAATGCTGCTGATGATGATGGTGGTGCACTTCGCCCATTGGATACATAGAGGATGAAGGTGATTCGTTGCCCTGGACTGCATTCCCGTCATCGAATGGATTGTCATACGTATCAGCAAAAGGATTGGTGGTCAAACTGTCGGTAGGAGAGGAAGTGGGTCGCATAGATGCCAAACGAGTTCTTGGTAGCATATCGTTCTCCAGATCGCCGCCGCTTGTTTCCATTGGCTCGCCGAGACGTTTCGAGCGCAGAGTTCCACCATACATATCCGTAATAGAAGCCACCGGTCGATAACCACTGGTAGCGCCACGGAAACTTGCATATTCGTTCTTGATCTGGGCCAAAGGAGGAGGTGAAGGGGTACCTGAGTCGCCAAAAGGGTCCATGTTCGGATTAGAGAGAGTCTGGCTTTGACCAAACGCCGTGAATCCAGTGAATTTTGCATCCAACGCTTCCGCTTCTTCCATCGCCCGTTCGTATGCCCGCTGTGCCTCGATGGTTTCGTATTCGCCAAGCTGGAGTCGCACCACTGTATCACGGGCACCATTTTCATCGTTGTCATCGCCGTCTCTGCTCCCTTGATTGCTACTGCTATTGCTATTGCTGTTGTTGCGTTGGTGGTGGTGGCGAAGATTATCAAACTTGGATTCGTCGTCGTCGGTTGTGATGTTGCTGGGTAAAGTGCGTGTTCGTTTGCTGAGATACTGTTGTTCGATGCGCCGTGAGTATTCGTCGTCCACACAGCCATGCAATCTGTCATGCCAGCGCCAGCCGCCCTCGGTAGGCCATACATCGTACCAGCCTTCTGCATGATCGCTACACCAAGCGGCAACCAATGGGAACCAAATGGCAAAGAGAGGGACCGATAGGAGACAATAGAGGGTAAACCAGATCACATACTTGAATTGTCGCCGAGCCAAAAAGTACACAATGTGGAGGAGAAAGAGGGCACCAAAACTAATAGCGATGATGTCGTATGCTAACCCCTTTCGCATGAAGCACCGGATAAAGATACCATAGAGATAGACAATGATGGGCATCGAGAATATCATGTCGAGAATCTTTGTGAATGATAAAAACCAAGCGGCAAATCCAATGTGTCTTGCTGTCCGGGTCATTTCGACTTGATTATGGAAGGTTGCACGTAGAGTTCGACTTTGTAGCGCCTGGAGAGCCCAGTAGTTGGTAGGTATCGTTGCATAGCCCACAGCGTCTGGTTCGAATCCAAGGTGATGGTGCGGATGAGATCGGAGTAAAACAGTGCCAAAGTATTGATCTTCACCTAGCAAAAGCACGTTTTTCATATGGAGAGTGTCGGGTTGAGGGGCTGCAAAGCTTCGTAAAACAGTTGGATGTATACAGCAAGACCGAGTACTTGTGTTGGGCGAGAGAGAGAGTTGTGATTCCCTATTCGTGATGATGGAGGGCCGTTCTGAATTTGAGTACCAAGTCGGCTGAGGCAAGGCTGTATCTCTGGGTAAGGTTGCAAAGGGGTCATCGTCGTCGCCGTTGTCGTCGAATTGAATTTCGTCGCTGACCTTGGGCCATTTGCTTCGCATCGATTCCTGAGATGTGGATTGGCTTTTGCTGATTCGTTGTCGTGCGCCAAAGCCGGTGTTGTTTAGACCAAAGGGACCACCGCTAGAGGGAGTAGAGGGCACATTTTCGGTCCATATCTTGTACATCACCAGGCCTCCATTGATTGTAAGTACGTTTCCAAGACACGCTTCGTAGGCCAAACCAGTAAAGAAAGTCATATACAAGGGGAAGATTTGAAGCATAGTGATAAGGTTCTGTTCAGGGTTTGCCGGACGGACATGGCCACTGACAGCCAACATACTGCGATCGCGCTCCAGCCTTGCCACCAGTTTATGCACCACATCGTTCTGCACCTGAGTATCGGCATCAGTCACCAGCATATATTTGAATCGGCGAGGATCGATACCAAGGACATTGTAGCATTGATTGAAGAGTTCGTATTCCAGCGGCGTCATTCGATTGGTCGATAAGTTGGTGCAACGTTCCAAAAAGCCCAGAATCAGGATCATGGAGTCCCGCTTGCCACGATTGCCCAGAGCACGGCCCACACACACTTCACCAGGGGCGCCCACCTTGACGACGACCATGAAAGGGACACGATTTCGACCCGTTTCATAGAATCCCGAGTAGACCTTGGCAAAGTTGATTCTTCGGCGGTTTTGACCCAAGGAGACATAGGCGTGAGGGATGGCTGTTTGCGCAGTGGAGCTTCCCAGGGCTTCGAGGACACAGACATAGGTTTCCTTGATATCTTGAGCGCTTTGCACCACACCATCACATACAAACACCAGCATTTTTCTAGAGTCTTCATAGCTTGTCCTTGCCAAAGAGTTCAAAGTGTCACGAATCGTATCGGCATTTTCGGCATAACAGGGGATCAAGAGAAGAGTGAAGGGCCAGATGCGAGAGTTTCCAGTGATGACCATTGAGAATTCCGGATTGGACTTGAAGAGCGACCGCTGTATCCACGGGAGACGAGAGAGATTTGCGAGATTCATCTTGACGAGGAAGTAGAGAAGACCACAGCCCATAGTAGCCCATAATGCCGGATTGATATGCAAGCATTCTTCCACTTTACCATCAGGGGTGATGCCCACTTGAAACAGATCCTTGAGACATTGTCGATACGCTGCTGGATTGGAGGTCACGTTGCCTTCGATAAAGTAAGGAGTGATATCATGGCCAAGTTTGAGATAGAGGATGGTTGTCAAGTCCAAAGGCAGAAACATACGATCGATGGCAAAGGCTCGAGAATGGATACCGTTGGCGACGAGGACAATGTTGGTTGCTGATTCCAGGTATGAGGTGACGTCCAATACGTAGTTGTCCAAGATCACATAACCCTTTCCCGCCGTCGTAGCCGTTGATAACGTCGTGTAGTTCTTTCGAATGTCTTGTTCTTCGTAGACGATATCTAACAAATGCATTCAACGATGAGTTAACGACGCTGTACCCTACTTAATAACACTGCTCCTTCTATCACCCTCTCCCTATACTTACTTCCTTTGGTGCCAAGGAATTTCTCTTCGGCAACATTCTGAGGAGAGTCATAACAAGGGGCGCCAGTATAGTTAGTTCGATTTGGATATGGGCAACTGACGAGTTGGTTGTTTTTGTAAAGATAGCCACGGTCATTTTCTAACTTGAAGTCGAGCCAACGATCAGCTCTAGAAGCCATGCCAAAGTCGCCAATGCATTGTTGATAGACTGGGTTGTCGTAGGGAGGATCCATGCCGAAGGAAGTGTTGCGTTGAAGGCCCATAAACGTAGGGAACATGGGTGATACATCGTAACCAGAGTATTGATTCACTTGTTTCGCCATATCAGAAGAGAAGCCGTGCCAGTCGATAGCGTTGTTCCGAAGTGCCGCCATGTGAGAATGATTGGTAAAGATGGATGAGCTGGAGACATACTTGTTCTGGTCACAAAAGAGAGTAGAGAGATATTCCAACCAAAAGCAAAAGAATGCACTGCAGAACAAAAAGATCAACACCAACGTTATCTTTTCACGCCAGGCTTGTCGTACATCTATGATTGTGAAGAGAAGAAGGAGTTAGGGAGGATGGATGACGGGCTGTATACTTACCATGAGACTTGAAGTGGAAGACATAGTATAGGAGACAATCAGGTATAAAGAATGTACATAACCTTGCCAAGACAACCCAAACAATCCTCCTGGACGTAGGTACATGCATACGGGAGTGATGATGACCTCTCATATGCCCCAAAAACAGATTGTGTAAGGAACCATAGACAAAGAGGGAAGAGAAAGGAAGACAGAGACACAAAAAAAAAGAGAGGAAGTCGAAATTTTCTCGAAGGGAAAAAAAAATAGTTTTTAATCTCCGACGGTTATGAGGAGTTTTGTGGGTTGACAGATAATGTTACAAAAGGTGGTTAAGAATGGGGTAATGAAGTATGATATGTACGTTGTGGAAGAAAAGGGGGACTAGATAATAAGGATAAGGATACTATAGTACTATAACAATAATGGTAACTATAACGAAAGCGATAGCGATAATGATAGTTATAAAGGAAGAAGTGTGTGCATGAGTATCAAACAAAAAGTAAAGAGTAGTAAACAAAGAATCATAAAAGGCAAATAGATAGATAGAATATAGAGAGAGAGAGAGAGAGAGTCAAAGGAATGGTTAATGAGGAGGGCTAAAACGACAGAGAAGGGGCTTTGATACTAAAGGAATGGGTGTTGATTGGTTGCATGATTGACTTGATTGGACGCTGGCTTATTTCGGGGTTGCATGAAAAAAAGGGCGATTCCATTCACAAGTGTCGTTGTTTCCATGGTCTCGAAGTAGTAGGTTGATGAATAAAGTAATCACCTTCCAGTTTCCGTTTCTTAGGTGATGTCGGTTTCCAGAGCTGACATCGAATAGGAGAGATTTGAGTGGGTGTTTGCAGAGGTGATGAATGGTTCGAGCTTGGCAAGGAGACGGTCAATACAGGCATCGGAGTTGATGAAGGAGAGGGTGATAAACAGGTGGTGAATGTATCAGATGATGTATGCTGTCGTTGACGTTTGCGTTTCGTAATGGTGGCGGTAGGAGGTTCATAATAGTGCTGCTGTTGGTGTGGGTGTTGATATGAAAGGGGAAGATGGGGAGGATACTGGTAGTGATAATGATGGAATTGAGTAGCATTGGTCGCACCGGAAGAGAATGGAGGATAAGCCAAAGTGGGAGGAGTGGTAGGTAACGATGGTGAAGACATCAATGAGGAAGAAGTAGAAGTAGTGGAGGTGGGCGATGATGAAGTAGGCGATGAAGACGATGAGGCGGTCAACGCAAATGTCGGAGTTGAAGACAGGGGCGATGGTGTTGAAGAAGATGGCATGTTCAAGTTGTAAGGAAGAAGAACCATGGGATGTTGCTGAGTTTTCGATTCCACATGCAAATGCAATAGATGGTGCCATTGTTCGAATGTTGGTTGGGAGATATAGAGTCGATAGTCCACCAAATCCAGAAAGATCCGCTCAGCAGCATTGATTTCAGCGACAGGTAAGCCAGCGATCTTTGCCCAGGCCGAGTTTCGGTATGTTTTGTCTTGGACAAACTTGGATGCCACCACCAGACTAGCGAGAAACATCCGTCTGCCACAGCTGATGTAAGCGCCTTCCCATTTGTCTTGTTGGCCCTGTCGTAGATGCGCAGTGATAGCGGGTCGAGAGCGGAATAGGTAAAACAGTGCTGTTTGAAGGGTGGAATACGTGGTGCGTGATCGTTTGAGGACTTCTTGGATGAAGGTTCGCAAAGGCACAACAGCGGCTTGACGAGAGTGAGATGATGAGTTGGAACACCACATTGTTTCGATCACAAGAGCGTTGGTATCTATAATAATATAAATTGAGTTGAGTTGAGTTTCGGACCATGAAAAACAGTGTGTGATATGCTAATAATAGCAAGTGTTGCTAGTGGGATCATCCTTACCTACTAAGGCTTCGACATAAGCCAAACGGTTGTTCAGAGTGTTGTTCTTGGTGCTTGTACAAGATCGTCTTCCAGCATAGGGTAAAGTTCTATGAGCAGACAACATGGTTCGCAGAGCATGCATCTCGGGATCGCTGGACGGTGTCGAGTCTGTCGTTGTGAAGCGTATACTAGATAGCGTCTGGGTTACTGGTGCAGGTGGCTGATACTGAGGATAGTGTAAAGTAGAAGCATAGTACTGATCAGAAGAGGCTGGGAATAGGAAGGTCATCAATGATAAAGGGAAGGTGGAGTAGTGGTAGTAGGTATAAGGGAATGAATGATAAAGAAACAGAAAGAGACAAAGTACAATGAGATGAGGATAAGAGAAGATAAAACAGGTAATGGAGAATTGGACAGCACGAGTAAACCGTAGAGCGAGGTCTAGAAGACAATAAAGTGGAAGGAAAGATAAAGAAAAAGGAAGCGAATCCTCTTTAAGGGAGGGGAGTGATATATGTTAAAAAAAAAGGAGTGAGGGAAAGGAAGAAGGGAGAAAGTAAGGGGGGACGGCGGAGAGAAGAATCAAATTCAATGTCGGGGTTTCAAATAAAACAATGATGGATGGGATGTGTTGCATCTGCGAAGAGTTCCACCAGGATCAGAATCTATAAAAGGTAGGTACACCATAATCTTTATATTTAGGATACAACGTTACAGCCATAACAGGTATCCTTCCTTGTGTTATTGCTTTCAATCTCGTGTTTTATTTGGTTCCTTGTGGCAAAAGCCATAAAGTGCTGGAATAAAGCCATGACATAACCCTTATAACACTACACCTACTAACTACCTAATGATCATCTATTCTTTGTGCCTATCTATTCTGTTACAGCTATCATCACGATTCCCTCCCACATGATGATGATGACCTTAATCATCATCTCGGTCCTTTCGCCCATCCACACCCACACAAACCACACCGCAATCAATCATCATGTCCGTTTCCCCTTTCGCTTTTACCTCGTGTTGTTTCCAAACCACCATGACACTAGAAGCATATGATTCTTCTTCTTGCAGCATTGCTTGTTTGTCTACCTACTTGTGCCGTCGCTAAGTTTGCAATACAAAAAGGTGCTTGTTAAAATGATTCAATCACCCGCCGCTTTACGTACCTGTTACAAATACCCAATTAGCAATCAGTCCTATAGACTCCTATCACCGAATCGATATACCCACTTCACCCTCGGTCACCATCTCGGCTATCCCTTCCACTAAAGGACACATCCTACATACAAAGGGTGAGTATGTTAATAAGGAAGATAGATAGACGATCACTTGGGCGCTTCCTACATAAAGTAGCTGCAACTAATTTCCGTACAGTCCTTGTTTCTTACCTATACAAGCTTTCCCACATCCACTATCCAAGGATCATCACTTGGCAGTACTGTTTAGAAGATGCATCTAAAAGGGATATGATCGGTGGCATAATTGAGAATTCCAATCAACCCTACTTATCCTTTGAATGTATCCTTACTAGTCTAGAGAATCGTTAGTACATATGCTTATGCTGTTTACTTGATTCTTACCTTTTGCTTGGCCCAGACGCACCACCGATCCATTATGTCACAGTTCTGCATAACGTTGACTTGGCAGTTGGTGTCCATTTCGTTGCATGCCATCATGGCCGTCAGTCTATTCACGCATAAGAGAAGAATGTCAATACGAGAAGAGTGCGTTACAAAGTTACCTTCTTACCTCGAGGCCCATCTTTGTCTCTTGCTGTAATCGATACTCCATCAGGTCGTCTAGTGCCAGTTCAAATGTTCCTAGAGTAAAGCATTATCAGTGGCCAATCCATTATGTCCGACCACGTTACACCGACAGGTTCAAAAAGGCTTTTCCTTTCTTCCATTTACTTACAGTTTGCTTTTCACTGCTCCTGTTTGCCTTCCATTGATAGATCGGAGTCATGGAAGAGGAAGAGGTAGAGACTTGTGTATCCAAGCTGTTTGGTGTCTTCTATGGAGATGAGATGGATGCTTTAGTATGTGTAAGCCCTGATTCATCGCCCTTCAAATCGTTGGTCTAAGCAGATGCCCTATACTTTCTGGTGCCATAGAGGTGATAACCATTGCCATCGCGCACGGTCTATTGTGAAATAAAAGAGCACTGACGCAAAACGCAAATGTTAGTAATGGTGGGCAAACAATAAACAAGATGCTGAAGAGGGGGGAGGTACCGTGCGCTCGTCGTTAAAGGGCATTCGTTGATAAAAGTAAAAGACATTGGTGGTGATTTGCGGTGGGAAAGGAAATAATGGTGAAGGAGGCAACAAGGAGCGAAGAAATGTTGGAGGAAAAAGTTTCACTTATGGTGCGAAATGTCGGGGTTTCAAAATCTGTAACTTTTTTGAACCCTGCGATTTCCATTTCGGCCCTGAGAGTCAACGCATCTCGTTACAAAAGGTGGGAGTTGGACAACCCCGTTTCAAAATTTCCATGAAACACGATGAAAAGAATCTTTATCGCAAGATGCTAAAACTGAAGTTTGACTGTGCTGCATGCGACTGTGAACACCACACAAAGGCCCAAACAGCGACTGATTCAAGTGCGCCCAAAGACGGCAACTCATCCAAGAAAACCCAACATTATTGCCATCATTCGATAGGTGGCAAGTACATCTTACTTCATGTGAAATTCGAAACAAGGTTGTCTGTTTCGCTGGCAAGAAAATCCATTTCCAAAAGTGATACTTTTCATGGATGATCAGCCTGTAGGGCAAACCTCGAGCCTATAGGGCAACGGACAGATCAAAAGCCGTCTAAAATGAAAGTATGTAGGGCAAAACGCAAGTATGTAGTGCAAAACGCAAGTCTCCAGAGCTAAACTCAAGCTTGTTGGGCTTAATCCAAGAGGAGAGGGGTAAGGCGGGAGTTAAAATGTCCGTCCTCAGGTTTTCAGTTTGCTTTCAAAAACTTTTTTTCTGAGCCATTAGCTGACTAAATTCAAGCATTGGACTACTGAGGGTGCGTCATGCAAATGGGACGACATGCTCCGGTAGCCCTTGCAATCATGTGCATATCATTAGATTGAGAATTGAAGTTATAGCATTTTCAAACCCCGCCCTCTTGCCCACTCACCAACAAGGGGTTGATTTTTTTCCTCTACCTTTTCTTTCCTTCTCCAACACTTTTTTTTTTCTTTCCCATCGACTTTACCATGATACCTCATCTGACACGAACTGTATACAGCAACCTTTAACGATGAACGCAGGGTAACCCTCTTCTTCTTAGTTTCATGTCCACCTCTCTCTTACACTGCTAACATTAACCTCCTCCGTCATTACTCGTCTTTCTCACTAGATTTAACAGAAAGACAAAGGTTATCGGCTCTCGGCTCTCTAGCTTTAGGAAGGAATGGACTTGGACTTGGAATGGCGATTTAGAGGGCCTGAATTCAGGGATTACGAACACCATGGGGAAACTCTTGGAAATTTTGCTCATTGCATTGACCTTCCACAGTAGATTCCCTCACCATTACCTTGATGAAGAGCCCTACCCTTTTTCCCACTCTGCCACTGATACCTTTGTGACTCCCACCAGCTCTCATCTCCTTCATCGGTTTGGCTATTACACTAGATTAGTCTTGTCATGTCCTGTCAGCCCTCTCATTCTCATTCAGACTTGTAGTTTAGCCATAGATGTAGCCAGCTTTTAGCAAAGCGATCAATAAAACTCAGACTTTTGAGTATACGGATACAATGTAAAACGTTTATTAAGATGGAGATGTACTGTAGGCATATATGAAGAAGACAAGGGGAAGGGCCAGTGTTATTGTTCGGCATCATTTCAAACCTTCGAAGCAAGAATTCCTGGATCTAGTTGCGGTATAGCAATACCAACCAAAAGCCTGGCAGTCCAAAGTCCAAATGGAACAAGAGGGGGATCCTGTTGTAACGAAAGGAAAAAAGAAAGGATCACTACCATATCATTGCATGACGACTGTTTTCTTACCTGGCCCAAAAAGGACAGTGGAGTTTAAAATGTGTAGACGGGCTCAGGCACAGAGTAGGATTAGGGCGTGCTTAAACTCCGCTCCTATAGTGGTAGGGTAAGGGTGTCCTAGGCTTATCACTGAACCAATGCACTTTGGCACTTGAGTTTTGGTATGTGTGTAGTACTCGGTCATTGGCTCGATTCTGCCCCGCATTAGATCTCACAATGTTGGACATTGAAGGCATTGGGGAGCATAAGATCATTCCTCGTCTTAATTAAGCGGGTGGATTATTTTGCCAGGTTACTACTGAACATGTAATTGAAAAGTTGATCTGTCCGCTCAGGAAATGAGCTGACAGTGTATACCATCATTCTCCCGCCATTAGATCGTCAAAAGGATGGATGTGGGCCGAGATCTGAGAAATGATTTTTTTGAATTGCATTTTGCGTCGGGCCTTGAAATAAAAACATGAATGGACGCTCGAGACAAAAATGAAAAGGTTCGAAAACTTTTTTCTAAAAAATCGAGAATTAGATGGTGTCATTAGCCTACTGAATGACCGGTGTTCAAACTTGAACGGTATGCTCTGGAAGACCGTACGAGCATGCACATGCCATTAGAATTGAGATTCCACCGGTTTGAAATTTGAAGCCCATAGCGGTGACTAAGCACAGGCCATCACCCTTCCCTTTACGCTTGAGTAAAGTCATGAGCTTATCACCGCCATGGGCTTCAGATTTCGATTCGCAATCTAATGGCATGTGCATGCTCGCACGGCCTTCCTGAGCATACCGTTCAAGTTTGAAGACATTTCATCTAGTAGGCTGATGATCCCATCCAGCACCATGATCTTTTGGAAAAAAAGTTTTCGAAACCAAAATAAAAACCTGAGAACGGTTCTCAACTTTTTCTGGCGGAGTTTTACAACAGGCTGAAAAACGGCAAAAGTCCAATCAGAATTCACAAATGCCATTGCAGCTGGACTGCGCATTGCATTGAGCTCCCTTTTGCAAGACTGATTTTGCTATGATATATGATCGTGTGCGTACCATTAGGACTCTGCTAGGCTCACTCTGAAGTGACTTATAGTGATGAACGTCTCAGGGCCAATTTAAGCGGGGTGACGGAGTTTCTTGTGATATTTCCAAACGCAGGCAGATTTGATTAGTGAGCTTTTTCT
>LT554414.1:119506-130793 GCA_900079185.1 Absidia glauca
GCAAATCACCCAGTGCTTCTGGGTGGAGGTTAGAAATGATTCATACAGCTAAATGAGAACGGTGGGTCAACCCTCAAACCGATTCGACTAGGAGATGCTTCAAATCCGTAAAGATGTACATTTGCGTTTTAAAGCTTTTTGATTGACATTTAAAAGTGCAATAACGCATTGTAAGCTCCTCATATTGGCGGATAAAGTAGGTGTTTCGAACCATTCATGATGTATCCAGACTGCTCAGATACTTTTTACTGGTCATTGTGGTAGACAACATCTCTCTCTAATGATAACAGTACCAAATGTTTGTCAAGGTTATGATCATGATGCCTAACATCAGAATTCGATTTCCAACTCCGCCTCAAACGATTCATGCAAATGCACAGCAACCAACAATGAATACCACACACACATACAAACGTTGCCAACACTACAGAAATGCCCATCCTCATTTGCTGGAAGTCCTCTTCACTTTACTGTGGTCAGTGTCATGGATCTTTTTGAAGGGGTAGCGCTGTGACAAGCAGGTAGTGTTTTACACATGATTCCAAGACAATTGGCGATCTACATTGTCGTAAGACATGGAGACCGACCGATCCCATCTTTCACCCTTGTCGGAGATTTCTGAGTTTTTTCTGCATGAATTGCTTCGGGTTGCCCAAGGAGAAACATCTATCTATCATCTCACTTGAAGTGGTTAGAATGATCCTTTGTACGTTAATAGACTGTGCAGAAAACGCAACCAGTCCCTCCCTCCCCCCGGTTTACAAAGGGAAGGAACTAGAGAAGTATGCAAGACTATAGCAAGGTGAGCAAGGCTGTCTACGTGAGGAAAAAGTGAGCTCCTGGTATGTTCCATCAAGCTTTTATGAAAGAGAAACAGTGATGGTTTCAATTAGGGGAGCCAGACGGGCAGCCAATCTGATGGCAGGTTGCATAGTAGCGGAGTTTCAAATATCTCCGTCTTCTTTATGTTTCGTCTTTTTCAAACCCATGTTTTGCTTCTTTCTCTACTCCTTCCCCACACTTTTTTTTTAACAAGCATTGGTTTTAGCTCTCTTCTCTCTCTATTTACTCCTTGTCAGTGGACAATTCTTTTTTTACGTATCATGAAATTTGGTGAACTGTTATCGAACGAGGTCTTTGTGCCTTGGCGATTGTCTTACCTACAATACGACGTGCTCAAGTTGGAGTTGAAAACACGACAGCAAGAACATGACTGGACGGATCAAGATGAAGCGGACTTTGTGGATCTGTTGGACAATGAATTGGAAAAGGTGTACGACTTTGTCAATGCCAAGCTCGGTGAAGTGGAGGCGCGCATCAACTATTGTGAACGATCGATTCGCACCTTCATGAACAATCCGACCTTCTCTTCTGAACAAAACTGGGCGGTGATGGACGAAGCTCTTACGGAAATCCTATTCGACGTCAACGATCTTGCCAAATTCACACGACTCAACTACATTGGCTTCCAAAAGATCATCAAGAAGCATGACAAGTGGACCGGGCTGAATCTTCAACAGGCGTTTGTATCCAAGCTGAGGGCCAAACCTTTGGACAAGCAGCGATTTGATGTGGCTATTGTGTTTATCTCGTCTCTCCATGATCTCTGTCAACTCAAAGGTGAATCTCGGTCGGGGAATGCGGCGGCGGGCGGTGATCAGAATGCATTTGAACGAGCGACGGCGAAATACTGGATCCATCCTGACAACATCACTGAAGTCAAGTCTATCATCATGCTCCATCTCCCTGTGCTTATCTTTAACGACAACAAGCCCTTCGAACAATCTGACGCTGCTATCTCCTCGGTCTACTTTGACAACTTGGACTTTGATCTCTATACTGGGCGACTGCAACGAGATGAAGGCGCTGAAGCTATCCGATTCCGCTGGTATGGTCCCATGTCTTCCAACTCTATCTTTATTGAACGCAAAACTCATCATGCCTGGTGGTTGGATGGTGCTTCTGTCAAGGATCGGTTCCGCTTGGATGAAAATGAAGTGGCAAACTTTGTGTCAGGTGCACTATCAGCAGCAGCTTATGCGGATGGGCTCAGGACAAAGGGCGTGGACGAACAGATGGTCAAGGATAACCTCTTTATCGCTAATGGAATCCAATCCTCTATCTCGGACAAGAACTTGGAGCCCGTGCTACGTGCATTCTACAACAGGACCGCCTTCCAATTACCTGGTGATCAACGTGTACGAGTCAGCTTGGATACGGATCTGTCTTTTATCCGGGAAGACAGCTTGGATGGTCAACAGCGGCGTGGTGATGGACAATGGCGGCGAGCGGACGTTGGAATCGATACTCCTTTTGGCTACTTGAATGAAAATGAAATTCTTCGCTTCCCTTATGCTGTCTTGGAAACCAAATTGCAAACACATCTCGGTCAAAACCCTCCTGATTGGCTGACAAACCTTCTGGATTCTCATCTTGTGCATGAAGTGCCTCGGTTCTCCAAATATCTCCATGGTGCTTCTTATTTCTTCGGTGATCGCATGCCTTTACTACCATGGTGGCTCTCTGAAATGGACCTGGACATCCGCAAACCTCGCGCTACTAACTTTGGTCTGACTCGCTCAAGATCCTTCAAGCCTTTGATTGACGGTCGCTACAGCCGTGCTATGGAACGTGAAACAAACCGAATCAAGGTCGTGGCGGAACGGGCGAACAGCATTCGAAGCAGCAATAGTGGTAGTGTCCATCAAGGCAGCAACAATCAGCAGCAGGTGGGCTATACTCTCAAGGATCCTGGCGCTCAAGAAGGACCGATATATCCGGACGAACAACTGTTACAGCGACAAATGGCAGCATCCGAGGCGGCAGCAGCAGCGGCAGCAGCAGAAAAGGCCGCATACGACTTGAAATCACCACCACCAGCATCTGTATCGACAACCAACGGGTCCTGCGAAAAGAAGCAACACGCCAATGCGCTGCACTATGATCCACCGTATCTCGACGAAGGCAAGAAGAAGTCCAAGAAGAATCGAAACTCCGCCGGTGCCGACGCCACTGCCATTGCTCTCGGTGAAACTCTTGTGGGGGACGAAGAGGAAAAGAAGAAGTTTGGTGTGACCAAGGTCCGGGTGGAACCCAAGGTGTTCTTTGCAAACGAACGTACCTTTATCTCATGGCTCCAGTTCTGTGCTCTTCTACTGACGGTGGCTCTCAACCTTCTGAACTTTGGTGATAGCTCGGCAAGGATCTGTGGTAAGTGGAAGAAGAGTCAATGCATGACAAACGATCTGACGTCGTTTTTTTTCTTCGTAGGTGGCGTGTTTCTAGGTATAGCTGCTGTTGTCGCTCTATACGCTCTATATCGCTTCGAAAAACGGGCATGGTAAGTGATGATCATTGATAAACGCTAGCACTTGTTTGCCTTTACTGACTCATCCCCTTGTTTTCGTCTTTAGGATGATCAATCATCGTATAGCTGGAAGGTATGATGATCTGTGGGGCCCTGCCGTCCTTTGTGTCCTTTTGGTTGGTGCACTCATAGTCAACTTTTACCTCCGATTCCGCTAGATACAGTGTCTACTCGACAATCATATATATAGTCCTCTTCCATATGTACTTTTACTGCATTACCATCAATAAATATCATTCTTTTGCATTTGGTTCTTTTATTTGTGTGTTATAGATCTAATGGGTATCTAAAAAATGGCATAGCAACTAGTCTAAAAGGGATTATTCTATATGAGGGGGCCCGGGATAAAGGACATCGAGCATGTTTAGATTGTCGGACAGTTCGCATAGATGATGCAGGCACCGCATCGGGTATAGCACGTCGACATACAAACAAGTGGTGGCCAGAATCACATCCTCCCCCGAGATATTGTCCATGATGTAGTACAGGTCCAGCAGCACGTAAGTACAGATCACCCCTGCCAGACCGATCGGTGCCAGAATCTCCAACGCATCCAAGTCAAAAATGAATCGAAGCCATGACGCATTCAGGCACACTACCGCCATCCCAATAAACCTACGTTGAAATCAAGAGTAGCACTGCGATGAGTTTCATAGTCAATATAACCCCTGATCGTGTTGTCTTACCATGGACTTGGTCCGGAAAAGTGGAACTTGTGTTGAAGAGTATAGCAATAGAAAGACACCAAGCCTGATCCAACCAGATTCATCACCAAGAGTCCATCTTCATAGCAACAGTTGACCACTATAAGTATAGACAAAAGGGATTATTTAGATGTTGGTAACAGGCACTTTTTTGCACTTGCCTATGTCACCAATGACAAAAGATGACAAGCAAGAAAAGAGAGTCAGCATGACGATACGAGCAGGGGTTACCAATTGAAAGTAGAGCACCCATAGTTGCCAAATAATTAGCACCGCTACCAAAGCACAAAGGGCCAAAGGAATCCACCTAGCCAAGGTGCTTAGAATGAAGGTGAGCAACATATACAAGTGCCCCTTATTTCGCTTTCCCACCTTTGTAACCAGAGCCATGCAGGCTGAAGACACATGGTAAAGGCAAAAGTACCCAATAGTTGACCAAGGACCAGGAGCACAACCCTACCTACAAAGCCTATCAATAAAAGTCATTAGTCAAATGCCAATGCCCTTTTCGATTCATACCTACCCATTTGCACGGGGATGGGATCGCTTGTCACTGAAGTCCTGAAGGCATCAAGTCCTAGTTGGCTTGACGGATATCTAGTAAGCAGGGCTTCATTAATATAGGGCGAATGAATCGGCAATGTAAAGTTGGCTTTGGTCATGGAAAGATTGAAGGAAAAGAAAAGGAAAAAGGCAAAGCAGGCCCTACTTTCCACTTTTGTATCGAGTCGTTTCAATCGCCGACGTCGGAGTTGAAATGTCAGATCGGTTTTTCCTAAAGTAGCGAGCAAAATCCTTCCCCCTTTTTTCTTCTTCTTGATCATCCCCCTACTTTTAGATGATAAGGAGTTGAACAGAACTTCATTTAGTTTGCTTCTCTTTTCTCTTTTTTCTTTCTTTCTCTCTCTCTCTCTCTCTCACATACATTCACTTGCATCTATCTATTCGCCTGATGGAGAAAATTACCCATTATCATACAGACTCCCATGAATTCTCGTTGACAACACCTACAAGAGAACACATCATCCATCTTCTCGACCAGTTACCGACCTTGGACGAAGTACTTCAGCGCCAAAGCCGGCCTCCTGTATGCCTATACAACTATTACATCGTGCTGCGTGACAGGCTACACATGGAAACCCTCTTGGACTTTTGGTTGGATGTCCAACAAGCCGAGGTCCTCTACCGCCGGTATTTGAAGCAACAAGCCAAGAAACAGAACAG
Organism: Absidia glauca; assembly: GCA_900079185.1. Classification (NCBI taxonomy): domain Eukaryota; kingdom Fungi; phylum Mucoromycota; class Mucoromycetes; order Mucorales; family Cunninghamellaceae; genus Absidia; species Absidia glauca. The sequence continues at coordinate 124,802 of LT554414.1, forward strand.
CAAAACCAACATCAACAAATCAGTCCGACGCTCATCACCTCAATCACCCATCGAAAGCATCTCCGCCACCAGTTTTGCTAGTCAGCCGGAAATGCTCACTCACATGCTCCTCATGCAACCCAAACCTTTCAGTGCGCCCAAACGATCGACGACAATCACAAAAAGCATCACAACGACCTCTTCCTCCTCCTCTTCTTCTTTACAGTCATCATCACCCCATCATTACCCCGCACAATCTGAAATGGTCGACACAAACGAACGGATCTACTATCGATACATTGTCCCGCATGCTGAAAAGGAACTCATACAACTCCCTGCCGCTCTCCGTGACAAAATCATCCATGCCTTCAACACCAATACCCCACTCGACGATCCAAAGGTGTTCCAGAACGCCAAACGCTATGTCCACATCTTATTACAATCTTCTTTTACGCTCTTTATACGGTACAAGGTGTTTATGAACTTGACCCTCCCTCAACAACTTCTTCGTCTCGCAGCTGGTCTGTTCTTTCTCTTGGTCGGCTTCTCTTTAGAATTCTCCTTGATCTTTTTGAACATGGTGCCATGGTCGTTACGTTTATGGGTAAGTCCACATCACAAAAAGGAGGGGCGGGTGAAACGAGCGGGGTTTGAACTTTTTATTTTGTGTGCATGAACCAGGGCATCTTTCCCATCACTTTTGGTATCTATTGTCTTTGCTCAAGTATATGTGGATTGGATCCCATCTGGGTCTTATGTTTTAACATCAGGTAACAGGGACGCATTCATACCACTCTTCAGGTCTCTCACTCGCCACTTTTTGTAACAATAGTGAAACGACTACCTTCAAGTTTAACGCCATCAAGCAAACCAAGGTGCGGAAAATCTTAAGGCAACGATCCATTGTCTTACTCTCTGTGATGGCGGGGTTGGCTTTCTTTTGTGTGCTTCTCTTTTGTGTGATACCTGGGAATAGACTTTGAAATAGATTCTAGTGCCTTTTTTTGCTTATGATGTTTTGATTAATGAACTAAAGGGCCATGTTGGCAGGTGCAAAGCAGGGATAGATGATGAAATGTGTATGTGATGATGGCAGGTATCATTTGATCATTCTACTCTTCATGAATCTCGGGGGGGTCTAGCGGGATTTGAAATATTATAAAGGGACCTTCGGAAATCCAATTTTCCGTTTCCTTCTTTCTTTCTGTTTTCCTTTCCTCTTTTTTTTTTATTTGTTAACCTTCCACAACCACAAGCATGTCACGCCTTGGTACCGACGAAAGCCCTCTTGAAACTGGATACTATGACTTGCTAGACATTCCTATCAATGCTGATGCTGCTCAAATCAAAAAGTCTTATCGGTAAGAATTGCTTTAAAGGATCGGTCCCTGGAATCATCAACTAACACTTCTTGTCTCTACTTTTGTTATAGAAAGCTAGCCATTGTAAGTAAGATCAAATGTCCTACATATGACGAGACCGATACACTAGACGGTATAGAGGGAATGACCTTTCTTGATCTTCTACTAGAAATACCATCCTGACAAGAACCAAAGTGAAGGTGCTGAAGAAAAGGTAAAGAAACATATGATAGCATTGCTGGACTCTTACATTGTGATGTGTTTGGCTAATCTCTTATTGCTAATGTTGAATGCAACAGTTTAAGGAAATCTCAGAAGCGTACCAAGTTTTATCCGACCCTCAACTCCGTGCGTATTACAACAAGTATGGCAAGGACAAGGAATTGGCACCTGGTGGTGGCTTCTCCGACCCCAAGGAGTTCTTCTCTCAAATGTTTGGCGGCGACGCCTTTCGAAGTAAGTAGTGACTCCTCCATACACATTCGCACTCGACTCACCATGGCGGTTTCTGTTTAGGTATGATTGGTGACTTGGCTGTGGGCGAAATGTTTAGTGAAACCATGGAGGAAACCGCTGGGCAAGAAGCGACCGGTGGCGACGATGCTGCCACAGCTGCCAAGAAGCAACAAATGTCAAAGGAGCAAATGGAGAAACTCAAGGCACAACAGCAAGAACGGATCAAGAAACTATCGGAAAACCTCATCAGCAAACTCTCTCTCTACACCGACACCGAAGGTGATGCAACCGCAGCGGCCTTGGCATTCCAGGAACAGATCATTGTCGAGGCGGAGAAGCTCAAGGAAGAAAGTTATGGCTTGGAACTCTTGCACGCCATTGGCTATGTTTACAGCAGCAAAGGCCGACACCATCTTGGCTTGAAGGGCGGCGAATTACCAAGTATCTTCCAAAGCATCAAACAAAAGAAGCACATCGTCAAGGAGCTCTGGACAACAATTCGATCGGCTATGGATATCCAGCAGGCGGCGGAATTGGTGGAAAAGGCTGAGAAGGATGGTATGGATCAAGCTGAAAAACTAAAGTTGGAAGAAGAAGTCAGTAACAAGGTAAGCTTGCCAATCGGGAAGGATAGTGTCATCTCATCATCCTTATTCCATCGATAGGTTTACAAGGCATTGTGGCAAACGTCAAAGTTTGAAGTGGAAGGGACATTACGACAAGTGTGTGACTCTGTACTTCAGGATAAGGTAATGTTACCCTTGGCAAGTGGATAGATATGCATGCTAACTCTCTTCATGCATGTTATGTAGTCCGTTCCCAGCAAAGTAAGATACAAGCGTGCCGAAGCTTTACGAATGGTTGGTCATATCTACAAACATGTGGAAGCCGACAAGCCTGTCTCTGATACTTTGATCAAGAAGAAGAAATGAAAACTACCCTCTCTCTCATCTACTCTATGTACTTCTCCAAATAGACTACACATTTACACTTATACACTTAGCTCTTAGTTTGCTCTACCCTTGGATATACTTACTCTACCCGTAATCAATAAACAACCGCTATTCCACATGAAACGTTCTTATATCTCCATGTCAATCACAAAAGCTAAACACCCTTGGCCTAGTTTGCTTAGTTAATCCAAGTCACTTCGCTGGGCATTGTAGTACTGTATGTCGATGATGAGACACTTCCCTTTGGCGTCATCTCAAACTCCGCCTTGGCAAAAGTCGCATGTGAGGCCTGTTCCTGATTGTGATCCATTTAGCTGGGTGAGTTATTTTTAGATCCTAGTCTCTTTTTTTAAAGTCCAACTTTTTTTTTATTTTAGCTTTCTTCCTTTCTCTTTCCTTTTTACCTCAACTTCTCAACTTCAACATCATGTATCATACCGATTCTCACCCCGATCCATATGCGAACCAATACCCTCCTCCTCCTCCATTGCCGGCAGCAGAACACCGTGATAGTACCAGCAGTGCCAATGGCGGGTACACTCCCCCTCCCTTTGTCCCGCCCCCTCAACAAACCTACACACCACCAATGCAAGCCGTCTATACAGCCCCCGCCATTCCTTTAGTAGATCGACAAGAAATCGCCTCAGCCGGCCATTATGAAGACCCTTCCTTCCATTCCGTTCCTATCATGAAGGATCCAAAGACACACTACGGACAACAGCATGGTGCAGATCCCCATACAGTAACCATGGAAGAATATCGACAAACCGAGCAACACGAACGACTCTACAATGGACAACCGCACCAACCACAGGAAAGCTACTATATGGATGATGATTACTCGCCGATGGTGCCTCCTCAGCAACAACAACGACCTCCGACCAAGAACTACGGCCCGGTGCAGGCACCTGTGGACGAAGCCGAGGCCTACCGACCTAAGGTGTATCAAAGAGAAGAACATGGCCGTGGGTGCAATTGCTGCTGTTACAATCCTGCCATGACCTGCTGCTCGTGCTTCTGCTTCCTGATCTCGCTAGGCTTCTTGGCTGCCGGTGTGGCTCTGATCATTGCCGCCAAGGTGATTGGTGATAAATGCAATGCTCAATGTGGGGAAGCGACCGAAAAGGCGGCGTCTTATGGGGTGGATGCTCAACCTTGTGATGCGATCTGTGGAAAAGTTGTACACGACGGTATGTTTTATGGTGGTATTGCTGTCGCTGCCTTGGCTGGGATCGCTGCCGTTTGGAAAATCTTCATGTGGATGTGTGCTGCTGGATCAAGAAGATAGAATTACCTCCCCTTACTATACATATACATATATCCTTCTCTTGTACTTTTAGTCAAACTACTTATTCATCTATCACCCCCCTCCCCCCTTCTTTTCCTACGTATAACAAATAAAATGAATCTTGTATCATATTAGACTAATGACCATCTCTTCAATTAAGGTTGAATGACCCTTACCCATTCTAGAAAAAGTCCTGACTATCCCAATCACATCGATAGCTGGACCCAGTCTTAGTTTCAAGTAACGCCACACCGTTTGCTGACTCTATATCTTGAATGTGTCACATTCTCAAGCCGAGCCTCGTCATCTTACCTACACAATACAGCCACGCCTTGGATTCATAGAATTCTCTTGAACCTGATCTTTGGATTGAAAAAAGATCGACGTTAAAATTAAATTGCCGCCCGTTCAAACGCCGCCCGAGGGCGCCTCTTCATTTCGTCGCTTGTACATCTTCATCAGCATGGGTAACACTCATAACTTTCACAGCTAGAAGGCTTTTTAAGATACGATGGACACAAGCTAACCCTTTTCTTCATATGAACTTGTTCATTGCACAAAAGATCTACAATACATAGCCCCTCCAGAAAATCCCCCCTCATTATCCGGGGAATGCTACAGACAGAACCATCCGGACAGAACCAACCTGCATATCCTGAATTTTGCTAACAATAAGGACTCACATGGCGGGGGACTCCCCGAGTTCCTGACTTTAGTCCCGGTCATAGATGGGACTCAATTTGAAATGAAGATAAAACGGCCCCTGCCCACACACTCCAACAGTGTGAGCCTATGCACTCTAGATTTCAAACGCCGATTGGCTATAAGATTTTTTTTTTTTTGCCCTTCCTATTATTTTGCTCCTTCTTCCCCTCGTCATTACTTTTTTGCCTCCATTGTCATTCCCTTCACTCCACGACGTCAAACGATCGAACGAACGAGCAGACGAACGGACGAACGGTAACTCTCCTCTTCTCACGTCATGCTCAGCTTTTGCTTACCATTACTACCTTTTTGCCTTTTGCATCGTTCCTCTTTCTTTTGACACTAGATCGGCTACGACGATGACGACGGCAATAGGAACGACGACGATGCTAATGACGACTCCACCACTGCTTCATGTCGCCCAAAAAGGCTCTTTTTAAAATTTTCAAATGTAAAAAACATGGGGAAACCCTCGCAAATTTTTTTTAGGTGCACTCCCATTCCATTGTAGAATCTCATAGTCCAAGTTACTAATAAAAGTATACCAATTCTTTGCCCACAACCTTCCACTACTATCACTGTTACTTTTACACAGCTTGGCCCTCTTTGTATACCTCCATTTGCTGGGTTTTTACAGTAGCTTAGTCATTCCCATTACAACCCGTCGCCATTTACATATTAGCTTAACTCCGGCCTCAAACATAGTCTGTACCATAGCCCATCAAATCCTATTGTATCAATAAAACTTTGTATGTGCGCAAAGATAGACCTTACGATCATGTACATGTCACTGAATTTATTACAACTAGTAAACCAATGGTGTTTAAGGAGTTGTCAATGATGATCTACTCATCTGTAGTTTGGTTTTTATAATGTACATGATATTGTCATGGTTATGGATTTGAGAAACGTCTCTCGTAGGATTATTCAAGTAGGTTTTATTAATGTAACGGGTCTAAAGGGCTATGGTACAGGCTATGTTTGAGACCGTAGTCAAGCTAATGTGTAAATGACGACGGGTTGTGATGAGAATGACTAGGCTACTGTAAAAACCCAGCAAATGGAGACGGACAAAGACGGGCAAGCTGTGTAAAAGTATCAGTGATAGTAGCGGAAGGTTGTGGGCAAAGAATTGGTATACATTTATTAGTAACTTGGACTATGAGATTCTACAATGGAATGGGAGTGCACCTAAAAAAAAATTGCGAGGGTTTCCCCATGTTTTTTACATTTGAAAATTTTAAAAAGAG
>LT554414.1:142299-152673 GCA_900079185.1 Absidia glauca
CTTTTAGAGGTACCAGAAGCAGCATGTGCAGCATAGACAACGTGTTGCGGGTCAAACAGGATATTTCGATGCTTCAGAAACTTGTATCCAGCCAATGATGTCAGAATAGCAGCTCCCGCCACCAAGGATATAGTGATATAAGGGCGCTGGAGCCATGCTTGGTCGTCTTTTTCTTTCAGGGCCGCCGATGCCGCGCTGGATCTACAATGGATGATCATCATTAGCGAATCTCTTTTCCATTCCATCATTCATGCCATATTAAACTTACGGATTCATGGCAACACTTGTTAATCTATGGTAGAGATCAGCCATTTGGTTTTCCTTTACAGATACGCTTAGTGGAGCAACCAGTTTCAGGTGCCGGCAATACACATCGGGTTGCATTTCACATCGTTGCGGTACCAAGTCCAAATCCGATTTCGTAGCGATATATACAGTAGGGACATGATCGAGGTTGTACTTTTCCTGTGTGAGCCGATCCGGGGAAGTGTCATGAAGAAGAGAAGCGTTAATACAGGCCTAATGTTATCAAAAAGGGGGAGTACACTTACCCTCAAGTTGACCAGGTATTGGAAGGAGTTGGCATCACTAGTATCGTAGACAAAGCATAGTAGATCACAAGTCTCCAACCGGGATTTACTTGATAGAATGGCGTCGGTCTGTTTGGCGTCCACTTCTTCGAGCTATACCATACGTAGAAAAAGAATCGTCGATCATTAGTCCCATCAACCATCTATATCGCCTTCCTTTCTCGTATGCTATTCTTACCACCATATACTTTTGTTTGCCTTCCATTTCCACCGAGTTCACAACACGAAAAGGTTCTGTGGTCGGTTTATGACGTTCAGAGAATGGCCTTTTCACAAATTTCTTGATCAGAGAGGTCTAATGTCATAAACAAAATCTGTTATAGCAAGTTACAAGGTTCCAACCAGACATAATATGTTACCTTTCCTGTACCGGGAGCACCAAACACATAGCATAAAAACACCCCTCGTTGGATCTTGCCCTTTTTACGGTCGGTCTTCTTTGGTCGTGTCACCTTTAGAGCAGTCCGAGTATCGCCGTCGAATCCAAGATAGGCCAGGTACTTCAAAGTGGTCTGATGGTCTATTAATGTGGACATACTACAATGATATAGGCAAGCATTATCCGTTTAGTACAACGTTGCCTCGCATGCACCATGTTTTCTTGTCCCTCTTTCCCTACCTCCATTGAGCCAGCCATCCTTGCAAAGTTACTGAATCTGTTTCTGTGGTGATTGTAGTATGAGGAAACGCAGTGTGTTGCCATGGATTTCCGGGCGATGTACTGAAGAGTTCGTCCAACTCCGCCATGGTTAGAGCACCATCTTTGTCCTGGAGATCATAAAAGGCAGTTAGTTCGTACTCTTTTTCTTTTGCCACTTCCATTACCTTGTGAAAAGCTTGGAAGAGTTCAGTCAAGAAGAAGTAACCAAGAGGGCCAAGTTCAACCGAGCATTCAGGGGGCACTTCAAAAGGCGGTAATAGGAAGTCTTGTCGCAGAGAGAGATCGTCCCCATAACCGAATTGGCGTAGCACAGTCCATGTCGTTTCCGGTCGTCCTTTTCGAATGAATAAAGAGTGTAGGTAGGCAAATCCAATCTCCGTCAGACCATTTTCGTTGACACCAGCCGCTTCCTTTTCACGCACCACATCCTTCACCCCATCCAATTCGTGTTGTTGTAACGGTGCATTGAAGCATTTTCGCTAAAGTGTCATCATTGCCACCAAAAAAGGAATGTGAGTTGTCGGTATAATGTCCTCTGTCCATTCCTCCCTATCCCATGGCCTGGTTTTTTTACGTACCTGGAATTCGTTTAGTTCTATATCGTTCAACACATTGTCCTTGTCGGAATCGCATAACTTGAAGATACGATTTAGTGCATCCAGGCATTGCGGCTTTAGCACATGGTCTCTTGAGTCATAGAGTGGAGCTGTTGGATGTAGTACCGCCTTTTGTGCAAAATGGAAGATTTCAGATACGTTGAGCAGGTGTTTTGATGAGCATTCGACGCAGGTTTCCACCTCCTATCATAAGTGTGAAAAGAGGAAGTTTGAGTTTCAACAAGGCGGTGATCAGGACACCAATAGGGAGAGACTTACTTTGAATTCATTCATGATCGGTATTACTTCATCTTCAAGACTTTGGTTTGTCACATCGTCACCGCGCAGATCGATTTTATTGCCGACAAGGATAGAAGGTACCTATTTTCACCGCCACAAGCACCCCCAGATACACCAAGGGAGTCGATGGAAATGGGATCAGTCTACACAGTACATATTCCAGTATATGATCATGATTACTTACATTGACACCCAAGGATCGAATATACGGCAGCCAATGAAGAGCCAGTCTGCTGAATGTATTTGGATCATCAATAGCGTAAACGATGCATATTACATGTGCCTTTCTGATTTCGGTTTCAAGAAGTTCACGATGCTCGGGGCGTGCTAAAATTAAAGGTGGTCGGAAAGAGTGTGAGTATTGTGTCCAGACTCTAATCTATCCTTCTCCGCTCTTTTACCTGATGAATCCATGATATGCATAGTAACGTTTTCCGGAGTGACTTCTGGGGGGATCGTTACTTCAGGCACCAGATGCTGTACCTATGAATCACCCGAAAAGCCAAGTTGACCAGGTTATGACAGTAGCAAAAGATGAGTTTCCATTTCGCCAGTAGTGTGGTCTCCAGTCACTTACATTGGGTATGAAGGTTTCCTTGATTAGTGAGGTGATGATGGTGCTTTTGCCTACACCCTCTGCTCAGCAGAGAGATAATGGAAAAGACAAAGAGAGCACCGGTTAGCATTTATGTAAACAATCCCTGTCACCAGCTACTCGGACACCCACCGAAACATGAAACACGTCCCGGAAGTACAAGAAGTGCACCTAAGCAGCTGGCCCTTCATAAGCCCAAGGTGCTTTATGTTCTTACCATCGCCCACCAGGAGGATACGTACATCACGTCGCATTGTATTAAAGGTGTGGAATGAAGTGTGTGTGTAAAGAGAAAGGGAGTGAGTGAGTGAGTGAGTAAGAGGGAAGATGTGTATGTTGTTTATATGTATAAGGATCTAGTCTACTACGATAAACAAAAACAAAAGTGGGTTAGGAAAAGAATGAAAACAAACAGGTCATTCTTTTATAGCATTTGAGAACAAGGTTAGGTTCATACCCTTGGCCTTTTTTCTGTCGCTATTTCTTACCAGTAAAGTTGCTTAAAGCAGGTATGCAGTCGAAAAAAACCACGAGATTAATCAGTAGGGCGGTTCAGGTCAAACCAAAAAGGTGAAGGATGAGAATAAAAGGCGGGGGAGAGAGGGGATGACGGAAGGGATGTGTTTTAATTGTATGTGGAGGCTGTTCAAAGATGACAGTAGTATAAAGCCAAAGAAAGATGTCAAGATCTTCTCTTGTTGTACCAAATTGTTGGAAGGGGCAAAAGAATGAGAAGAAGAGAAAGGAAGAGAAAGAACAAAAAAAAATGGAGGTTCATAATGGGCGAAATCGGAGTTTGCAACTCCGATTGAGCGGCGTTTGAAAAAAGTCCTGCTGGGCGAAGAATGGAATGCAACAAAAGCCGAAGAAGCAATGCGACGAAGAGAGGGTTTATTAGGATACAAAGAGGGTTTAAGAGATACAACAGATTCAAAATATCAAAGCTAATCCCAATACATGTACGATAAATAAAAAAAGCCATATGTTCTAATACTGGTTAACCATGTACCAGCATCTCTAAGATAGCTTGATTCGGCCCAATTCTTCCACCAAGACGTTCACCTGATCGACGGTTGGGATATATGATTGTGCTTCGGTTTGCTTCTTTCCCACAGTACTTGTAATAGAGTGAGGTATTTCGTTCAGATAGGAGAAGACCACTTCATCGGTTTTGCCATCACCAATACAGATCGTAAAATCGATGGATGATAGCCCAAGGTCCTTGATGATGGCACGCACAGCTGTCGCTTTGTCCACAGAGGAAGGTCGTAGCTCCAGTGTCTTGTTCCCAAGAACAATCTACCAACAAAAGATCGTTACTAACCTCTGCCCCGAGCTTATCCTTTCTCCACGCCACCCCACTTACTGATAATGCCATATGACTAAGTAGCTTTTCCAAGTTGACCTGTAATTCTGTCGCTTGCCAGCTGCCAAATTCAGGGTCGGCGTTTCGATAATGCCAAGTCAGGTTGATTTCCTTTTCTTCGATAAATGATCCTGGTGTTCGTTCGGTGTAGTGTTCAAAGAGAGGGAGGATTGTTTCTTTCCAACTAGGGTCGATTTGTTCCACCAAGCAGTACCAATGGTCATCTTCTGCCTTGATCAGTTTCCCATCGGATGCGGAAGCAGTGGGCTTGATCTTATCACGGATAGCGGCAGGGTGTTTGTAAAAGCAACCATGCTCTGCACTAAGGAATGAAGGAGGGAGAGTACAGTGTGGTTAGTTAATATGGGGTAAGCATGTAGTTTGCAGTGTATTTATCAAGCCTACCTTAATCCTATGCCAGTATTCTCGAACCAGGAATCCAAGTGTTGTCGTCCACGGCCAGATAAGATGTAGACGTACGTATCAGGCTGAGAAGCAAGTGCTGTTAATTGCTCCAATACTTTGGGTGAAGGTTTGGCGAATTCAGGGAGCTTGTGGGTTGTTGTCAAGGTGCCATCATAATCCAGTAAAATCAGCTTCTTTCCTTTTGAAGATTGGTATTTGGTGAGTACTTGATCGGCGTTGAGTTGAGGCATGGCCATTTGCTGTCCGAATTCTTCACTGACACGCTATTCGCCATAAACGTATATGTTAGTAAGTTGATACTCGTACTTCCATCCAACTATACTTACACGGAGTTCGTTCACAAAGCTAGCACCCCAATAAGCGGCTGTATATTTAGTGACATAACGATATAGCTTTTGATGGTTCGATTGTCGACTATCGTCAGGCATGGTCACAGCTTCATAGATGGCATTGGCCATTTCTTCAGTATTCCAGGGGTTGACAATGATAGAGCCATTAAGAGATTGAGCAGCACCGGCAAACTCCGATAAAATCAAGACACCATGGTTGTTTTGTTGAGATGAGATGTATTCGTAAGACACCAAGTTCATTCCATCACGAGTAGACGATACCAAGCATACATCTGAAGCAGCATAGAGGGCCACCAATTCTTCAAACGGAATGGATCTGTGCATAAAGTGAATAGGCACAAACTCCACCGTACCTGACAATATCGAACAGTTAGTTAGTTACGGTATATGTTTGTATATAGTTTTAGTCCTTACCATATTGACCATTGATGCGACCGACCAATTCGTTGATAGTACTTCGTAGCTGTTGGTACTCCTCGACATCTTCTCGGGAAGGAATCGCCAATTGGACCAAAACCACCTTCCCAACCCATTCCGGATGTTCACTGAGGAAGACTTCCAAGGCATGCATTTTTTGCGGGACACCCTTGATGTAATCCAAACGATCCACCCCAACGATTAGCTTGCAATCACCAAAGCGACTTTTTAGTTGTGAGATGCGGGCTTGAATCTTGCTGTCCTTGAGACCTTCGGTAAACTTGTCAGGGTCGATGCCAATAGGGAAGGTACCAACCTGGACATAACGGCCTTCGTATTCCACTCCGTTGGGCATGGTTGAAAGTCCGAGGATTCGTGTGCATGAAGATAAAAAGTGGCGGGCATAGTCGTAAGTGTGGAAACCAAGCAGATCGCTTTCCAAAACACCGAGTAAGATTTCCTTTCGGACAGGTAGAATTCTAAAGATAGACATGGAATTTGGGTCAGTTCAGTTTGTTCAGGTAGTATTATATGAATCATCTGGCTTACCGGTAGATTTCACTACTAGGGAAGGGCGTGTGCAAGAACCATCCGATCTTGATATCCTTCTTGGTCTTGTTTCGTAGCATGGCTGGCAGCAACATGAGATGGTAGTCTTGAATCCATACGAGGTCACCGTCTTGGACAATTTCATCAATGGCGTCAGCAAAGAGTTGGTTGACTTTCTGATAGGCTTCCCACCACTCTTCGTTGAATGATATTTCTCCAGGGTGGTAATGGAATAAGGGCCAAAGGATACTGTATGGTAATAAGTTAGTCTATCTATTTGTATCTGCTCCTCCCTCTACATTGTTCTTTGCATTACCTGTTTGAGAAGCCATTGTAGTGCAGTTCGGCAAGATCTTCGTCGACAAAAACGGGCAAAGTAGAAGTTTCGTTCAGTAAGCGTTCTTGTAAGTGCTTCCTTTCATTGGTGGGTACGTCAATGCCTAACGATCAGATATATATATATATAAAAAGATGTCTGTGTCAATCAATAGTCCTATATGATAGCCCTTCTGTGACCTACCTGGCCAGCCAATCCATGTAAAGCTCATTTGCTTTTTAAGACCACTGAGAGCAGCAACCAATCCCCCTGACGACATTTTAAAGTCGTAGTCATTGGTGGCAGAATTCTTGGTGACAGTTACTGGTAGACGGTTGGAGACAACAAGAAGACGAAGGCTTTTACCTTCTTCTTTAGACATGATGTTGGTGGGTGGGTGTGGAATGGAATGGAATGGAAGAAAGTAAAAGAAGAAAGCGAAAGAAAAAGAAAGAAAAAGCCCGCGGGTTTTGAAATCCCTTTTATTTTCTCTTGCTGGAACACCGCTTCAACTTTATCAGCCAATCAGCAGTCACCGTTCTGGATGTGATTGAGATAGGCATGATGGTCCCTTCCTCTTTGTACACCGCTTCCATCGATAACAAAAAGATGAATATAGTGTAGTGGTACATTCCAATCATGCTGGCTCACCTGACAGTAACACCCAGGACTTCTCCTGATCATGGGTCCTTATGTTCCTTTTTTGAGGGCGCAGTGGTGGTAAGCACTAATGGAACAGACATTAGCTAAATACTCAGGAACCAAAGTAGCCTCAGGAACCAAAGCAAAATCGCAATAGGTGTTGCCCAGGACAACCGCCGAGTCTCATTATGCCACTCCAAAATGCGCATTGACTGATTTCCTTTTTCAAGCGCCGCATGAATTTTAAAAACGTCCCCGATCTTTCTTGATGAAACGACGTATCGTAAGCAAAGACCTCAACAAACAACCAAAATGCAAGCAAGAACAATGTAAGGATGATACCCCCTTTCAAACATGTGCTGAATGGCTCGGCTCCTATTGGACAAGGCAAGACCGAGCTTTAGAGACTTACAAATCACAACACTTGCAAGGAAAAGAACTGGTAAGATTCATCAAAAGCTTGACCATACATATCCTTCTCTGTACTAAACCTGATTCCTTTTCGTATACTGAACAAAAACCATAGGTCCTCCCGAAAAGTCACCCACATCATAATTTCCGAACGCCGGCAAATCGACGTTTGGATGATCTGGGCGCATGGGGCAATTTCAAACTCCGATTATGGCTGCAGCCCCCTCCCTCCCTTGTACAGCTTGAAAATAGTCTCATTCACTCAATAAAACTTACTTGAAACCATCTAAATGACTATTGTATCGATTCCTAGGGTCAAACTTGAACCAAGGAGCCGAGATTCCACTGCTGTTGCTCTTGTTTGACTTGAATTTTGTGTACAATATGGATTTCACCCTGTGTAAAGTGTATGAATGAATGCATCTCACTTTTTGACTTGTCCACTTTTCCTTTTGAGCTCTTTCCACACGAGCACCATGTGTCCCTGGCATCATCCAGTCCAGAAAACCTGAGAGTTGCCTATTTTTTAAAAAGGCGGGGTTTGAAAAAATGATGGATCTGCATGCTGCATGAAAAGTGTCACTTTTGTTGGACATTGATTTTCTCACGAAGGAGGTAGCCGACATTACCTCAAAATTTACATGAAGAAAGGAGTGCTTCATATCTACCGAATGATTCAAGGAGATTGTGTTTTGGTAAATGCATTACCGACTTTGAAGGTCACTGGATTCGGTCGCTATTTCATGGCTTGATGCAGTGTTTAAAGAGGCATACAACACTAGTATACTTCAAATTTGATATCTTTTGATAGATATGCATTACGTATTGTCCTATGTAGAATTTGAACAAAGGAAATCGAAAATTTTTTGAAAGAGTAAAATGTGTACTAGGCTGCCCGTCCACTTTATTTCAAACTCCGCTGTTTTCAAACTCTTGTGTGCGTTGCAAACGGCGAAGGTCCATGTCATGGAGACCCAGAGAAACAACAGACTCTGACTTTTGCAGCCAGGCTAGCGAATCAGAATCCAGCAAAACAACCATGGGGTAAGGAACAATGATCCAAAGTTCCTTTTGGTAAGGCCCTAAAATAGAAGAGGCGCGGGTCATCAGGGGAACTCCGCATGCTTAACTAATCGAAACCCTTTTTATCTTTTACCCTTAGTACAATGATGAAACACATCCAATTTGGGGAGAAAGACAAGTTCAAGGATGCTACAGCGGCTGATCGAACCGCTTCACCAAATCTAAATGGAAGAAAACGTCACTGATCCTACTGTTTAGCTGATCGGCAAAGGTTGGGTGATGAATTGTGTGTGTGTGTGTGTGTGTGTGTGTGAGTAGATTGGCGGGGGATTATGTTATTGGCTACATTTTACGTGCCGACGGGGGGTGAACAAAAGAACCTGTCATAAAAGTGGAATTGGTTCCCCCACAAATGTTTCGCCCGAGGAACGGAGACAAAGTAAAGTCATTGAGAAGATTTCAAAAGTTTTATTGAGAATGAGGCTACAGTCATGCTATGTCCAACTAGAGGGAAGATGTATGGAGGTATACCTGGCTTGCTATGTAATGACTAATCTAGTGTAATGTCGCAAGGAAAGAAGGAAGGGGGGGTTGTCCAGAGGAAGGGAGCTAAGTAATAGGGTTTTTTGAAAGTACAATGGCGACAGAATCTACAAATAAAAGTGAGTGCACCTAAAAAAAATTGTTAGGGTTTCTCCATTTTTCGTAATCCCTTGGCTCCAATCCCTAATCTAACTACATGTCCATCCAGTCCTGCTGCCAGAAGCCCTATATCCGTTGCCATCCCATTCAATCAGCCAAGAAAAAAAGGAGCAATGAAGCAAATGGCAAATGTTAGTCATAGTGAAAAAACTGGGTTCATCAAGGGAATGAAAGAGTTACCTTCTGTTTCGTGCTAATGTACGTTGTTTCATAAAGGGCATGCATCAGAGGAGGTGTCGTTCCAATGGAAAGATAAAGCAAGGCAGTGGATAGTAGAAGTGAAAAAGAATGGAAGAAGGTGGAGAGAAATAAGTTTGGGAAAAATCTTGTATATGTGCCTCGTCGGAGTTTGAACATTGCCGCCTATCACTCTCCCTTCTGTTGACTGTGCCTACCCCTCTCCTCACTTTGCTCAGGCTTTTCGTACTCACACCCTCCATCCACCAGCCTCAGGCTTGTCACCCTTTTTCCCTTCACCTACACACAAGCACACACATACACATACCTACCCCAACTGCTCATCATGCTGCAGCGGTTTTTGAACGGAGAAATTACATAAGCAAAGTACCCTTGGTTTTTTTAGATCACTCTTACGAAAACCTTATGACCTTTTCCATGTCTTTGTGATACAAGGGTCAACCATTGAACGAATGGGTGGGGGAGGCGGCGTTTGAACAATGCGGGGCGGAGGCGGGATTTGAAAGCGAAAAAAAAAAACAGAAAAAGGACCAGACGAGCTAATTTTCTTTCTCCTCTCTTCTTTCCTTTACTCTTTTTTTTTTTCTCACAACAATATGGCTTTACGGTGGGGTATTCTCGGAACTGGTAACATTGCCAACACTTTTGCCACTGCACTCAAGGTGGCGAAGAAAGGCTCTTTGGTGGCGGTGGGTAGTCGATCGAAATCGTCCGCCGAAGCATTTGGTCAAACCTACGGTTTAGAAGCATCCCAATGTCATGGCTCCTACGAGGCGGTATTGCAAGATCCTGCGGTGGATATCGTTTACATTTGCTCACCTCACCCTTGCCATCACGCCATGGCTCTCCAAGCGGCCGCTGCCAAGAAACACATGTTGGTGGAAAAGCCCATTGCCATGACCGAAGCCCAAGTCCGCGATATTATCAAGGCATGCCAGGCGAACAATGTGTTCCTGATGGAAGCTTATATGTACCGCTGTCATCCTCAAACCCGTCTGCTCGTGGATCTGGTGCGTGCAGGTGATAAGATTGGACAAGTCAAGTTGATCAAGGCGAACTTCTCCTTCGACGGACGATCCTTGGGCCCTTCTTCTCGGTTGTGGCGCAATGAACTGGGTGGTGGTGCCATCATGGATATTGGTGGATGTAAGTTAGAGGGGAGAGGGAAAACAAAGGGAGAGGAGGAGGGTATTGATCTTTTTTTTTTTTTTATCACCAGATCCCATGTCTTT